>JAPQRQ010000014.1:17327594-17345155 GCA_037367365.1 Apogon talboti | reverse complement strand
TTTGTTGAACTAGTTTGACTCAGTTTGAATTTATGGCATTTGTCTTAGAACTTTTTGAATTACCCTCGTATTTTAACAGACTCTGTGGATCTCTGCAAATCATTTAACGAGATCACTGTTTTCAGATCAGTCACTCATTAACTGACACATACACTCCTCTGGTACCATCAGCCTTCCCAGACGCTGGATATCCTCAACAAACAGAGGCGAATCTGCAACACCGTCCGCACATACGGCTTGTGTTTTTGAATGAGAAGGTGTGGATTTGTGCTCAGGCGTAGTTAGCGTTCCTCACGAGAATCATGGGACTAAACTATGAATGGTTTCTGCACCCTTTGACCTTTACTTCCTGTTAGGAATGCGGACAATGTTTCTAATCCGTATATTGAGCAAAATATTGAGAGAAAAAAAAAAAGACAAGTTACAACATTTAGTTTCAAGTTAATCCTATGTCTCCGTGGTGAAAACCCAGCAAACCAAATCCCTTACAGCCGTAAACATGATGTGTCCCAATATTTATGTCCATATAGTTTATAAAGGGCAATACTTCCTTAAAGTTTAAGCTGCAATTTTTTTGTAGTTGGCGTTAATGTGTGGTCCATTCTCTGAAGCTACAGTGGCAGACAACACCCTCCTCCTACAGCCCAAAACTATTAACTGTATACGCTGATGTGCATAGACTTTCCTCTTTTTATTCTTATTTCTACTCATCTGTCCCAGTTACACTTTATCTGTCCAGAATAAATCACACTGTCACCGTCGTTTCATCAGAAGAGTTAAAACAGAGTCTAAAGATAGAAGTGACAGTTTCATGCTGCTATGACAAAGTCCTGACTGTGAGCGCCTGTGTTTATTCTGAGTCTGAGCGGCGCACTTTTATCTGTTTATGTTCCTGCTCTCTGAAAAGTGACCATAACTCACCAAAATCTTCAGCTGCAGGTTAGATTTACTAAAGCCTGACAAGCCACGAAGTCTTGTTTCCTTACAGATCACTTGTAAATAAAAATGTTTTATTAACCCATAAAGACCCAAACATCCATCATCGACCAAAACCATCTACATGTAAATAATTGGTGTTAAATACAGTTTGTCATCCTTTCATGGTCATCAGATATGACCCATTTGGACGTTCAGAGGCTCCGTGGTTACCATGGAAACACCGTCGTCTTCTACAACATTGATGGAATTGGATCAATGACAGTGGATGGAAACACTTGATTTATGTTCAGTTAATGATAGATTTTACAAAAAAAACCTCACTTTTTCCTCAGTTTTCCCTGTTCCTGATATAATAACCCTTAACTTTAATCTGAGCTTTTATGAACATCTACATGATCAGTGAATTAAATACAGGAAAACACCTGATATATACTGATGAAATGCAAAATACAGAAGATAATATTCTAAATAAATGGTGATAAATCACTTAAGAAAGGTTAGATATAGAGAAAATGTCATTTGGAACTGGCATAAAAGTAGCGCTGGGTCTTTAAGGGTTAATCTGTCTTTCCTGGTTAAATAAAAATAAAATTTACAATAGGATGAAAGGTTGATTATAGGATTTTTGCCCATTGACCGACTCTTTCGGAGGATATTTTCCAACCTGTTAACAGTATGATCTGAAGTGGCTGACCTTTGGCCCTGCGGATCAAAGGCAGAACAGCTTTGGTGACCCTGATGGTTCCCCACAGGTTGACCTCTGACACCTGCTTGTAGGTGTCCATGGACGTGAACTCTACTTCTCCGAACGTTGACACGCCGGCGTTGTTCACCACGGCCCACAGACCTGGGTCATGCAGCGACACAGACCACACACACAACAGAACCTCCGTCAACAAACACCTGTAATCAGAGGCAGTGGGGGCGGGGCCTGAGTGCGTTACCTCTCTCCGAGTCGTCCAGGTTGTCTTTGATATATTCCGCGGCCTGCTTCACCTGCTCTTCGCTGCACACGTCCAGCTGAACCACCTTCATTCGGTCGGAGTGAAACTCCTCCAGCTCCTTCGCACCTTCCCCTCCTTTATCCTGCCCCGATGAAACGGCGTCTCAGTCACATCACATGACACAGTTACATTACACACAGATCGGAGGTGTCAAACTCATTTTCTTTCGGGGGCCACATCAACTGGATCTCAACTGGGCCGAACCATTAAAATTAAAATAACAGTATAATAGCCTATAAATAATGACAACTCCAAATTAAAAAAAAACCAAAACATTAAATTATGAAAATATTTACATTTACAAACTATCCTTTCAAAATACAATTAAAAAAAATTTCTTAAGAAAAATAAGTGCAATTTTAACAATATTATGCCTAAACTTACATGTGATTACAAATCGGATCTACAACGGCACAAAACATTTGGAAACAGGCAGAATATTGGTAAAATTACACTTCATTTCCCTTAAAAATTTCAGGTTGCTCATATTTATTCAGGTTATTCACATTTTATTGCTAAATGATAGTTTGTAAATGCAAATATTTTAATAATACAATATTATCAGGAAGAAAATTTGGAGTTGTCATCATTTATAGGGTATTATGTTATTTTACTTCAGATCAGATTGGTCTGTATGTGGAACCTGCACTAAACAGGGTTTTGTCCCATGATCTGTATGTTTGACGCCCTTGATGTAGATACTGGTTTATACATTAGTTTCAGAGGTTTACAACCCTTTTTCCTCTCAGATCCCATTTTAGAAAACAAAAGTGGCCAAGGGCTTTTGCCCATAAAGTTGGAATCATTTTGTTTTCAGACATATTCGTCTCTTTAATCCTATTTATACACATCAGTAATGACCTTTGACCTGGTGCAAAAGTCCCAGTTACACTTTATCGATCAAGAATAAATGACATTGTCAAAATCATTTTATTAGAAGAGGAAAATATTTTATGGGTAACAGCGTAGTGGTGACATTTTTATACAGCTGATCTCAAATCAGCTGGATCAGCTGATTTAATGTAAATATTTACACCATGTTTGGAAGTCATGTGAGAAGTTGAGATGGTGCTCAACATCATTTATATTTTTTAACTTTATTCCATATCCTACTGTAAATTGACCCACTGTTGGACTAATGAAGGATTATCTTATCACATATTTTACCAAATACCTGAGACGATCTAGTGTTAAAATGCAGCCCACTGAAGTTGCTGAATTTACAGTGTTCAACAACAGCAGGATAACTTAACTGGTGAAAATAAGGGCTTTGTGTCGTAGAGGTTATGGGATGTCTAGACAGAATTATACCCATGTTTACCAGGTGACTTTTTATCCAACAAAATGTACATGTTTAATTTAATCATTTCTCATTTTGTTTGCTCACATCAACAGAGGGCAGAGTCTAATCCACACGTGGAACAAAAGCTTATTAAAAGCTCCTTCCAAAATGAAATCGGAGTTAATGTTTACCCCGCACCTTAAGGAAACATCCAGCGAAGACCGTGAAGCCGAGCTTGTGCAGATGTTTGGCGAGAGCATTTCCAAACCCGCTGTCGCAACCTGTAACAAACACGGCTTTCCCCTTGACCTGCAGACAGTCACACAACACAGGAAACCTTACATGGATCATACAAAATGGAAATAGACAATACACTATGGAGGTCAAAGTCATGTTAGTTCAGGGGCCACAGACAGTCCAATTTAATCTCAAGACCAGTACAATAATAACATAACTCATAAATAAAGCCAAATCCTAATTTTTCTCTATATTTTGATGCAAAAAATGTTAAATTACATTAAGAAAATAGTTACATTAAAAAAAAAAAAAGTTTAGCAAAAAATGTGAATAACCTGAACTTCCATGAACTTGAAATCTCTTAAGAAAAATAAGTGCAATTTTAACATTATGCCTCACTTTATCATTTACGCACATGCATTACAACATACAGATCACAGTGATTTACAATAGCACAAAAAAAAAATACAAATAATAATAACAGGGATCTGGAACTGAAAAATGTAGCAGCCTTGACTGACTTCTGTGTCTTTGACTTTGTTTTCACTTGACAGATTCATCCTGTGGGCCGGACTGAACCCTTTTGGAGGGCCGGTTTTGGCCCGCGGGCCGTATGTTTGACACCCCTGCAGGACACTTTTACTTAAGAGGGGAAAAAGTCTCTTGAAAATAAGGAAAGATCTGACCAAGAAGGCAGTAAAACAATACAGATACAAACAATAATCAGTTTTCCTTGAGGAATACACAGATACAGACTAAAACTGTGCACTTATGTGGTATCGTGGTATTAGCGGATTAAGTGTTTGCTGTATCTTTAACATAGCTAATACACATTAATGGGTTATTTAACACAGAAGTAGATCACTAATGCATCTGTGTCTGGTTTTCCTCTAAAATGCATTATTTTACCGTCAAAACCAGGATCTTGGTGACATACTGTGCTAATGTTAGGACAGTTTGCTTTATCGACGTGTTGCATAATTGTGAATTATTCATGTTGGTGAGTTCAGAAACACTCCAGGCTGTAACATTACCTCCACCAGTCCTCTGGGAATCCGAGGCGTCGCAACATACAGCACAAAAAATAAATACAGCACAACGATACACTCGGTGACACTGGTCTCCGGTAATCCCAAAAGCCTCATGACCGCGTTGAGGAGAGCAGGTAGTCCGAAGCCCAGCACCACAGTCAGAAACACTGAAAATGACACCAGGAGTACCACTCGCAGCGCGGGGGCCATCTTGACGGAATGGTGTGTTTACTTTCCAGGCGAAGCAGTCGGTCTACATCACCCACCACAGGGTCACGGCCACCGCCACGGCACGCCCCCTGGAGTCACCAAAATCCACATGTGCATATAACGGGGAAATGTCACACTCTGCGTGGGTGACTTAAGACACGCACCGATAGGGTTAGGGTTAGCTAACGGAACCGCCACCGTTACGAACATAAAATCGGAGTATTAGCACAGGTGTGAACGGTGGATATTTCACCGCTTTTGTCTTAAATTATAAACTGTTAACTTAGCTAAAATCGACCAATTTCCTTTTTTCTTACAGCATCCACCCAGGTGTGCGATAAACAGGAGACTAGCGAGTTGACTATCACTGACAGCCGTGGCTGTCAGTTGGATGGAAACGAACCCGGAAGTACATGGAGAGAATTATCCTGATCCTGAATTATCCTGATCCAGTTTTCATGGAATAATTAATTTGCTTTCAGTACCACAGTAAAAAAGATGATATATTATGCAAAGTATGTGCTCAAAAAACAAAATATTAATATTTTGGCTTAGGTAGACCAAAGATACGTGTTCCCGTCTATTTTTCACAACAACCCAGTAGTGTGGAAGTAAATCTGTGCCACCAGAATTAGAATTTTTTTATAGTTGAATTTTTATTATTTTTTTTTAATAGTTGCATTTTGTAATTTGAATTTTTTACAGTTGATTTTTTTCAATAGTTGTATTTCAGAATTTGATTTTTTAAATAGTTGTATTTCAGAATTTGATTTTTTTTATAGTTGAATTAGTTTTTTGAATTGTTGTATTTCAAATTGTTTTTACATAGAGTTCCATAATATGAATTCAATTATAAAAAAAGCTTTATAATTCATTATTCTCAAATACAATGCTTTTCAAATTCAACATAAAAAAATTCTGTATAGCGTCTGAAGATCACGTGATGCTCAGTAGCCAATAGGAACGTGCCTAAAGCACTGCGATCTTGGTACAGGGCTGACAAAGGCAGAGGTGTATGTATATCAATGAACCCTAACCCTAACCCTAGCTCCTAACCCTAACCCTACCCCAACCCAAACCCTAACCCTAAACCCTAACCCTAACCCTACCCCAACCCTAAACCCTACCCTAACCCTAACCCTACCCCCAACCTTAACCCTAAATCTAATTAATCCTGACCCTAACCTTACCCCTAACCTAACCCTACGAACCCTAATTAATCCTAACCCTGCCCCTAACCCTAATTAACCCTAACCCTACTAACCCTAACTAATCCTAACCCTAACCCTACAACCCTAATTAATCCTAACCCTACTAAACCTAACCCTACTAAACCTAACTAATCCTGACACCTAACCATACTAACCCTAATTAATCCTAACCCTACTAACCCTAATTAATCCTAACCCCCTAACCCTAATGATAATAGTCAAATTATTATAATAACAATGTTATTTATGAGTGATAATAATATTATTTTAATAATATTAATACACACACACACCCACACACACTCCCCGCCACCCATGTTAAAAAAGACCGAGCACGGCAGGACCAGAAAGTGACAAGAGGAGGCGCTATCACTGGGAGCCATCCACACCGGGGGGGCAGCTACCACCCCAGCAACCCAGAACCACCAGCATACAGCCGCATCCCGACCAGTGAGGGAGGGCCGGACCGCCAACGTAACGTGGCGGCTGGGATCCCCACCCCACCAGGGAGGAGCAGCCCCAAGAGAGCGGCACGTCCACTGCGGTCCACAGCCACCCCCCCCCAGCACGGAGGGCTGGGGGAGGTGGCTCTATAGACTTAATACACAGTTGCAGTGTGTAGCACTGTACCAAGACGGCCATCCTGTAGACATGTCACTCCAATGGGCAGCAGCAGTGGTAAATCTGATGGCACAGATTTACTTCCATAAGTTTGTCATATCAGAATATGAGTCTTTGTCATATTTCTATGATCTACATAAAAGTATTGTATCCACTCAACACTGTTACTGTACCGTCAACTCTGTTACCATATCAAGTAACAAACAGTTTTATAAACTAATGTGGGTTTAACCTATTGTCCTTTTAATAGTTTGAATGATGTGAAGCATGATGGGTTTGAGCAAATATCAATGCTGAAATTAGTCAAAACAAGGCATGTGACTACTGAAAAGTTGGGCAAGCTACATTTCAAAAGTTGCTTAAATTAATATAAGTGAAGTTTTAACTGAAATTGAGTGATCGTTCGAAGTGGATGAGACCTTCTTTAATGTTACGTTACTTTTGTGCCAAAATTGTCGTTCATTGGATAATTACCGCAGTTATTAATATCAATAAGTTCTTTAACCCCATCAGTGAGTAGCTTCTCATTTCTTTGACAGTTTGATAAAGAGCATAAAGATTGGACTGTGAGTTGATGAAATGGTCATCTGGTCTGATGAGTCCAGTTTGACCCTGTTCCAGAGGGACGAACACGTCAGGCTGAAAAGAGAGGTGGATGTAGTGATTACCCATCATGCTTAGAGCATGATTATGATCTGGAGTTGACATGGTTATCAAAAGACTGAGGTAAGTGAGTGACAATCACAGTAAAAGTATTACTAAGCTTTTGTGGAACCTGTGGCTAGGCTGCATATTAAATAAGTTTAATACATGGCTCCAATCAAGAAACACATCAGCAAATACTTTCAATGACATTTTTAATATTTAAAGATGCAAGTTTGTTGTACAACCAATATCCTCATCAGGTAAACATCAGCAAGTTAAAGACCAACTCACCTACAGATAAGGACAAGAGACGCTAGTCAGGAACAGAGGGTGATGGCAGTAGTCAGAGCAAGACACTAAGGCACTGAGGATCTAGTGCAGTATACGTATGTATGGCTAAATGACCACACCGAGTGGCCTTCAGAAGCACTGTAAACAGGTTTTAATGTGTTAAACAAAGTCTGTTTTAATTCAAGGTAAGAGAATAAACTGGATTCTGTTAAGTTAAAGAAAATACTGCTAGATGACTGCATAGTAAAAAATGAAGAATGTTCATTAAGTACTGTAAATATTCACAAAAAGACAGTTCAACTCCTGATGCCATCTCCTTTCAAGAGTATTAACACGAAGAAATGAAGCAGACTATTCATTCAGAGTGCCTACAAAAATAGTGAATTTTATTAGAAATCGTGCTGGACTTCCTTCAGCGCGGCAGAACTGACAGAGCTACAATGAATAATGTCAACAGCGGGTAGGAAATCTGAGGCCATGAGATTTTACTTTTTATTTCCCATTATATAACTGTCTTTGGAGCATGGTGGGGTAGTGCTGATGGAGAGGCTCAACTAGTGTCTAGCTGAGGCCTGCGGTGTCAGTTTGTTGAACTGCAAGTGCTCTTTTAATATCCCACTTCATTCCTTCTTTATTTGAGAAAAGTATCAAGCTTTCTCTGGATATTGTCAAATGAGTCCCTTCCCAGGTAGTCCGCCTGACCTTGCTCCCATTTCTGCTTCCGTTCTTCTGAGGACATTTGGGGTTCCAAAGCTTGTGCGTGTGAACTGAAGCTCGCGTCCTGAACAGAAATATGAAACAAAAGGGGAGGGGGGGGGGAATAAAAATACGTGACAAGGACCAAACAATATACATCGGTTGTGTTCAATGCTTTTAACGAGCAGTAAAAGTATGCATTAGGTCAGGGGTGAGCAATTCCAGTCCTCGAGGGCCGGTGTCCTGCATGTTTTAGATATTTCCCTCTTCCAGCACACCTGGACGCCATTATATCGTTATCGGGCTTCTGCAGAGCTCGGAGATGAGCTGATCATTAATTGAACCAGGTGTGCTGGAAGAGGGAAATATCTAAAACATGCAGGACACCGGCCCTCGAGGACCGGGATTGCCCACCCCTGCATTAGGTGAACTGAGGCAGGATATCATGGCCCGTGTTAGCAAAATTACTTCAGTGTATCTGTTTATCAGCCTGATAAGGATGAGGAAACCCTGCCTGAATAAGCCCAGTCCACTGTATGAAAAACTAATGTAGGAGGGAGAGAAGGAAGAATTAGATAAAATGGATCTAACCTCCAGTGTCCTGAATGGAGGGAGTTCATGGTTGTGTTAGGACACTCGTGAGCCCCTCCCC
The DNA here is from genome assembly GCA_037367365.1 of Apogon talboti. NCBI lineage: Eukaryota > Metazoa > Chordata > Actinopteri > Kurtiformes > Apogonidae > Apogon > Apogon talboti. The sequence goes on along the minus strand of JAPQRQ010000014.1, from coordinate 17,336,336 downwards.
CCCCCTTAAAAATGTTTCTACATTGTTTTAGAAACATGCATTAGTAGTAAACAAATGGCCTCAAATACTACTATGAAAACATATTAATGTCTATGTTCTGAATAAACACTTTTGGACGGGTCTGGTACATGACTCTGCAGCAATTTTGATAATTAAGCGCTCCAGAAGGTGGACACCAACAACCTCTAGTGGTGAAGTAGTAAGTCTACTCTATGTTCTGACATTTTGGTATACATTTCTCAAAGTAATTACTAAGGACTCCAAGGATTATGTGCGTTTCCAGGGCATCTTCAGGCAGTCGCCAATCATCTGTAAAGGTAGAGCAGTAAACCCATATTCTGTGCTCTGAAAACTCATTTTGGACTGGGTTTGAACTGGGATAGGTTTAAGATCATTTGAAGGTTTTTGTTTTTAAGGTATATTTGCCCAAAAAAGACTATTTAGGCTGACTTTCACTTGTTTCTAAAGCATTTCAGCTCATTGTAAGGTGTTAAAAGTGCTCTGATGGATTTCTAGGGCTTTTTCCCCACAGGTCAAACATTTTTAACTATTTGCATTATTTGAGTGAAAATAATTAAAGTCATTAAGCACTCCCTGATGTGTTTTCAGCTGTTTCAGAGGCTGTGTTAAGTGGTCACCTATTGTGTATCATGTTGAAATATTAGGGTTAAAATGAGTATCAAAAAACATGCATTTCGGGATGTTTCTTAGCCTTTTTCCTGTGGTCACCAACAGCCTCTGGTGGAAGAACAGTAAAAATTATACTACGTGCTCTTAAAATAGACATTTGAACATTTTAAGTTAATTGCCAAGTCAAATTATAGTTCAGTATGTGATGTAAAATGCATTTGTGTACTGCTGAATGACAGCATGTCTCTCTTCAACATTAATCACCACAGACAGACACAGGCAAGTCATTTTGAAGACTAGCAGTAGCATTTATCAAGGCGCCATCTAGTGGTTGTTAATTGCTATAGCAGTAATAAAAACTGATTTCCTTTTTCCCATACCTGTCCAATCTCAAAAGTACCCATGTCACTGTACGGCAACTTTATCAGGTGATTAGAAGACAGTCAGAAAAGAGGCAAGAATCAGTGAAAGTCAACATAAAACCACTAAGGGAAAGAAAAAAAATGACTGGAAATTACATAATCTATTCTATTCTTGGCTGATGTAGTACAATAAATTAATTTGCAAGGGGAAAATCTACCTACATCTACTATATTGTTAATTCCTGCTCTGCCTGTACTTTTATATATAGAAAAAAAACAAACATGTCTGAAGTGTAACAACATGGCTGCCATTTCAGCAAAAACCACATAATGTTTATTCACCTCCACGCATCCGGAGTGGAAAGGCTGGTCTCCATATTGTTCATAGAGCATTGGCACCACGGCGCTGGAGTACAGGGTCCACCAGTCCAGCAGGAAGGTGGGATGTGTGGTGGCGTCTTGCACACTCCCTGAGATCCGTTTGGTTTTGGGGTCAAAGGTGTAATTCCATGGCTTGGTCTTGCCTAGGAAATGGACGACCTTGGCATTGCCACCATACCTGAAATGAGACGTAGGAAGTTTAAAGAGACAACTGACCCATATCATAGAGTCAATTTAAATACCATCAGAGTAGGGTAGATTTAATTTAATCTACCACCTCTGTCTGCAAACAGCATCTGGACACAAATAAACCTGGATCTGGTGCTGTGGGATTTGTTTTCTTGCATGTGTCAGGCCTGCTAAGTAGACGTATTGCTGACAACTAACAACAAGTAAATACATGTTTATCCCCGTCATCCTGACTTGGTTGCCAGGAAATGTCAAACCTAACAGCTTGTTGATGAGGGGTTTGTTCCAGTGAGAAGATGCAGATAGACAGCGAGTGTCGGAAGACCAGGGGGAGTTTTAGCGCACAATGACCGATACTGCTGGCAAACATAAAAGAGCTTTAAATAAAGTGCTCTATTTTTGGATTCGCATCAGCTGTTCAGAGCTTTAGGGGTGGACATCCAACCCAGCGCCGAAGCCTACTGGGGGGCTCTCCAGTGGAGCTGCTGGAATCCTCCTGCTCATCTCACTAGTAACCTGATGTTACTTCACAGTGTGACCATGCGTTCATGTGATCGAGTATCGGCTTACACCTTGGCCTTGTATTCTTGACGTGCCTTTTTCTTATACAGTAACATTTCAGCGTCCTATACAGACCCCAGCACTGTGGCACAATACGCTCTACACTTCTGGAGGGCGGGTGTCAAACAGGAAAGGAAACTTAGTGCTTACTGCTTAAATGCTGGAAGGTAAGTATAGATGGCTATGCTGCTGAGGTTATAGATGAAGGGGAGGTGTTTAGATATGTCAGCTGTTGCCCAATCGCTGAAGAAGCCATTCAGAATGCCTTGGTCTCCCCCTGCAAAAGAGCAAAAAACACAAGTACAAATATATGACTTCATGTGGAAAGAGTTTCCCCGTCACAGATTCAGTAGCAGAAGTCTATTTTCTAATAGTTGACATAGCATTACAGTGATTTCAGGTTGGGCTCTGAGTACTTCTACAGTGTGGGTGACCATACACTCATCTGCTGTTCACACTGTGCTTTAAGTGTAAACATGGTTCAATTCTGACAGACAATCCATAACCTTGGAAAGGAAAATGTATACAAAGCTGCAATCTGAGAACAACAAACTTTACTGTCATCTTTACTTGGATGAAATTAGATAGTGGGTCATTGATCTCTTCCAGGTCTAGATTTTAAGCAACGATAAAGACTTTGGCTCCCATGTTGAAGAACCTTAAATGTAATGTATGTATTGTAGGTGGCTCCAAAAAGCCCAGGATTCCTGCTGCCATAGGCTTACACTGACCGCCTCTCAAAGTACCAAGTCCGAGTCATGCTGGGGTCATTCTTTTTACTGACTGTTGTAATGTATGCCTTTAAATTTTGCCTCCATTAATCAAGTTCTGGAATGTCAAAGTTTTCTATTCAATCTGGGCTTATATTGACAGTTTGCTGATCTGAAAGTCAAATAAAATTTTATTTATATAGCGCCAAATCATAACAGACGTTATCTCATGACACTTTACATATAGAGCTGGTCTAAACCAGACTCTCAAGCCAATTTTACAGAAACCCAACAGAATCCTCCAAGAGCAAGTCTTTCAGAGGCTTCCGTTTAAGAAAACCACTTGTTTCTGAGTACTTCCCTGTAGTTGTGGTTAACTGATTATGACAAAAAGATTTCAAAATGATATTGTTAAACGGTAAACTTCAAACACCTTGTAATAGTCATTAAGCTAGTGTTTAGCATCAACTCCCCCCTTGACCCCTTTTGCCCTCATAGCTCCGCCCCTTCTGTCCTTACAGACTCCCATCCAGCTCAGGAAAACAGGTCATTGTACCTAGCCTGTGTTCTCCTTATAGCGCTGTTCCAAACAGGTTGTGTCAGTGTTCCTTTATACGTAAATGAGCTGCTGCAACTCATGGACCTTCCCTGTCGGTGCCATGGATACCATCATGTAGACACTGAGGCAGGTCATATCAGGGCGTCAGGATGGTTTTAATGGGCTGTGCTCCAAATAACAGCGCCGTCAAATACAGAAATCCATTTCAGGTCGAGTAGACGTGCATTTGAGTGAACAGTGACACTTCATTATTTTTAGAGTAAACTTTTAAGGGGGGGCCTATTGCAAATGAGTAAACATTTTGTAATATCTCTTCTTACAGCTACACCTACTTTATTGTATTTAAAAGTTTTCAATGGGCACATCAGATTTATGTATACACCACCTCTGAACCCACAGCAGGTTTCATTCTACCCCGCCCACCTTTAATGTTATTCTTGCACACATTCTCCAGTCGCTTAAACACATTTAATTTATCTTGACTAGAAGTAGGTAAATAAAAATTTACTTTAGTCCTTTTACAACTGGTGGTATGGACTTGCCGTGGGAAGCAGCAGTCGACTAACAGAATGCAGTTTATAAAATGTTCCCACATGTTTAGCGACCGAACCGATTCTTTGGAGACGTGTCGGAGTGTAGTCGAATGATCTGCACACCTGTGACAGCCACATTAATTAGTATTTCCGCTTCCATTGGTGTGCATTTGTCAGTGTTCATCTAAGATCATTCCAGACAAGCAGTTGGAAAGATGTTCCCACCTATTCTGAATACAGAACTAGTTCCCCCGCACCGGGTTTTTTAATACCATGCCATATGTCAAGAGTGAGCACAGAGAATGCCTGTAGTGATCACGGTGACTGCACATGACGTACAGAGTCTGTCACATGGACATTACTGTCGACACCCAACTCTGCATCAATAGATCAGCATGTTATAGCGGGGCGCAGGGATATTTAGAGGAAGTTCTTGTGTCTCATCCAACACAGTAGTGAGATTTATTCACCTGATATTTGACAAAGACAGACTGCCTGTTGTTTGCCCTCTAAACCATCTGAGCTGTTGTAAGACAAAGTACTTAGTATGGTAGCAGTTATTCATGTCAAACAGTCTTACTTCTACAGAGCATTCACCCTCTTAAACGAGAATGATGGGATGCTTAAACCTCAAAAACATGTTTGCTATGCTAACTAAGCTAATGAAAGCCATGTTCAGGCCTGACCCCGACGTGAAGTCTGAGTGTTGACTGTTGGGAGTTCTGGTAGAGTACATTCATTGAACCTGCCACTATCCTTCACGTGTTCAACAAGTCTCACAACCCCACCCCTAAGACATCACTGCCCGTGAGCCCCTACTCAATAAAACCTATATTATTTATGCCACTGTTGTAAAACTCAAACCCATTATGCCACCAACTATTAGAACTGTGTCAAAAGTCTGGTCAGATTAGTGATATTCCTTTGGTTTTTAATGGCCCTTTTAAAAAAGGTACTGAATAGTTTTTGCACTGGTCCGGAAACTCAGACCGTGAATCAACAAATTCAAGTGATACCAGGCCTATTCATGATTACTCAGCTTTGAATAATATGACCAGACACAAGTATGTGAAGTGTTTTGGGTTAACACTAATTTTCAAGTGAAGCCCTTGAGCTACCTCAGGTTTTGGAGTCCAACCCTGTCAGTGGCAGCTCACATAAACAACTCCACTTCCCTTTAAAGTACAGAGATACCTGATATTAAGCAGGTCATCAGTTCTTTACCTTTAAGTGTTGAATTTTTTTCTCCACTGTAACATTAGATCTGCATCCAACAATTTCATTCCCATCCAAAAAAAACAAAACAAAAAAACACTTAATTCTAAAGGACAAGCATAAACATGACAGGTTCAGTGACTATTCGTACTAGACGACTGTAAATCAGTCACGGACTTGACACCGGACCAAGATGAGTAGTGGTTGGCCTCGGCGACAACTTTCACATGTTGCTTTTCTACAGCACAGGACTGTACAGTATGTCCGAGCTCAGACTGCTGCAGTTTTAAAATAACACGCATAGCTGTGCTCTTTCTGTACCCACAACCTCACCCAAACTTTAATATGGCCCAGAGCATCTTCATTTTGAAGGGATGAACAGAGCTCAGCAAGAATGTGCATCCAACTCTGCCAGTTTATCTTGGCAGTCGGCTACAGTGGAACCACAGATGTAGAGAGAAGAGCCTCTGCATTCACCCACAAAATTATTCTTGTTCCTTTACCTCAAGAGTCCTTAATATTATCCATGATGTGCAGAGAGACAGATGAGTGCATGTGTACATCTTGTATTCCTCAGAGTAGAGTGAACACAAATGCTAAAGGTCAAAGCAACTTCAACTCATGCTCCAGTGCACATGAAAAGATATGGCTATAAATAAGACAGCTTTACCCATTAGCATGCCATCAGGCATACAGACACACACATCACACACTGGGTGAAACCATTTAATCAAATGGCCTAGTACTTATATTCTCATTGACTCAGATGCACAAATATTCCTTACAAAAGTTAGAGACAATACTTTCTTTTGTCATTTGTTGCAATCCTGATATTTGCCAACAAACACACACATGTAGCCGCCAGAATTAGTCGGCACTTGAAAGTATTGGCCACGATTAAGCAAACTAATTAGTTTTTCCAGTATACTCTCCATCACAGACAGCCTTTCATAGTATCAGACGGGGAAACGGCTAGTAATTTAATCAGTGCTACTAACAAGGACAATGCCCGCCTCTTCTAGACCTCGCTCTCAGTAGTGTCTTTTTGTTTATTTCACAACCATTTCTGTTGTTTACTGGTATTTTGAGGTTGAAGGACAGGGAAAACTACAGCTGGAACGAACCAGACTAATAATCAACATGGGCGGGGTAACATGAGACCAATATATCGTGAGCCTTAATGGTCCAATGTGTGGAAGATTTGGAGGGGATTTAGGAGGATCCAATTATAGGAACGCGATAGAATGTCCATAATGATTCAATAAGTGTCCACAATAGTCATGCAAGGAAATCAGCTGTTGAGTTTTAACCCTAGAGTGATCCGGTCATGTTACTAATGCAGGTAGAATCCAGCATTAAGGTAAACTATCACCTACTACGGCTGAGTTTGGACCTCTCAACTAAAAGTCAAGGAAGGATGAACTCAACACTGGCTCTAGTGTTTTTAGGTCACTGTAGGGGAGGGGAAAGGTGAGGGCAGAGCAACACCATCTATAAATCCACCACTAGAAGTCACTGAAAATTACACTGAACCTTTAAGAAGAAGAAGGTCCTGTTCAGATTTGCCACAAAATTTTAGAAACTGACAGGTACATTTTGCAATCGTGAAGCAACCCATTTAGTACATATTTAACATATTTCACATAAAGATATTCAAATTTAACATTATATTTTTGACTATTCACTATTATTTGACATCTGATAATACAAATGAGGTTAATACAATAAAATACACCAACTAACCTAACATATAGATACTAGAGAAATAAATAAATTAAGCAATAATAGGTTCTATCTGCATCTCTAGAGAAAATCTTCTGTTGCTAGGTGCCTCAAAACAGTAGAGGATGTTGTCAGTTTACATACTCTCAATATTACTTCCATTACTACCCATCACAATAAAAGCTCTGAATACACATGATGTATGGCAGACTTTGAGGGGGGACCTGTTAAAATTATTTTTTTGGATCTATCTGGTGCAACGTAGTGTTGTGCAAGAGTGCAAGTTCTGTCATGATAAAGTTGACTTGATATTACAGATTTTTTTTTTGTTAAGGAATGATTGTACAAGCTTCAGTTAGTCATAATGAAAACCAACTTCATAGAACGCAAAAGTGAGCTTCCACTAAAGGTGAAGTCATGACGTTGTCAGTATCCGATCTGAGACAAAATGTCCAGTAAACATGATATGGAGCCAAAATGACGACCACAATTCAGTTACATTACACCTCATGGAGAGGAGTTGTTGAATGTCAACCCGTGCTCTGTGCAAAACAGGGCCTCTCAAATTTAACCTCCACCCCACCCGGTTGAGCCCCTGAGAATAACTCAGCGGAGCTAGACGGTCTGACAGGAGGGCCTTGTGTCCGGGCAACAGGCTCAATAAAGGCCTTACTTAGAGGAAAAGATAAACAAGAATGATCTAAAATCATGTTACAGCAAACTAAATGTTACTCAAACAAGCCAAAGCTTAAATATTTGAATATGACTGAACTGCTGACGTAGAAACTCAACCAGAAAGGACAAATTTTAGACTAAATCATTCTTAGAATTTGGTATAAACAATGTTTTCAGATGAGACTCAACTAGTAATCAATCAATTCAATAGATCCTTTATCAAAAAATGACTATATACATAAACAGAATTATAACAACATATTAAAGGTTGCGACTCAAGTGAACAATTGCGCAATAAATTATCATAAAGTGTGATTATACTGTACATTTAATCTTCATATCAGTAAAGTCGTTCATTAAAGTAAAACTATTGAGTTTTTCAGCCGTCAAACTATATTTTCAAGGTCATTTTGGTGGTACAACAACTCACAATAGGTTCAATTATACTTTCGTCATCGCTCTAGAGCGTCTGTATCACCTCCACTGGCACTATGCAACTGCCGGTTTCGGGTTATAACCCCTACACAAAAAGAACTACAAAATGTGACTGCTTTACAGCATACGTCAGATCCCCCTCCACCTTCAGAAGACGAAGCAGGTGAGCGAAGTTACAGGTGAAGGAAAGCTACAAACAGGCCAATGGTCATGGTTGGAGCAGCAAGAACAGCAAAGAGGGTAAGGGTGTTGTCCGAAGAGACAAAGAAAAGGAAGCGTGAGAGGGATAAAATAAGAGGCGGGACTAGGGTGAATATTGGCCCAGCTTTCACTCAACAATGGAGGCCTGGCACTATTACTGTTGGACTAGTAAGTGTAAAGCTTACCATGTTTCAGGCTAATGTGAATTGAATTTACAACATTACAAATCGATCTTTGATTTTTTTGTATTACAATATGAATCTGATGACCACGCAAACAGTATTGCATTACAGTAAAACTATGTTCCCACAGTGAGCCATCCGTTATAGGCTGTTATATAGACCTGCTTGTCAACAAATGCGTGAGTATTAGATACAGATTTTACGCTGGTTGTTACAGACAATACCGTTTCTTGACTCTAGGGCAGGGGTAGGCAAGTCCGGTCCTAGAGAGCCGGTGTCCTGCATGTTTTAGATATTTCAGATATTTCCTTCTTCCATCACACCTGGTCGCCATTACATTGTTATCAGGCTTCTGCAGAGCTTGGTGATGAGCTGATCATTAATTGA
>JAPQRQ010000014.1:17297215-17321466 GCA_037367365.1 Apogon talboti | reverse complement strand
TCTATCTATCTATCTATCTATCTATCTATCTATCTATCTATCTATCTATCTATCTATCTATCTATCTATCTATTTTGGATTGGCAGTTGCATATTTTAATATTATATTTAGCTATATATTTACCAGCACTTGGGCTGTTTTATGGCACGAGTCCACAAAGGATTGAACAAACAATGCATATTAGCTTAACTCGTAATGACAATTATTATTAGTCCTTGATATAGATTTATGTATTATATATTTCCAGCAATGCATCAATATAGTTGCTGCACCATAGCGATGCATTTGACACTGCTGTGATGGATAATTATCTAGTCATTGTGACTGATCAGGCATGTCGCTTAATGCACTCACTGCCCTGATAGTGTCCATACAACACGTCATCAATGACAGGTGATGCTGACTGACCAGTTCACTGTGGTGTGCAGCCAGCTCATAGGTGTAGGAGTAGGGGAAGAGCAGCAGCTGGGAGTAGGAGTGGACGGTGATGTAGGCCTTGATGGCAGACTTGTTTCTGCGGATGAAGTCGGCAACATTCTTGACCTCGATCTCAGACTCAGGACTGTGCCCACAGAAGGTGTCGCTGCAGGGGTTGCTGGAGGCTCCGATGGCTGTAACAACGACCTCAGTGTGTAAAACCATAACATATATATATACATTTCATAGTTCTGTTAATGAGATATATTCGTGTCACACTCACTGCACCAGCCAGCGTTCCAGTTCCTGTTGGGATCAGCTCCGATGCAGCCAGAGCCAGATCTCCTGGAGCGGGTTTTCCTCCACATCCTGTTCTAAAGTCCGCAGTGGACAAATTTCACGTCAGGCATGAAATTAATAAGGGAACAGATTCTTTTAGAGTGAACTAAAAAACAAAGACATGTAACATACGCTCTTGTGGGTGTAATCGTAGCCATCGATGTTAAAGACGGGCAGAACATAGACGTCCATCTGGTTGAGCAGGCTGGTCATCTGAGAATCCCTGCCATATGTGGACAGAGCCTGAGGAAGATGGGAAAAACTGGTGTTTAAAGTTAGTAACGCAAGCAACAAACTTCAGATTCAGAGTTATAGATACGGCAAAAGACCAAAAGATTAAAAGATTAGAAATTCCAGAATGGCCAGTGAATAAAAATAAGATTTAAATATAGTGCTAAAATGAGTATCTACTGTCTAAAAGTGGCGGTGAACTGCTTTACTATTGCGTCTAAGCTGTGCCTTGGAGCTGAACACAGGTGAATAAGATCAGAAAAATATGATGGGCTTTAAAAATCATCAACATTGACTTCATCTGAATCCTGGACGCTATGAAGAGTCATCACTGTTGAATGTCTGCCATCTATGTATTCATACCTCCTTGACAAACCACTGGCAGAAGGCAGGAGAGATCCACTCTCTAGCATGGATACCACAATCCATGAAGATAGCAGGCTTAGTGGAGCTGGATTTCTTACCGATCTGTGGGTGTTAAGGGGAAAAAATTGCATATTTGTTGTGTCAATGCAACAACAAGATGAGTAAGAAACATTTTTCAAGCAATACTGGTCGTTGCAGTACCTTGAGGAGATTCATGGGACGTCCCTCGTAGGTGTTTCCGATCACCTGCTTGCTGATGAGATTGGAGTTAGAGGAGGAAACGGAGGCAATCCAGTCCTGGATCTGAAATAAAATGGAATATGAACGATAAGAAGAAGCAAAAGTCACCTCAAGAGGACGTTATGAGTCAGTGGTCTTCATACCTCGTTCCAGGTGTTGTACTTGGTGTAGCTGTGGGCTCTGGGAGAGGGTCCAGACTGGCCATCAATAGCTTCCTGCAGATCCTCAATGAGGATCCTGAAGATGAGGGGGAAAAAAACATGATATTATCACAAATTCAATGCGGAGTCTCCTTGTATTTTTGTTTTGTGACTGACTCGTGCTCCATGTCACTCTGCTGCAGCCTGGTGTAGACCAGATCCAGGTACATGGCAGGAACATGGATGTCCACATCAATGTCGATGGTCACCAGCTCAGCACTGTCAGGTCTCCAGAAGTCAACCTGCAGATGGCGCCAAACACAAACACTTGAGCTTCAAGAGACCACATTCAGCTTTTCAGACACTCATATGACAAAGAGCTGGAAAAAGAATGTGAATTTGTTATGGTGGTATATGCAGGCAGGATATGATTTAAGCAATAAGGTAAAAAAAAAAATCTGCAGTTGGACATGACTTATAGATGTGAACAAGCACTGAATGAATTATCAGAATGAACAAAAAACTCCAGTTGAGCCAGTTCTGCCATTAGCAGGCCAGTTAAACCCCTGTGGTGAGTGAGGATGGCGCTGTAAGGTGAGGGTGTGTGTGTGTGTGTGTGTGTGTGTGTGTGTGAAAGCAGATAGATACCTGGATGCTGTCAGCCAGTTCCTTAATGAGTGTCACATGCTCATCAAGCACAGGCTTCAGACGGAAGACTTTTTCTCTGGTGAAGAAAAAAAAATAGATTGAAAATAGAATCAAAATAAGTCTTAGTCGAATAAATGGAAAATGTTGGGTTTATTATTCCATAAATTAGGCTCCACTTTTCATCCAAGAACAAATAGTGCTGCCATTTAATTAAACTAAAAAGTATCATGATGAATAAAAATGAAAATGTACTGAAATATATCAGTAAAAAGCTGAGATAGACTATTACCCAAAGAAATAAATAATAATAAATGTTATTTTTAATGCACTTTACATCTGTTATATATAAATCTCAAAGTGCTACAAGCCAGGAGGTAAAAATCAGTCACAGCATTAAAATATATCAAATTTTCCAAATGCTTTAAATCTTCTAAAGGCCATATGCATTAAAAACTGTTGCTAGGGTGAATGTGAATGCTGACCTATAATCAAAACACTTAGAGTACATTTTAATTCTTATTTATGAATTTGCCACACAGCAAGTAGGCAGTCATACTGTGTCACCAGACCTAATCATATAGTCATCAGTGCACTTTTTGGTGAATTTTTTTATAGTCATTTCTACAGCCAAAACTATAAAACATATAATATGTGCTAAATTTACCCCTCGAAGCGGGTGATGTCAGCCAGGGCAACAGCCACCAATCCAAAAAGCACAAGGATCTTCATGTTGGCAGTGAGGCAGGTCTGACCTCCGGATGGCGCTTATAACTCCTGACCCTCCACGTTTCCACCAATCCTTATCTGTGATGCTGCAACTCATCAAACATCCTCCCCAAAAAGAACCTGTATGGTGCACCTGTTAGTTTTAGATGTTACGTGGAGAATCAAGGCCCCAGATGATGTTTAGTTAATGATTAATATATAGTAGAGATTAAACCTGCGTAAAGTCATTTCATTTCACGATATATAATAATAATAATAATAATAATAATAATAATATATCTAAATGTGAACTGCTATGTCTGGATGTTGGGGTGACATTTTCAGACATAATCAGGATGATTTCCAACACATAAAAAAACCAAAACATAGCACTTAGGAGTGTAGATTGTCTTTATTTTTTTTCATATTTTATACTTGCACAAACTTTACACTTTTCAGAGTAGAAAATAAAATTTATCACGTTTAAATAGCACAAAGAACCACCACATACAGTATATCGACAATAATCACCCTTCTGTTTGTATCATACATTTATTTTTATACAATATTTTACTCCCAGTCTTTGCTACATCTCAGCAATTTTAATCTTATGCAACACATAATATATTTTCCTCAAATGAAGCACGTAGCTTGGCGATACAGTTCGTAGTATACAGGCACTAGAGATCAGATTTGTTTATATCTTAAAAAAATTTGCGACATGTGTAGTGTGTCTCGGATGATGTACTCGACTGGAATGAAGGTAGTAATAAGTATTTCAGTCACAGGAGTGTAAGAGCAACTGTCTGAGCTGCGACGATCACTGACTACTGTACGTTTTGACAAAGATGTGCATGTTTTTATGTGGTGTTTTCATTTTAATGCCATAATAAGCTGTGTACTGTTGTTGAGTTCTGTGTTCAGCCCTGCCCAACATAAGTGGATTGGTTTAAAGAAGTACAAACTAGCCATTGTACAGAGCTTTTACCCCTATGCCAGAGAAATCCTGGAGGGCCTCATACCTCCATCACTGACAAATAAAGTGTGGATCAGGCTATGATTGACTATCACACATATATAAAGACACTGCCAGAGCATAAATGATAGTTTATGGTCTTGTTAAAAATTTAAGTTTGGGGAATGTGGACACTATTTCCACTGGTTACATACTTTGGACAATACATTTCTGCTTTGTAAGATAAGGCACAACGACAACAACTTGCACTACATGCATTCTGTACCTTATAGAGTATAAATGATGGGATAAACATTCTGTGAATATGTAAGCTTTTAAACTACCAGCACTAGCATCTTTGTTACAGTATTTATGTATGTGACACTGACATTGAGTTAAAAAGGTAAGTGAGAAACACTTGCCAACATAAATGTGCCCTGGGTGACAATCATTCTGCAGATAAGCATGTACACTGTAGTAAATGTCTATTGAACGTACTCAGAGCAACACAAATACAACAGTACAGTCCATCTGCATGGTTCAGTGCTTGATAATACAGTTGGGGCTTTAAAGGCAAACAGTGTTTCCATCCATCCCCACCTCCTCACCGCAGACAGAGGGAAAAGAGAGTGGATTTGTACTGTTTTTTTTTTCTCACTCACTTAATGTCAGAAGAGGCCTTGCTTTTGACTGTGAGGCTCAGTGCCTCAGAAGCACGGAAGGAAAGAGCACTCATCTTGGAACTGATGCTGGGATGAGGCCCGGTGGCTTTAGTGGGGGGGCATCGTAGCAGACGCAGCAAGTTTTTACGAAAGTGGTTTCCCACATATCCGTACACAATAGGGTTAACGCAGCTGTTGAAGTAGGCGATGCATATAGTGAAGGGCATGGCGGTATCAACGATGTCCACGATGCCACAGTTCTCCACTAGCTTTAGCTGGATTAGCAACTGAATGAAGTGGAAAATCTGATGGGGCACCCAGCACAGGAAGAAGGCCAGGACAGCTGCAGCGAGCATGCGCAGGACCTCGTCTTCCCTGGAGCGGGAACTCTTCTGGATGTGTCTCGCCCTCAGCAGCGCCCGCACAATCAGGCAGTAGCAGGTGATGATGATGATGAAGGGCACCAGGAAGCCCAGCAGGCTTTTCATCAGGCTGATGGCCAACAGGAGCTCTTGCAGACTCACATTTACAATAGAGGGGTGCAGAATGCCGCACATTGTAATATTTGAGACGTTGTGAACATTTCTGGTCAGCGCTATGGGCACGCTGAGCAGAAAAGCAAACACCCAGATGAGCACACAGGTGATCCACGCGTACATGACGGTGCGGAACCTCCGTGATTGCATGGGGTGAACAATGGCCAGGTAACGGTCAATGCTGAGCGCAGTGAGGAAGAAGATGCTGGTGTAGAGGTTAAAAATGGCGAGGCCTGCACTGGCCTTGCACAGGAATCCTCCAAAAGGCCAGTGGTAGCCCGAGGCCGTGAACGTGGCCCACATGGGCAAAGTGATGAGGAAGGTGAGGTCAGAAACAGCGAGATTCAGCACAAAAACATTGGCCACTGTCTTGAGCTTCATGTAGCAGTAGATGACGGCCACTACCATGCTGTTTCCGATGATACCGATGACAAAGTTACAGCCGTATACAATGGGCACCACGGTGAAGACGAACTGATGGTGTCCAGACAGGCCGCACGTCAGGTTCATCCCTTTTGCTTCTCCTGCAGTTATATTCTGCATTTTGGCTTTTAGTGCCAGATCCTGGAACTTTTAAACGGGGGGCCCTGTCGGCGGGGTGCGTCTGTGGTGACTGATACAGGCCTTGGGCAGGGGCCTCAGTGAGTCCTATAAAAGAAACACAACAAAAATGTCACAGGCAATCTCAGGGAAGAGCTGTCATTACCACTGGCATGGCCCATAAACGCTAATCCACACGAGCACCCATGAAAGTGCTCACCCTACACCAGCTCATTAAAGACCTGCACATTAAAGCCATCCTGACGCTTTATGTTATTTCTGTAAAATAAGAAGCCATGAAAAACAGATGTTGTATGTTATTCAATATTCCAAAAATGCCCTTTGAAACATCATTATTCAGACAGTCTGCATTCTGCCGTCTCCTTTAAATCGTCTCTGGGGCTAATGACTGGCAACAGTAAAACTGTACTGTGTTTATCAAATGGTGCGTCCATCTGGGTGGACTGTCGGCACCCGGAAGGAGAACATTTATGCTTTGTGTTATGACCTGTGTTAATGAAGGCTGCATGGCAAAGTGCAAGCTTGGATAACAACGCCATTAACCACTGAGGTACTACAGAACAAGGAGGAGAGGAAGGGTTTAGGCTCCAGTCACTGTAAAAGACATGTCACGTTTCAAACCCTCGGTGAGTAGAGATACATTGTACCCAGCATGAGAACTTCTAATCAGCACACACCTAAACAAACAGGACAGCAGGGATTCTGCTCTGTGGAAACTTTGCTCTGTGAGAAAATCAAACCTGCGTGCTGCGGAAAATATGCCCCGGGCTACTTTTAGCTTCATTTGTACGAGCAGAATGTGAAGTGGAATAAAAACCAAATTCTACGTCTTTTTCAGGGTCTTTATGTCTAATAGAATGGGATCATTAGTGGTGCTGATGTAATAATATTAGCATAAGCTTCAAGTGTACTATTATTGTGACTACAATAAAGGTTTCTGTAAGTAATTACATGGAAATGGCAATATGGTTATGGTTATATTCAAATGAGACAAAGGAAAAATCCCTACCACTAAATATTTTATACATTTTTAATATGAAGTTGCCTATTTTATATTATACAAATATATTTTCCAATGGAATACTAAATACAGTGCCAGAATAGAACAGGGGATTCTCTGATCAGCCCTCTACCCGGCTGGTGTGCTGCCACAAGATGGCATTGTAGTGTCAAGGTTTTAATCTATTTCCATTTTGCAGCAGACAGAGATATCAGATATCATGATGGAAAACCTGCTGAGAAGTTTTCTGCAAATCGTAAGTCCGTAAGTAAGTCTATAATTTTAATAACATTAATACATGCAGAAATCCTTTTGCCGTTGTGACTTTTATAGCTCCTGCGGACAACGGTCTGTCCACAAACCCTTCACTCTGCATTCCTACTGCCCTCTGGTAAGCATTAAGACCGTCTGTGCCCTTGCAGTCGAACTATTTTATCTCCAAGTGAAAGATCCCCTTATTTTCCACCAGGTTTCAGTAGATGAATTCTTTGAAAAACCCCTCTGAGCACTAAAGCAACAACCGTATCGGTTGCAGATGTGGGGATTGTTGAGTGTGGAAGATGTGTGGGTGCCAAGGGCAACAGAATAATGAAATATCTCTGTGACTTTCCTGCACAGACCCGGTGTAGAAGGTACAGTAAAGCACCAACACAGATGTCACTGCTTGGATTTGCTGTACATGTGTTTTCTTTTGTTAATGATTATAACAGCGGGTGCGGGTGGCTGTAAATTTAAAATGTACAGAAGACAGCGACAAAACACATATCATTTTCCTGGTTTAAGGATTTAAAACAGTTTAATAAAAATGTCCCTTGATGCTTAGAATATTTTCAATGACCACGAATGAAAAAAATATGGGAGAAAATTGACACCGCTTGCCTTTTTTTTTTTTTTTTTACCATTAATAGAGGAGTTGACATTTAAACTGCCAGTATTTTTCCATGAGGGAAATGCACAAAGCGAGGAGAGACGAGAGGGGAGTGACCATAAACAACACTGATAGTTATTGCTGCCTATATATGTAAGTGAGGCCCATAATAAAGGTGAGGTGGCACGGGCAGAAGGTGAGTCGGAAGCGGGTCTATTAGTGATGCCGTATCTGGGAGTGAGATGGCACATTACTGACTGACACCCATAAACCCTGGGTGACCACAGACAGGAAGGTAAACACTTACTTCACAAGGTCCACCAGCAAGCTGCATCCTCTTAGACAATGGCCTGCGGGGCTTTGCACTGTTTGCAAACACACCGTTTACAATGCTTACACTGAATGATAAAAATATCTGAATAAAAGGGAAGTTTGGGCACAGTTTTGCTCCACATTGTAGTGGCTGACTCCTGAAGGACGCTCTGGTGACAATCCTATTTCGGGGCATTTGAATGCATCATGGGAATTTCTTAAAAAAGTTAAAGCAAAGTTGAAATCACGGCCTTGGGAGGGAAGGCCGGGACGTGATTGTGGACACAAGTCAGATTCCCATCAACAGAAGTATCTGGGGTTGCTTTTCGACGTGAGCACCACCATCTGGCTGCCACAGAGAGACACTTAAATATCTGGTTAATGATTTATACCATTATGAAGTGAGGGTTCATCTTACTGGATACACTCGACCTAAACCTCCCAACTCAGGATCAGACTCTGCTTTAGTGGTCCTGTCTTTGGTCGGGGGGGGAACGTTCTGCAACAGCGGAGCGGCTTCCTTTGTTGCAACGTGAAATTTTACTTAAAGAAAATACAAACTTAATTCCCGAGTGTCCATCACCGACACACACCACTCCTAAACTGCACAGCCAGTGTGTTCATCCTCTTTGTGGAGTAACACAGGTGTCTACCCCCTCCTTTAACTCACCTCCTCCTCTGTGTCAAGTTACAGCAACAACAAACTGAGGAAATGTTTTACATGAGAAGAATTGTGTTGCTGAGGAAATAAATCAATGCATTTTTTTTTTTTTTTTACAGATTCAACAAACTAGTGACAGAACTCACGTCTCTTTTTTAAAATATAAGCAGAGACAGAACCGACGACTGTGACAAAGTGTATGTACATCTGAGCGAGTGACAGTGTCCGTGGATTTAATGTGGATTGGTATTTGGTTGAAGCAGACGAGTTAATGGAAGCACTGGCCTCAGAAACCATGTCTGCATTCTTTTTGTTTACAACTCTGCTCTTTCATGTGACTCGAACAATTAAACAGGACAGTGAGTCTGCTTCTCAAATCTGCTGTCATTTCCTGCACTGGATTTTGTGAAATATCCCATGTGGACTTAAGACTTCTAATAACAACTCAGACTATAAATCCTGTTGACTCCACTTAGTTTCAATCATCAGAATAGCTGGTGTAAAATATATCTCACTGTATAACCTGGGATTGTGTTTAATATTTAACATTTTCTACCCGTCCGACAAGCATCTGTGTCTAATGTAAAAAAAAAATAAGCATCTGGAAAAGTGGCCTCTTACATAACTCTTTGCACAAGCCACAGTTTGCACAGTTTCGGTCCGTCCCTCTTCTCCTCAGCATGTTGTATCTCCATCTATAACTTCATTACTCTGGTTCTCCTCTCCCTACATGTCTTAAACATGTCCCCTGTTCTACCCCATTTTCTCTACCATCTCCTCTTTTCCTGTTTGTTTTTGGGATTAAATTCCTCATAAGTGAGGATTTTCAAGGAGCACAGCGCTACTGTTTATCAGGAAATGGATGCTATCCTTGATAAGATCCTTGGCATTCATTCTCCTCTGCTATGGTTTGCGTAATGTCATTTTTTTCCCAATATTTCTCACACAGTAGGTTCAGTTTTTTAGGTTGTGCACTTTCAGGTCTTTCAATTGAACGACTAAAACAAACAGCGACAACAGGTGGCACTGATCAGGGCAGTGAATACATCTAACATGATGATTTGTTCTATGATTTGCTGAATGTGAACAAAGAAAGATAAATATTTACAGTAACGGAAGCCTTTCTGGTGTCGGTGATGGAAAATTGAAAACATATAAAAGTAGTTGTAATGAATGTAAATGGGTTTATCCAGTAAATGAGGCTCTTAGAAAAAAGACCAACTTGAAAAGCAGACAGACTCAAATTGTTCAAACTGGTTAAAAGTAGTCGAAACACGTTGCTATGGAGGTAATGTGAGCTCTTACCTGTGTTGCTGGACCAGGAGGCTGTTGATGCGTTCAGAGTCGGGTACACACACAGATAGAGAGACCACCACAGTGTGCCACTGGCCGCTTCTGATTCAACTTAAGTGGTGGAGCGAGACGAGCAGGAATACCGTCTGACACACAAACACACACTGACTCACACCACCCTCCTCGTCCTCCTCCTCCTCCTCCTCACTCTCCAACGCACACACATCACTGATGAATGAATTGTACCAGAGCCAGCCAGCTACACATTGTCCTAGCCCATTCCTCCCTGGCATTAACCCAAGGGTCTCTGGGCACACACACAAACAAAAACACACTAACTTACACAATAGTACATCCCCCTCTGCCTCTTCCTCCACATCTCAACATCTGCTGTTGTCGTTTTTTAATCATTCATTTCCACATAAAAAAATAGACTCATCTTAATGATAGATAGAACTGACGAGTACTTGAAAACTCTTAATGCTTACAGTTTCAGTTTTTATCCTTTCCTTTTTCCTCATTTTATGTGTCTTTCATTAATTGTTGTAAACATATTTTAGCTGTTTAGCCATTTTAATCATTAACTTGTATATTAAACACTACATTAACCTGTCAAAGATACAAACAGAAGAGTAATACAAGAAGGCATGAAAACATACAAATAAATAAGGCTTTAGTTTATTATAACTTATGTTCATTGGTTTGTTTCTTATTTTATTTATTTATTTTTATTTTATGTGCCTCCTTTCTCAATTGTTTTGGCTGTTTGGTCATTTTAATTCTGACCTGTTTGTATTATATGTGATTACAGTTGCTTAATGTAGAGGCACCTTTCAAAACTACAAAGACAAAAACACCAGAATCCATTACAATAGTCAAATAAATGATCATTACAAAAGGCCAAACTTAGAGTTTCAGTTCCCTGCTCCTTGTTTTATCTCTTATTTTGCATATCTCCTTCATCAATTATTTTACCCATCTTTCAACTGTTTTGTGTTTTTAATCATTGTATTTGACTGCTCTTAACCATTATTGTCTTGTCTTTTAGTAGTGAAAGGTGATCACAAATTCATCTATTGTTATTGATCAACTGTTAAAGTAACATTAACAGGAAACATACACACATATGGTTGCCAGAATCTTATGGTTTGGATTACTTTTCAGACTTGTTGCATTTCTACTCATCCACTTGCACATGTCTCATCCCTGGACTGTCCCTGTCCTTTGTCCCACTCACAGCATGAAAGGAATGACACTGGCTGTCCTTGCGATTGGACCTGTCGACACACTCTATTAATAGCCGCCACAAAATTACCCTTAAGTTGGCTTTGGTTGTATGAGGGGCAACAACAGGGGGAGATTAGTAGGGTGGAGCAAGACTATTTCTCTACTTTCTAGGCTTTTTAAGACCATTTCCCATTTTGAGAGTGATTCAGCTGTCATTCATGTGTCCAACTGCTCCTACAGAGGCAAATGTACAGTGGTAGAGTGTAAATGTGTGTGTGCGCTTGTGTGTCAGGGTAGGAAGTGACAACTCCCCATGGTCAAGTTGCCTTTGTTGAGGATTTTAAAGTGGAACTGAGGCATTTACTGAATAAAACTAGTAAAACTGCACAGTAAAAAATAATTCCCTCCATTTTACTGGCAGGGAAGGACAAAGATTCATTTTAAAAGTGCGCACTTTAAGGCTGTGAAACCCAGCATTGAAATAATATGAAAGGATTTCTATTTTTAGTGGCTGCAAACATCCATCAGACGCAGCTTGGCGCTAAAGACATTTGTCTCTCACTATTCTTTTCTTTCTCAAGGCTTTGACAGGTGTTGAGAAGTGGGTCGCCTCACCTCTCGGCTGCAGTCGGAGGCCGCTATTGCAACTGTCACAGAGATGGATAGTGATGGATGAGGCGGTGTGGCTGTCATTCCCTCAGTCTCAGTGTCAGCGGTGAAGAAAGCCATCACCTAGGTTAAAGACAAATAAGGAAAGAAGGGGAAAAACAAACACTTTGGGCTAAGTGGGGGTCTCGTTTGGTGGCTTTTGCTCACTCAGGTGTAACCTAGTTATTTGAGAGCGATCGCATTCACCTGGTTTTCACGGCTGACAGCACTTGGAAGAAAAAAAAAATGGGTCAAAAGGCAATAGGTACACAAATCTGTGGCTGTAATTTGCAATAGATACATGGCACACACTAGAGGCCTCTGCAGTGTTTATACCTGTCATTTTTTGAGGAGGGCAGGTAGCAAAGAAGAGAGAATCTCACTTTCCATTTGATACACAGCAACAGAGCCATTTACACCTCCAGTGAAATATGAGCAGGCTCCATTATGTCTTCAATTACTCTGAATGATAAGGATCACCCATTAGGCGTTATCTTATTGCATATCCTGTCACAGTATTATGCATCTGTATCATCTGCACCGTCTCAGTTTTGCTGTCATGAGCAAGTTACTTCCAAACTGTAATACATTACAGATTACTTTATTACTGTTATTTAAAAGTCATTCCTTACCTTACAATGTTACTGTCTCAGAATTGTAGTGCGTTACATGACTCCTGTATTACTTTTAAGTTATAAACAGACTCATAAATCGTCATTGTATGGTGCATGCGCAGTCGAACCCCCGCCCACCCCCATACAAGAGATAGAAGAGCCTTGGGACGCATACATTTGCGCACCGAAGTACAGTACATGTGGATGGATAGCTCAGTCAGTATCACTACAGTCTATAATGTTCGAATCCCAGCATGAACACTTGCATTTTTTTCAACATTTTACATGTTCAAACAGGGGGCGTGGCTCCGAGGACGCCCGTAGATAAATGTGCAATTGATTAAGAATTCTAATTAGTCATAGACAAGTTAGCTTACCTTGTCATTGGTGATTACAGGGATCATGCTAACTAGCTTCTGTAAAGCAGGGTTAGGGTTAGTAATGAGCATACGTCCATGTGGACAATAGACTGTCTTCTGCCGTCTTCACCCATTGGCTGAACACTAACTAAATAGAACTTTACTGACGCATTTTTGATTCCTTAAGGTCAGAAACTGTTGTAATACAAGCGCTATTGAACATGTACTGAGTAATAATTACTGAAAATAGATTAGTACTGCCTTACACTACTGCGTTACAGCAAAAAGTAACCCGTTACTGTACTGCATTACTTTTATAATGCGTTACTCCCAACACTGGTCATGAGAAGTAACTGCAATCTATATCTGACCCACATGACCTCTCAGGAAGAGAAGACAGAGTGATGTATCACACGTCACATCTCCTGTATTTTCCGCATAACAAATAATTCTCAGCCGGTACAGGATGTTGTTGCAACACCCCGCACCACAACACTGATTTCAACTCGTCACGTACAAGCAGAACCAGATGTTGATTTAAAAATGTTGATCTGCAGAGACCAGATTATGAGGGAAATTAAATCTTGCATGGGATTGGACATATTTAGACATAGAGGGGTGATGTTTATTTAAGGTTGTGTTTGGCTGGTTCACAAAGTACAGCATCATGTCCCTGAAATGAACTCAATTATGTTAAAAAAAAAAAACACTCCAAGAAATGCACATCCCAAGATTATTCAACTTGTGCAACATTTATGAGCCTGTTGTAATCGGAGTAAAAAGCCAAGAAAAGGGAATTTATCATTTTTTGTGTAATGCATCACCGACAGGGGAACGAGGCCAGAACGAGGACAAGGCTTCAGCCCACATGTTCATACCCTGGAGGTGTGATAGCCTCCGATGTTTTGCTAATCAAATCACTCTAACAAGATTAGCTGTGTTAGCACTTAAGCTGTAGTAAAATGAATTGATGACTCAGGTAATTACTGGTAGCACGAATCACTGAGGAGGACGACGGACCTTTCAGGCCAGAACAGCACGGCCAGTAAAATGCCAAAGCGTCACTGAGCCACCTGCTGAAGAAAGACAATATTCTGCGACGTTTTAAGACTGAGCTCTTACTGTGAACTGTGGATGAATATTGAATGACAGCGTATCTCTTACATCTCTGAAATCATATTTAGAAGCAAATATGATTTAGGTTTTTAACATTTTGGCATTTTGGTGTTACATGGCTTTCATCAACCCCCGCCCCATGAAAGTTGATGTCATTTTAACCCATAAAGACCCAGTCAGTTCCCAAATCAAATTTTTCTTGCTATTTAACCTTTATTGTAATATTATCCTCTGTATTTTGCACATTTTCAGTGAAAATCAACTTTTTTTTTTTTTTTAGATTTAATTCACTGATCATGTTCATAAAAGCTCAGTTTAAAGTTGAGGGTTATTATATCAGAAATAGAGAAAAGTGAAGAAAAACAGACTTTTTCAGCAAAGATAGCAACAACTGAATATAATCCAAGTGTATCCATCTACTGTCATTGATCCAACTTCATGGGTTTAACTGGTGAATCAATGTTGTAGAAGATGACAGTGTTTCCATGGTAACCACAGAGCCTCTGACCGTCCAAATGGGTCATATCTGATGACCATGAAAAGATGAATAACTGTATTTTACACCAATTATTTACATGTATTGATTGGATTAGTGGCTCAACAGGCATTAAACAGTTTGTGTCAGTAGATGCTTTTGGTAGACACTAGATGTTTAGGTCTTTATGGGTTAACTTTAACACGGTGCCAAGTTGAATTTTATTATATAACAAAAACTGCTTGTTCTTTCCCCACGTCTCTCGTAATTAAATCCTTATTGCCTGAATTTGACATGAAAAAGTGCTATGTCTTAATAAAAAACATATTCCAAAGGGAAGCTTCTTGATGTATGCTATTTGTCAGAAGTCTCTTTAACATAGACTATACATCTTTTCTCATAGTTTGCATTCTTCCTTATGGTTTTCATATGAAATACATTTAGAGACATTGAATATCATAGAAGGAAAACCACACCTGGAAACAATTAGAGTTTGTTCCAGCAATCAGTGGATATTAACAGTATTAGTTACATCTGTATTTGACAGGTCAGACTGTATGCAGTGAAAACGGTGTATGGAATTTCACCTTAAAAGGTACTGTCAAGGTTTGTAGTTTTACTTGTGGTATGGCTCTAGGGACGATCTGTCAGTCTGTTACCAGTACTCCACTTCGGTTTGGACAAAAACATGTCAGCAGCTAAAAGTAAGCAGAGAAAGTTGAGACTTTAAATGTAATCAACACATCTCAAAAACAGTGCAGGGCTATATATTGAATGTTGGGGTGAAGCGGGGACAGTTGTAGCCAATTCCTCCAATCATAAACATACTAGAACCAGAAAACTAATTTTGTATGTGGTCAGAGAAACTTTCCCTTCGAACCATTTTTAGAACTGGACTCTAATATGGCAGCCAGTGTTTCCAACCTAAAGCTATTCATGGCATCATTTCAGTATATGACCACAAAGGTTTTCTGGCCTGTGGAATTACTTGTTTTGCAGCCAAATGCACTTGCTATCTAGTGTTTCATCAACTTTAAGATCACAGCTTTTGCAATATCTTTCTGGGCTTTCATGAGATTAAAAACATATAAAACCTCCCTGATAAAAAGAAGGCATAACCTTTTCACTTTTACATGCATCTAATTTATCATTATCATAAGAGTTGCAGTACTACAACTGACCACAGGGGGAACTAGCAGCAAGGCTAATGCTAACACTATTAACATCTATTTGGACTTCTCAAAGAAATATTGTGGTGGTTGGAAGGTCATTTAATCAAAGGTCCTCTGTGTATTGATTTATGTATTTATTTATTTTTGTGTATCTATTTAATCCTTGTTTTGTTCACTTATAAATAAGAAAGGTAGCATATGTTACAGTTAGTAATTTACTATTATTATCGAGCTAGCCTTGCATTATCATGTGTAGACGGCATTATCATTATATATTATTTCTTCTCGCTCCTAAAGCTACGAGAACAAAATGACATCATTTTGTTCTCTCTTTTTTTTTTTTCTTTGATTTTTTTTTTCAATTAATTAATTTATTTTTAAAAATTGATTAATAACATTATTTATTTATTTATTTATTTTGGGTCATTTTGTTCTCATAGTCCTGCTTTGGGATTTCTCGCAGCTTGTTCTCGTATGTATATAGCAGGCTTAAGTGGCAATATTAAGCATTGGTAACGAGCTAGCATATATGTTTAACCTTGCATAATGTATAATAGTTGTGTTTTCCTGGAGTTAATAGTCTCAGAGTAGAGTTACTAACTATATATAATAAGCTGCTAACTAACTGTTAATACCTAAACTGTCAAGTATCTCAGTGTTAATACTACATAAACTAATGCTGTTAATTCTTCCATTAAAGCCTTCTACCTGAGCCTGTTGTGAATATATAATTCATCCACTCACCTGCCACCTGTGTCATGACCTGTCCTTCGGGTCCGGTTTGTTTGGTGTTCTGTCTCCTGCTGTGACCAACTTACTCAATCTGACCTCTGCATTTATGTACAAAGCAGCAGTTTCTGTCACTGCTATGGTAGGTTGGATCTGTGACACATTTTCCACCATTCTGCTACGATACTAAGAGGTGATAAATAATGACATTTTGGTGTTTGTGAGTGTGACTTACATCATTTGTTGCACATGCTTTGGTAGGAGATTTGCTTGACTGATGCGGTTGAGCATTTGCATTATTTGCACTGGTTTTATTTTTTTGTTGTGTGTTGCTTATGTTGCTTATAACTTGTTTGGCTTGCAAGTTATGAAGGTTTCATGCTTAAAATTGGCATGGAAAAGTAAGATTTTTCATGTTTTAATGTTGTTATTGACCATGTGCGCTATGATAGCCCCTTTTTTGGGAAATGCAATTGTGTGTTAGTCATGGTGTCATGCCTTTAATATTGGCTTAAAGGGATATTTATTACCTTTAAGGACTTCTTGAATGCTCATATTGACATTTTTGCAATACAGATTATGAATTAGTGAGATAATACATTTAATATATGTTATGGTCATTCTCATTTCTTTTTTATTGCTTTATCCTACTTATTAAAAAAATCCTACTTTGTAGTTTGCAGTTCTGTGCTTTAAACTGTGGTTACACTGGAGTAAAATCAATACTTTCATTATTTTACACCTCCTAAAAGCCATTTGCTGCTCATCATTGTTGCCTAACTCTTGGAGAATGTGGTTAATTTCTTCCAGTCAGTATTTTTCTTCTTTGCCTACACGCTTTAAATCACTCTGACTGCTGTTATTCCCACCGCTCATAGCATTTAAACTCCACTTTCAGTACAAATAGACCCAAACTCTAAGTTTCCTTTGCTTGTCATTTAGTGCTGGGCCTGTTGATAAAGAATGTTTGGATGCCAAGTATCAACTCGTGCTCTGAGTTCACATAGTAAATCAGTTTCATGACTAAACAACCCACATCTGTCAAATTAATGCGTTACTACATGATATGTGGTATGCAGGACAGCATGTTATCATAGTGTTGTCGATGTGGACACATTCTTTTACTCCAAGAATGACATTTTGGATCCTGATGCCATAATAACAGAGGACTTTAGCTGGTTTTACATAAAGAATACAAGCCTCTTAAGAGTGATGTAATGCTACTTCATAACAAATATTTTCCGGTACTTTAAAGGACTTTAAAACAGAAATACTAAAAATATGTGTTTTTCCTTTTTGGTCTGACAGAGAACCACCACTTTTTTTGTAAAGACAATACAAACATCCATCTGTACAGAACTAATTGCAGGGCTCTTGACAGCCCTAAACACTGAGCGCTACATATATCACCTTCATATGGCTCATAAGGGACTCGTCCAGTGTGACTTTAACAGGGCTTTTATTTTCTCAGTGTGCTGCGTAGGTGTCAAGGACAGCTCAGACACCACTCATCTGTTGCAGTCAAGGCTCAGAAAATATTTACTGCTCTCTCACATTGAATAGACCTTGTTAGTGTCGCTGCCTGAGTCAAAGCGCTGTTTGTGTGGGAGGATAAAACGGAAGTGGACAACAAGTAACTGAAAGTGTGCATTGTCATGTCGGTGATTGGGTTGTCGTCATTGTCGGTACTGTACTAATTAGGAACGTGTGCCCAACCTGCCATGATACTGATGTTGGATTGACCTTTGTCCTTTTTACTTACTGCTTAGCGTCACGGAACTTGCTGACCTTAAAGCTGACCCAGTCGATGTAAAATTATGTGGACACCACACTCCTCCCGGTAGGAGCAAAAGAACAGATATGTCAATGACAACAAGTCTATTATACAAACAGGAAGTGTCCAAGAGATTGGGGAGAATGGTGGGAAGGCCTCTAACCGGCCTTCAAGAGCAACATTGTTTAGGTCTGGGCTCCCTAATGTTGGATTTTTACATCCACGCACAGGGAGGGATGAGAAAATACTGCTGTGGTGCTGAGGGAGGCTTGCTAGTTCTTCTTCAGAGTAACCTCTCCCATGAATATTTTAAGCACTTTAGTAGATCTAGGGAGGATAAAAAGTCATTCATGCTTCCGTCCGGTCCTGTGAGGATTATCAGAGGGACGACTCTTGAATTCAATAAAACAGAACCTGTCATGTAGATACGTTTTTCTTGCTTCGTCGAGGTACTATCTTTTCAGCCAAACAAGCTTTTATAGGCCGAGTTAATGGAGGAAGAGGTAATGTTGCCTTCAAGCAAGGAAGTGAGTATGTGCACTCAAGGTTTGATTCTCTTTATTAAAACATTTGTCATTTCATTTGCGACATCCCAGACACAGATTGCAAGAGTGTAAACAAGTGCTCAAGCCTCTGTGTTCTTTTGTCAGAATAGTTTCTTGTTCACTTGACAGCAGTAAGACACTGAACAAGATGGGTGTGTGCAGTCAAACGTTGGTCTTAACTCTTCTGGTCACTCACTTCCTGTGTGTATGTGTGTGGAGGTATTGTTGTAGATTATCTGGCTATTGTTGTACATATTTGTTCAGTACATTCAGCTTGTGGGTGTCTGCAAGTGTGAGTAAGACCCTATGATTGCACTGGTGGACAAGTATCTGGAACCTGTTCTTATCCCCTGCCAGGCTTTCCTTACGTAAACACTATGTGAACGGCATTGAGTTTTCTTTCTCACCCATGACCCCCCTCTGTTGTTCAAGAGCCACAACCAAGCCAGGAAACATGACCGCGACGTAGAGACGACCGAATTTTATTGCAAAGAGAAAACATACTCATGTTAAACTAACATTATGAAATGTTGCCTCTAATTTTAAGATGCGAGGACGTGTGGGAATCTACAGGGTATCTAGAGTATCTCTGCTTGTACCCACTTCCTCCAACCGAGCGCTTACTTTGTAGGGCTGCTGGGAGTTTGGGCTCAGCTGAGTCAATAGCCCTGAGGCCCTTCGGTCCGTATAAACACACCCCGTCCTCCGGGAAAAGGGTGACTTGCACCATGCTGGCGGTGTTTTGTCATTTCTGTAGTAACAAACAGATTAGCCTTTGACAGATGTGTTTGGAGGAAACAGTTCACTCTTCAGGCCCTGTCGTATTACAAATAAACACGCTTTCCTTTGTTAGAATGAGGGTTGTAATTTGAGCGGTGGATAATGCATTTTAAACAAACCACAGTTTCCCTGGATAGAGTAAACTATGGCACTGAAGTGAAGTGACGATACAGAAATAATTAATACGCAGTGTTTGAACATCGATATCAATCCGAACACTCCAACAGGGATAAACAGAAAAGCAAAAAAAACTGTTGAATTTATTATTAATATTCAAGTCCTTTATCACCTATAGGGACACCATCACCCCCTGTCCTTCATGAGCATGTGATTCCTTTATATGAATCTACTTTTAATGTTTTTGACCCAGTGAAACACCTACTACTAGTTTTTTTTACTTAAACATGTTAGATAGGAAGAAGTCAAACATGGTTTAATAATTATTTCAAATACAATGAAGTGGTAATTGTTATTATCAAATGCAATGGGTGTTTCAGTTTAAGTATTAGAAAAGGAAGAGAGAACAACGACATACAGTAAGTATAGTTTCCATTTTGGTGTCCAAGTGTTTTAGCACATTTCTACGCAGTGGTATGGTTCCGGTTGGTACAGTACAGTTTCTTATTTTGTTTGTTTCCACTGTAAAGGTGGCCCAAACAACTGACCCATACATGCACCATTTCTTGGTTCGCTTCCATAGGAAAATGGTGCTGTACTTATAGGGCGGAACTAGACCAGTGTTACCCAAGACAATCTTTTGCTTTGGTGACAGAAAAACGTCAGTCTTTGCTCTTGGATGTCCTCCACTGTTGTTGTTAGTTGTGTCACGTTTGTTGTTGCACCAGTATGAGGATACACTAGGCGTTTGGCCTAAGCCCCGCCCACCAAGTGAGGTACAGCCGACTGTGGAAATGCTCACCTGACCAAGCCTTACCATTCCAAACCGTACTGTACCAAATGGAAATGTGCTCTGTGTGGGTGTGAGGTTGTCAAAATTGATCCTGCCTTCACATACTACACACGTTATGGTAAATACTAGCTACGAACTCAAAAATATCACATCCAACACTGTTTTACCCAAGTAGCAGGTCACGCTAAATTGTGTCAGCCATTTTTTATTTTGCCACGACAACAAAAACACTTGAATACAACGCACTCGTCATTTCGAATTCATTCATTTCAAGTGGAAAGGATCAAATTCCCGATAGCATGTGAAGGACGCATTAGGATAAAATCACACACTTATTGGATAATTAAAAGTCTTTAAAAACCCTTAAAAATAATAGGTAATTTAGTAGACTACATAATCTCAATCACCTAAGATCACTGGCTGATCTGATTTCTCCTGTTAACATCACTGATAATGGCTGTGTACATTATTCACACACAAAAGGAACGGAAAAAAGATTTATTCCTTATATGCACATACATACGCATGAAACCACATATATAAATTTAGCTAAGAGTGGGGCTATACTAAAAAAATATAACCAGACGAACCAAGTGAAAGGAGAAAAAAAGAAAAAAAAAGGCTTATATGTAACTGTTTGCCACTAAAGACTGGAGTCCCTTATTCTTTAGGTGCATGTTTGTGTGCATTCTGGAGGCCTTGACGTTTCTTACGTACACAGTGTTTATTATGAGCTACTGGTGATGGACACGTCAAATAAGAGCATGTGAAATTATAAGTGCAGACACAGAAACCCACATCGTTGCAACCTTAAAAGGAAACTCTCAGATTATTTGACTATGATCTCCTTTGGTTTCACAGAACGACAAACTAACATTGTGTACATTTTCCTGTTGCTTATTCATAGATTTCCATCCCCCGTGTGCAGTAACGGACGTGACTCAAATGGAGGCAGTAACCTCTTCCTGAGGACGCACAGGGTATGAGAACATATTGCTGTAAGATATTTTAGCTGAGCTCCAATGCTCCGATCGCTCATAATCCATAAAGTAGTCTCTAAATGGCCTCAACTTGCATCTTTCATTCTCCATTTTCGTCATCAGGCTCCTGCACGATTGCAGCGTATTCTGGAAATGCTTGACCTAAAGTAAGCGGCGGGTCAAAAACGATGTTCCAGCCAGCTCCAGCAGACTTCTGTTCAATCTCCCAGTGCTTTTGATGTGCTGATCTGCACAGAACGCACACATTAAACATGTCCTGTCCAACATCTAGTTCCTGAAAATGGTCCGTAAACCCTTTGGAGATGTACCCGCTTGAGTTCCCTGGTGTGTCTACTGACTTTTTGTGAACATTTTGTGAAACTTTGTCTACTTATTCCCATCATTTTCTGCTTAGCCGTCCTGGCCTTGGGAGTTTGTCTTGGCTCTGTTTTATGAGGGTAGATGGCATGGAGGTCTTGTAATCACCACATACTCCAGTCAGTGGAAAGGAGGAGCCCGTTTCAATGATCAATGATGTTACAGCTTCAGGAATTAAGCCAAGGAATTCCTAAACTGGAGCCAAAATGACCCAAAGTGTTCTAATAGCAGCAATTGCTTTTCCTCCAAATTATAAACACACCTTGTTAGGATTCAACACTGAATTATTATAAAGAAGCCAGAAAATGTTACAGGATTATTTTATTATTTATTATTTATTGATTTATTTGTTTTATTTAATATGAAAATATGTTCATATTCTCCTTTAATTCTACAATTTTACCCTTCATGTGTCAATCAAAAAAATGTCACCTACAACTGACGGAAGCTGCAGGTTCTGTGAAACTGTTTAACTATCAGACTGTGACAATATGTAAATACAAAGACGAACCACCTGAACGTCACAGAATTAACATCACCATAACTTTCTCTCTCCACAATCTTTTCAAATTGTCAGTGAAGATGTCTCTGCAGCTTTAACATGATGTGACGCGCAGAGAATTTCAACTCTTTTAATGCTTTTTCACTTCACTTTCAAAGAATGAGGTACAATGTGCAGGGGTAACGGCCCTTTTGGTGTTGGAGTCATATCACACTGGACTATAAATAACTTTACTGTCTTTACCACAAACTGTGACTTTATAGACTTGTAAAATTATATTGGAAATAAAAAAAAAATCATTTATAGTTGATGGAATGATCTGAGTGGGATCAAGAAATTATTCTTCTCCGTTCATATTATTTTTCCCCACATATGGTCCAATGAGAACAGCAGAAGGGGTCAGAGTTCACCTCTCTATATGGAAAAGAGTTTGGAATTTGGCAAGATAATGCTAATTTTCCAAAAACACTGACCACACCCAAGTACTTTCAGCTACTCGATTAACATCAACACAGACAGTTGTGCTTTTTAAATGTAATATCAGCTTTCCATAATGAATAAACACAGTAATTAGGGCTTAATAGTCTGATCAGCAGGTTAGCGGACATACCTTATAATTCACAAAGAATGAGAGCTAATATTATCCAAAGTGGTTACGCTAAGAGGCTGAATATTGTAATCACATACTGGGAAACTTCATAACAGAATCCCATGATGGTCTTGCAAGAGTAACGTCTTAAACACAACTGTAGTAGAGCTAAAAAAAAACCAGCTTTATTTGGTAAACAGGTTCTAATTGTCGGACTCAGAAGCAGGTTAACTGTTAATGGACACGAACAGATGGCACTGACCTTATGCATAACTTTAATCCTTAATATAATCCAAACAGGTGAGTTATAAGAAAACACTACCCCCTTTAAAATAAACTGCAAAGATACTATATTATTTCTGCTGTAAAGTTGAGTTAGACTCCAACCGACCTCATGTGACCGTTAATGACGGCTGCTGCTGTATCATATAGGCATGAAACAGGTGTACACTGTGTACATTTGTTTTAGTTTTTTTTTTTTATCATGAAAGACTTAACAATAAATACATTTTATTTCAACAATCCAGAATCTGATTGAGAAGTGTAATATTATAGAAATCCAATTATTACAAAAAGTCTGTGTCACAAAAAGTTATATTCTATACGTTTTTGTTTTGTTAAAGATAATTTGTTAAGATGTGGATAATCAATACGTTCTGAAGTTATAACTGTTAGAAAGTGTATGCACAGTTAATAGGGGCCCCCTCTCCATACACATTTGCAAAGTGCTCTGAAGCGGCAAACAATATTATATAATTTGCCACCTACCGAAACACTGCAGCTGCGACAGTATGGCAGTATATGAAAAATTCATGCCATATGGGATATTTAAGCCCGTATACTGGTTCGTCTAGTGCATTCACTTAATGCAAATAGCTCCTTTCAAGCCTTTAAAAGCTAAAAATATTCGCTTTTGCTGTTTTATATGATTAATATTATGGATTGGAGTTCAATGCTCTTAAATTGGTCATAAGATGCGTGTAGTTTCATTATTCCCCTGATAATCACAGAGGCATTCGGCTGCCCCATGGGTGCTCAGACTGTGTGTTTCTGAGGTCAGTTAACCCCTGCTGGGAGCGCTGGAGTGAATGGGAGGAGGAGCAGAGCCTGGAGGAAATAACACAGCAGCGGGGTATCTCATGCCAATCAACGTACAGCAAAGTGAGAAACATTAGCCAAAAGATTGATGCTTACTGATTTTCCCCAGACTGTGTGGGTTGATGTTTGTACCCTTGAGAGGAAAGACTGGTTTGTGTCTACTACGGCTTAAATGTCACTGTTGTTGCCTTGAATATTATTTGGTGCAGTTCAGATTTTCAGTGTCGTAAGGCTCCTTATTTCCCATTAAACCATAAAGACCCAGTGCTGCTTTTGTGGCAACTCCAGAATGAATTTTTCTCTATTTTTAACCTTTTTAAAGTGAGTTATCACCATTTACTCTAATTTAACCTCCTAGGACCCACTGTCCACGTATGAGGACAAGAAATTCACAGCTTTATACAAAAAAAAAAACAACTGT
>JAPQRQ010000014.1:17277052-17294909 GCA_037367365.1 Apogon talboti | reverse complement strand
CATATCTGATGACCATGAAAAGACGACAAACTGTATTTTACACCAATTATTTACATGGATTGATAGGATTAGTGGATAATAAGATATTAACCATTATGTATCAGAAAATGACTTTGGGTGTTTGGGTTTTTATGGGTTAATATCAACACAATAACATCACAAAAAAAAAAACAACTCTCATTTTAAATACTATATTTTTGCAATAATGTGGCTCAGGAGATACAACATCGTCTAATTGTCAGTGAATATAGAGTTACCAGAGTTTTGGCTGTGTTTGTCCAAGCTGCAGAAAAAATCCCCCACAGGTCTTTGCTCCCAGGCTTGTATCCTTGAGTTTTCCCATTGGATTTGTCTGCACATTGCTAAAGCTGCTGGTCTGTACAAAGGGACACTGCTGTCAGGAGAATGGCAGATCTATAAACAAACCACAACAATACAAACTCCAGTACATGCTTCTATTTAAATCTCATCTTTTTGCACTACATTGCTCAGACGACGTTTCATTGTTTTGTGGGGTTTTAATGTGGCATTCATTGTCTTTAACCCATTCAGACCCAGTGCTTCTGGCAGTTCCCAAATGAATTTTTTTTTCTCTATTTAACCTTTCTTAAGTGATTTATCCCCATTTATTATAACATTATCCTCAGTATTTAGCATTTTCTCAGTGATAATTATGTATTTTTCTATATTTGATTTACTGGTCACATAGAGGTTCATAAAAGCTCAGATTAAAGTTGAGGGTTATTATATCAGAAACAGACAAAACTTTTTGTCTTCAGTAAAATATATCAGTAACTGAACATACATCCAGTGTCTCCATCCGCTGACATTGATCCAACTCCATGGGTTTTACTGGTGAATCAATGTTGTAGAAGACGACGGTGTTTCCACGGTAACTACGGAGCCTCTGAACGTCCAAATGGGTCATATCTGATGACCATGAAAAGATGACAAACTGCATTTTACACCAATTATCTACATGTATTGATAGGATTAGTGGGTCAATAGGTATAAGACATTTACAACAGTAGACCATTTCGTTCGATGGTGGATGTTTGGGTGTTTATGGGTTAACTAGCAGCTTCAGTTGCTGTCATCTTAAGACAGAAGACAAGCCACTAATAATTCTTCCCTGTGTCAGACCTATTTACAGTAGAGCAAGGGTAACTGATCTACATATTCATATTTAGTGTCTACAGTTATCACTGCAATGATCTGAATATTTTGGCATATATTTATCTAGTATGACACTGTACAGTTGTCTTTAATAAAGGTTGTGGACATAGTAAAACAAAAAACAAATACAACAGGACCGCACAGAAAAGACACCCTGGCCATTCTTTCTTGCCAAACCATGAATCATTGTGCTCATAAGTGAAATCATATACTGGCTTTTTTACAGATACTCATCTCCACACACCATATAAATACACGCTCTCGGACACGTAATCCGTCTCTGGCAGGTGGGATGCACCAGTCACACTGAGCAAAACTGTTGAATCTGTCTTTCCTCCAAACTTTTAAGGAGGCTTAATTCCTTCAATCATCCTGGTTATTTTAGAACCATTATTCGCTGATGTGGTGATACTGATTGATGAAGATGGGTTTCCACATGATCCTCCTGTCTGTTTCTTTTCGAGTAAGCCAAACCACAGATGGAAAGCATTTTAGTTTTAACCCATAAAGACCCAAACATCCACCGCCGACCAAAAGCTAAATTATTTAATACCTGTTGATTCACTAATCATATCAATACATTAAAGTAATTGGTTTAAAATGCAGTTCATATGTTCATCAGATATGGCCCATTTGGACTTTCAGAAGCTACTGTACATAGTTACCGTGGAAACACCGTCATCTTCTACAACATTGATTCATCAGTAAAACCCATGGAGTTTGATGAATGACAGTGGATGGAAACACTTGGGTAATGTTCAGTTAATGATATATTTGACTGGAAAAGTCACTTTGTCTTCAGCTTCCTCTGTTTCTGATAGAATAACCTTCAACTTTAATATTTAATGTGTCTTTTATATCTTTTATATTTAATTATATATAGGAAAATACATGATTTTCACTAAAAAAAGTACAAAATACAGAAGATAATATTATAATAAATGGTGATTAATCACATAAGAAAAGTTAAATATAGAGGAAAAACACAAAGAAGTAGCACTGGGTCTTTATGGGGTAATTGTACCTGAAGGAGACTGGTCTATTCACATACTTTCCAGCCTCTTGTATGTTCTGCATAATATGTACAGTGTAATCTGTCTTAATCTGAAGTAATCAACATCACGTACAGTCTGTTTCTAATTCCAGGGTAACGTAAGAATTAAAAAGGTGTGACAGAAACTCCAAATTTGGTGGTAATAGGTATACAGGCGCGTATTAAACAGACGTCACAGTTACTATGTTCTCTGAAAACTGTCCATCATGTTTATTTAATCACTCCTAATGAGGTTTTGCAGGCAGGTATTGGTCTCGGAGCTAGCGCAGTACAAATCAGGTTAGCCCTTACACTGAATGTGGAAGAGGCCTGCAAATCTGGCCCCTGTTCCATTTCCCCTGGTTGCATTACCCACTTCTAACAAAGTTACAGCACACTTCTCATTTTTCATTGGATTAAAAGAGCCATATAGATTTGGACATGAGACATGGCGGTTGTCAATTCCCAAGTGCATGTGTCCTACTGCTCCGTTCGCCGCACACACTTTGTGTCGCTTCACCTCTTTCACACATGCTTTCTCACTTTTTCCCGTATCTTGGTTTAGTTTGTCACCGACGGTCCTCGAAGCAGACACGCTCATTAGCCTTTTGTCCCTGTTGTTTGCGTAACTACATTAGACAAAGGACAATGAGCGTTTACAATGACTCATGTCCATTAAAAGCTGTAAAAAGGCCGGCTCATTGACAGTAATGACAATTATTTTTTGGCTGCAGATTCGTCTGAAGAAATTACAGGCTAAATATTGGAGAAATAACATGATCAGAGGGTGGAATTGTAAATGTGTTGCTGTGT
The DNA here is from genome assembly GCA_037367365.1 of Apogon talboti. Classification (NCBI taxonomy): domain Eukaryota; kingdom Metazoa; phylum Chordata; class Actinopteri; order Kurtiformes; family Apogonidae; genus Apogon; species Apogon talboti. Next base: position 17,291,887 of record JAPQRQ010000014.1, on the reverse strand, counting down.
AAATGTGGGTGAGATGGCCACAAATGTTACCGCGATAATAATTACCAAGTGAAATATCACGTTATTACGTTCTTTCCAGTTTAGAGGAAGATTTTTCAGCCTGAGTGAAAGTAGAGGAAGACCAAAATGTTATTTGTGGTCAAACAACTGAGAAATTTGAAGGTAAAAAATAACCCAAAATCAGTTACAGGCAAAAAAAATTCCAAATAAAAGAAAGTAGGAGTAAAATTAAGTAAAACAAGAAAATATTTATACATTTGGAAGTGTTTTAACTGACATTAATGAGGACAAAAAACACAAAAAAGAAATGTATAGTACAATACAGCTGGGAAATATCGCCCAAAACATTCAATCTCGATTTTTTTTCATTGATTTAATTTCTGGTGACCAACTGAAGACAAAACATGATTAAAAAATCCTTATTCTTTCCTAAAAGTACATGCCATATACAACTAGAGGTTGTGGTTTTACATTTTGGTGACCAAGAATAATCTTGATTTTGTAACATTTTTCACATTTTTCAGAAAACAAAATGAATCACATAAATTCTATATATTACCAGCTCTGTATTAGAATAAATATAATTTCACATTATGTTAAATCTATCAATGTGTCAATTTATTGAATTATTCATAGTTTCAAAATAAAAATAAATCAGTACAACAAGAATTTACATTTTATTCCCTGTTGACTGGGTTCATTACTCTTGTAAAGTATCTGTCAAACTGTGTTTTTCTTTGCCAGTGTTTTTATGTATGACACTACATACCAAAAGATAAGAGTAGTTTCCTACTTCCTAAAGATAAGATAAACTCCTGAGACCCAGGAAAGTAAAAGTTTGGGCTTTTTTGCATTAAATAATTATCTTGATTGGAAACAGCATAATGTATTTGTTTTTAATGGAATGTCCTTTTACAGTGGACAGTGTTTTTGGTTTTTTTTTTTAAGTAAAGCTGTGAAACTCTTGTCTCCTACTGTGGACAAAAAATGCTATGATAAGATAAGATAAATCTGTATTGATCCCCAATCAGGGAAATTCGGTTTGTCACAGCAGCGGAAAAAACAGGGTAGAAAAAGGATAAAACATAGCAAAGGCAAAAATATGACTGTGAAACTATATGAAAACTACATACAGTATACTACTGTACACACACTCATCCACAGAATCTAAATTATGGTAAAGTTACATGGCTTTGTAACAAGATCTTTGTCTAAACATCTGTTCATTATTCATGATTTGCCCTCTTAGATATGACAGTTAATCAAATCATATCATTTGCTGGAGAAAAAAAAAAAGAGTGACCTATATATCTAACCTCATTAAGATCACAATCACAATTTTAGACCTTTTCAATTACAGTAAAACAAAACTAAAACAACAGTTAAACCGAAAATAAATGTTATTTTTCCTGTTTTGACTCATGTCCTTCACTGTACATCTGTTTCTTGTTATGTATACGATATTAAGTTACAACCTCCAGGGAAAGTTATTTTGAGGGAACCCTTAATGACTGATTTGACTGACATTTGAGGGACATATTCCCATATTCTTCTTAGCAATGGACATTTAGTTTTTGTTATGATGACACATAGTACATTTACAGGGGGACCTATGTTGACCATTCCAGGGGACGGTTGTTTCCCTGTATGGTCTCATCCATTGGTTTACAAGGAGGTGGGTTCCCATGCCTGCTGTCCATGTAAGTCATGCATTATAATTTGTACAAAGGAAGTTGGGGGTTTGAGATGTACTTCTTGTCCTCCCAACGGTTTGCATGACTAACCATGCGTCTGATCTGCATTATAGAGTTTTTCTTTTCTTTTTTTCTTTTTTTTTTTTAAACATGGTCCGTGTTTGAGTCTTCATTTGTTCCGGACATGATTTAACTTTGGGTGACTTTAAAAGGAAATAAGGATGTAAAACTGAGTTATGGAAGAAATAAAGGCAGGAAGGAATGGTGATAGAAAAATTAAGCACTAAAAGCAAAAAGGAGAAGTTAATAAAGGGAGAAATTATGGAGGAAGGAACTACTGTGTTAAGAAAAGGAACATTACCAATCAACTACAATCACTTTGTGCTCTATATCCCTTTACTTTAACCCATAAAGACCCAGAGCTACTTTTGTGGCAGTTCCCAAATGAATTTTTCTCTACTTGTACGTTTATTAACTGATTCATCACCAATTTTTAAAATAATATTATCCTCTGTATTTTGCTTTCTTTTGGGTGTAAATCATGTATTTTCCTATATTTAATTCACAGATCAAGTAAGTAAATTCAAAGTTAATTATATCAAAACAGAGAAAAATGAAAAAAAAGTAACTTTTTCCACAAAGATATTACTAACTGAATATAAAACAAGTATCTCCATCCACTGTCATTGATCCAACTGCAATAGGTTTTACTGGTGAATCAAGTGAATGTTGTAGAAGATGACGGTGTTTCCATGGTAACTACGGAGCCTCTGAACGTCCAAATGGGTCATATCTGATGACCATGAAAAGACGACAAACTGCAGTTTACACTAATTATTTACATGTATTGATAGGATTAGTGGGTCAACAGGTATTAGACAGTTTATATCTGTAGATGGTTTGTGTCACCGGTGGCTATTTGGGTCTCTATAGGTTAAATGCCATTTTCTAATTTAATGTACAGTCCTGGGCTGTACCAGACTCAAATATGTATAGGTTACATGCATTATTGTACTATTTCTAGTTTTACTTGGCTAAATATTTGTGAAAATTGTCAAAAGCTGTCAAACAGAGTTGGAATACTTCACCTTTGTGATGATATACAGTACAGTATGTACCCGCAGTGAGACCATCTGCTCAAACAGTACACACAATAACGAAGAGAGCTCTGCTGACGTCATCTGAGAGCCTTTAAAGTCAGGCACATGAAAGCAACGTGCTGGACTTTTTCACTTAGCTTTACATCCATTAACCCCCACCACCACCGCCGCCGCCGTCGAGTATCTGGACCCACGGGGGAAACAGAGGCACTGCTGATGTCACCGCAGAGGATGTACAGTTAACTATAGCTCATTGACACAAAAACAATACTTCTGTCGAAATCAGCTCCTGTACTCTGCCATGGGCGGGACCATAACCATAAGATCACTTCCAGTCACAGCTGCCAATGTGCTGTTCTTGATTCCACTGATAAGACTGGTAATTTTCCACGCCAACGTAACAACAATCAAAACGTGTAAAATGTCAGACATATATTCTATACAGCACTGTGCAGAAGTCTTAGGCCACCTTAAATTTTGTTGTTTTTTCAGGGTTGAAATGACCAAACATATTTATTTCTCATTATATTTTCTTCAGATACAACAATAAAACAGTGTGCCTTAAAAGACACATACATATATTTGTTTGTCTCATAGCATAATTGCCCAAGTTATATTTTTTTTCAGGTGATATGATGAAAAATGAAGCAGCAGTGTTAGGAGAGTAAAGCTACACAGATATCACAATTGGGCCAAAAATATGACTTGAGACTAATGATATATAGAATATATATGGAAAGAAATATATGGGTTCTAAAGGTTAAAATCAGTATTTAGTGTGACCTCTGACCCCATAACACGAAACAGCACACACAGTTACAAACATATGACACGTGTTGAATGAAACCTGGTATAAAACATCAGAAAATGAAAGCAATAAATCTCATATTGTCTGAACAAAAGGGTTAAAGATATGTTAAATGTAAAGGGAGGTCACACTAAATATGACCACTTTGGTTTATAGAAGCTGTTTTTTTTTTGTTTTTGTTTTTACTGCTGTACATACTTCACATATATGCAGATTGGATCTTATACATATGTAACTTTACTAAACCAACAAACCTAATGTTGTTCTTGGATTTTGGCACAGTACTGTACATCTAAAGAATCATATTTGACATTATATGACATGATTTTGTCGTGTTGACAGAGTTTGTTTTGATTGATTGTTGCTGCAGTGCTTAATACTGAATTAAACTGAGCCAGCTACATTCTTTTTCAGTTCATCGTCATCTAAAACTCTTTGCTATGTCTCAACTCTGCCCCATGGTGGACACATGATAGACCGACCAATTGAGGGAAAACTTTAAACTTTGATTTTTCCAAACTCTTTCTCACCGGGAACTCACTTAGTCTTCACTGGAGATTAAAAACAGCTCTCACAGTCGTCTTTGTCATTAAATATACCTAGAAAATACATTTATATGCCAATAAAAGTACTCATCTATGGCATATTTTAAGGATTTGTTCATAGGGGTATTTTTGTGCCATGTTAGACGCATTAGTTTTTATTCAAATATATATTTACACACCAGTATAACAGGATTTAAAGTCACATATAACTCAGAGACAGTAGAACTGAATATCACTGTGTACAACAGCGTTAAAAAATCCTCCTCTAAATCTCTTTGTAAAGCTCTGTCAGTCACACATTTATGGTTTAAGGTTGTTAACACATGGGAACAGCAGACTACTGTTCAACAAAGCAGACACTGCATTAACATGTGAATTGGATGGGTGCCATCTTGTGGTTTCTAATCTCCATTACACAAAAAAGAACACATTTATCCATTCATCGAAAGGTCACACCAAGTAAACTAATGGGGAGATTATTTATCCAAAGACCAGAAATAAAGCATTCAGTCCCCGTTTAAGGCTGCGGTAGACATAACATTTTGGTTTTATTTACTGAGTAGAAATAAAACGCAGAGTTGCAACTTATGAACTATGAACTGTTTCCATTTAATACAAATCCATCATATAAAGGTTATAGTTTAAACAATTTTTTATGGTAATAATAATAATAATAATAATAATAATAATAATAATGGATTGGATTTTTATAGGGCTTTTCAAGGCACTCAAAGCGCTTTACATTTTTAGTTTTTGACCTTTCATTTATAATCTTTGTGTATTTTTTCTTCTAGTGCTTGTACAGCCCCTGTCTTTTTTCAGACTAACATAATTTCCACCTCTTCTTCACCATCACTACCACCAGGGTTTCTCCTCTGCATATTACTTGCTACTTTTCTGCCTCATGAAATTTCTCTGCATCTGGCGCCCGTGATATTGTGGCGAAACACAAAGGACCCCTTCCTTTATGTGTTCATTTTAAGGTGTTGAGCCATAAAACAGCAGATACATCACTAAAAGTATACACAGGGAAAACTGTGAAGTTTGACCACACCACTGGAGTTCAATTGATGTGTTGTCGTGTGCAGTTAGCGGCTAAATGTTTGCGAGTCTCATGGTGAGAAGTTAGGGATGCTAACTCTACGCCTGCACATCAACCGGCTAGCCTTGGGCAAAGAAAGCAAACATGTTGGAGTACTTGAGTCAGTTTGCATCCCTAATGTCACAACAAAACCGTAGCCCCGCCGGTAACACTCAACGCTTTACTTGTTTATTTATTTCAGTATTTTTTGCCCCCTTCTAATCTCCTGTTCCCGAATTAATTACTCAATTAGCATAGTAAATTAGCAAAACAATTATGATGCATGGAAAACTTCCAGCACACACCATCACAGCCAGTCTGGACAAATTTAGTGAAGAGAGAAGAGGAGGGAAAATAAATAAATAAATAAATAAAAGGATGGAAAGCAGGCAGGGTGGCATGGAAACTAAAGCCTGAGAATGAGAGAGTTTGTAGTGAAATAAAACATTTTAACAAACAGCCCTGCCCAAAGAAATGTGATCCCCTCTCCTCAGTGTGAGATGTAATAAACATAGCAGCACAAATTTATTAGTAATATATAAATGTAGCAATGAATTAATTCCTCATGCTTCATAGAAGGTTACACGCGGTGCTCGGAGAATTAAAAGCTTTCCTCTTTCTTTCTTTCTCACACACATACACTGAAAGTACAGTGAAAGTATCCAAAAGTGAGGGGAATAAAAAAGGGTCAGACTAGACAGGGCTCGACTTAACTCCTATGCCGCACTTGCATGTCCAAACCAGTCATCTAATATATCTACAGCAGTAATTCCCTTACCTCATTCCTCATAGAAGTCAGTGTAAAATAGTGGAGCTTTTGGCAAACAGAGGGGACCGACCACCCACTCTGTATCTGCTGGATGGACGGCAGGAAGGAACTGGTTAATATTAAAACATCATATTAAACTTCTTCCCAATCTCGGCTCATTACAAAAGAGTACCCCTTTCAGCTGTGGCACAAACAAGATCGCTGAGATTCACCCGAAGGATAACAGGGACGATATATACAGAGTCACTCCTCACTATAGTGATCAAACCAGGAAATGACAAGAAAACAAACAAATTGCACTGAACTCTGAAATCATTTTGTTCCATCCCTATTGTGTGACTTTGAGAAGCAATTGTGTGTTCAATTAGGTTGTTTCTATGGGAAATTCTCACTAAAAATACATGTTTAAGTGGATGATCTTCTGCCTCTGTGGAACTACAGTGGTTTAAGACCTTCATCATCAAATGTGGATGATTTGTGTAAAAGGTACGATGCATTGAAGCATTGTTTTTTTCCATGTATGACAGGTGAATTTTACACTATCTTGGAGAAAAATAAAAAAATAAAATAAAATAAAAAATAGGGAAATTAGTTGTGTTTGCACAGGGTGTCTGTGGATCCTTAAAATTTAAGGCCTCAATTATCTTAAAAATTGATAATTAATCCTTAAATCTGTTACTCAAAGGTCTTAAAGACTCCACAGATATAAGATAAAGATACACAGATACAGAGATTAAGCTACTGCTGTATTTGCTTTGGAAATATTTGTAAAGAATTTGTCAAATTTGCAATCAGTGTTAAGTGTTTTATTCTAATGGAAAATGGAATGAGTGGAGCCTCTAATAGTCATTCATGGGTGGAGGCGTTCAGGTACGAGCTTTAGCAGCTTGAACGTCAGTAGAAGAAACGTCATAGTCAAATGGAAATGGAACGTTATGGTTAAGACTGGTTCAAGGCAATAACTATGAGGCCTGTTGTTATTTTTCTGAATGAAAGGTCTTAAATTTGACTGAAGATGTCCTGAAAAATGTCTTAAAAAGTCATAAATTTGGCTTCCTTCAACCTGCAAATACCAAATCAACTGGCTGAGAGTGAATAAACAGGAAGATACTGGAATCTAGAAATGGAAACAGTCGATCAGTCATTAAAATTAAATATTCACATTAGAATGTATTCAGAAAAGGTGAAAAAAGGTGTATGTATTTCCTATTAAGTGAAATATCCACTTTTAAATTACATATAATACTCTCCAAGTAAGTGTGAAAAGCTTTTTTTTAAATTAAGGAGGATTAAGAATATTTTGTCATGTTCATCGACTACCTGTGGATAAAAATACACTGATAGAACTTCAACTAATAACTAACCTAATAACTAATAACTAACTAAAAACTAACCTCCTTCAAGTCCACTGCCATCAGACTCCACAACACTTTCACTGGATGATACACTGATGGTTGTCTGTCTATTAAATCGGTACCTGGTATTACGCACACTTTGCACCTCATGTTATGAAAGGTCATATTATTTTTCACATTTTGTATCAGGTCAGAATTTAATAGTGGTTCATTCTTGCATGATTTGTAAAATTCTGACCCAGCCACTAAAATCAGCACATTGTAAACAGTGGAAAATTACAAAACCAGCACCTTTCTCTGAAGTAAGAAGAAAAATGCGCATTGACACATTTTGGAACATTTGACCTAGCATCAAAAATAATACTGCATATTTACCAGTGTTAATCATTAACATATACTAGGCTGCAAAAAAAACCCAAAAAAAACAAGGTGTAATCCAATTTTTATGTAGTATATTATGTGTTTTGCATTAAAAAATATGGTTTGTTTACATTACAAACATGACATGTAAAGAGTAAATTGAGTATTTATTGAGTATTGAGTATTGAGTATTTATTATTTATTTTTTATGGCTCAAGTTGATGAAAAACAAACCAAAAAAAAATTTTAAGTTAAAAACAAACTGTATGAAAATTCTTTTTTGACATTACTCTGGCCCTGTGCAGATTATACACATTTGGTGGTTAGGAAGGACCTCTGTGGGCAGAATGCCGGAGAGTTAATTCAATGGTTTTTTGTTTGTTTTTGTTTCTTTGTTTTTCTTGAGCTGATTAAAAGAGTGAATTTCCATCTGGGAATCATAACGTCCATCTGTATCTGTAACTGTTGAGTCATTATGGGTAAAACTCTGCGTACCATGGAGATCATAGTGCAGTGTTTGAAAGGACGGACGCGTGAGAGTTTAACTTTCTTTCGATAATGAAGTAGAATCCAAAACTCCTCATGAAAAGATCACTTAAGTCTGTGACTAATAGTTTATTGAAGCATGTCTTCTTCTCACTGTTTTATGCAGGTGTAGAGTCGGGGCGTCACAGATCTCCACTGGCGCTCTCCCGGTGGCACAAGTTCCTTGCGAATATCACATAGCTCATTATGATCCACTCACTTTAGGTTCAGTGTGTAATTAGTTTAATGAGTGTTGTCCACTGAGAGTACTGTGGAGGGACCTATCTCCTAAGCTAATGTATTTGCATGACAATATGAGAGGAGAGCAGATTGCACATCATAGTCTAACAGTAGGCTACTCTCCTATGTGTAATAAAAGATCAAAAAGTCACTGATGGTTGAAGTCAACGGACGAACATCACGCACTAGACAGCACTCTCTTTTTTAATTGCATTCGATTGTTTGGCAAATATCTGTTTTAATTTGTCCAAGTTGTGTTTTTTTTTTTTTTTTTTTCCAGGGCCGATGCAATCTGTTCAGTCTTGTCATGTAAATAAAAGCTGCAAATGAATAGAGGAAATTGAATTCAAAGCGTCCCACTGACTGCCTGGCAGCTACATCAAATGGCTGAAACAAGAACCTCTGTTGCACTTTCATTGTTGCTGTGTTTTGCTTAAGAGCTTAAAGCCACTCCAGGGATAAAAGACGGTTCTGTGCAAGTCAGTAGCAGAGGTTGATGAATGGAGCTGATTGAGGAACATAGAGTGTTGCATTCTGCACATCTTGGCACCAAGTCCAATATAATTACAACTTCTCACAGGCTTTAATGTATCGGAAAATATAACTATCTCTCGCTATCTCTCATTCTTTATTATTTATCTTTATATTTTTTCTGCACTTTCCTTTTGTTTACTGTTTTATTCTCTATAATTTTAATGTAATTTAATGCCTTTGTAAAGCACTTTGAATTGACTTGTGTATGAATGGTGCTATATAAATACATTTGCCTTGCCTTGAGAAGAGACGCATAAATATGAACTTTTTTTTGTCTTTTTTCATTTACCTCATTCTTTGTTAACACTTCTGAACAGACAGTCCAAAACAATGACAGGGTCTGTATATTTAAGAGCTAAATACTTAAAAAAAAAAACTACAAACAGTCGTCTAGCTGCAGAAGAGACAAGCTGTTACACTTTGCTTCAATTCCAAATCCATCTATCTTGCTAAACTGCGTTTTCCACCCGAGATGGTGAATTCAATGGCATACTTTTTTTTTTTTTTTTTGGGTAAGAAAGTCAGCAGTCGGAACGTCACCAGTCTTCGCCTGTCAAGGCTGTCACAGCTGGACTCCGCTTGTGAGTTGATTAAAATAGGAGAGTCCATAGCTAATTAAAAAGCTCTTCCCTTTTAATGTGAGAGTGTTAAATAAAGGAGAGGGAAAGGGGATATAAACAGCCTCCTGACAGATCGTTCATTTGCAGAAACTCCAGGCTCCCTGTTGGCTTGAGCCGAGTGTGTGAGGAGAGTGTTGATGTGGAGTAGAGATGCAATGTCAAAGGTCACCTTTAGAGTCACAGCGCCGTCCATTAATTGAGCGTCTCGCCTCGGTATCTTCGGCGCAAGATTTGTTTTGTAATTTCATTCCGTGTTGTGACATAATCTTTTTTCATGTTGTAGTGTTTTCTACCTACAGTGAAGATGGGGAGAGGAGGTAAAACGCAGCTTTCCTGCCTGAATTTCCTCTTCTGGCTCAAAGGGCAGGTAAAGTCTTCAGCCTGAGTTTTGTGTTTATTTTACGAGTGCCCCCTGTTGCTGCTGCTGGAGGTTAGGGCTCCCCCTGGAGGTGGAAATGATGGGGCATGTGGGGAGGGGCAGGCGCAACTGTTTACTACAGTTTAAGGTTACAGCTCTTGGACTCTGCTCTTATTTTTTTTTCACTGTAGTAACTGTCTTCTGCACAGTCAGAGTCATGTTATCATAACTCATATGTCGTGTGGCATGTTCTTTATAAGACCCTTTAAAAACCATACACAATCAGAAATGCGCCTTATCTTCATATCGTTTCTCCAGCTGTACTTTGCAATGTTACATTTTCCGTATCATTGTGTCACAGGGTGAACACGTACGCTGAAACGCAAATAGAACTACACTGTGTCTTCTTTAAATTAGCAAGCGCCCCTTTCCCTAGAAAAAGTGAACGTGATATGTGATTTCGCTGGTTGTGAACTTTGTCATTTTCAACACCCAAAAGGTGGAGGGTTGCAGGTGTAAGCTGAACGTTGAGAACATGAGTCAGCGTCGTACAGTAAGCTGGCCTCATTTTTCACATTTCTTAGACTGAGTTCTATGTTAACCAATACTTTTATTAAAAAAAGTAAAAAAAAAAAAAAGAAGAAATAGAAAAAGTCTGATATGAAGGAGAACAGGCACATGTTCGAGGCATGTTTTTCAGCTTATTGTGTCTTCAATGTCAGGATATATGCCACGTTGCACATGCTTGTAGTATTTTGTGGCTAGATTCCTACCAGTGATGCAAAAAAAATAAACAATATACTATAGGAAAAACTGGTAAAGCAAAACATGAGTGTTACTCAGCGGCATTAGCAACAGTAAAGAAATATTTTCAAGTCATAAATCTTATCCAGCCGTTACAGCTACAACGCTGTGCAAGAAAGGAAATATTGTTTTGAATGTTAAGAAAAAGGGGACAACTTGACTTCAACCTGCAGTTGCATAAATAAAACCAGCCTCACAAAACAGTGGTCCTTGAGAGCTTTGTGTGGCCGTCGAGTTTTATGATGCTAATTCTTTCGCATATATTGCCAACATAAATATGGCACTTCACTGTGGGATGCTCCACAGAGGGTTGTTAAGACCCAGCCTCGGCAGCAACAGGTTTGGATGCACAACTTTTACTGCAGGTCCTGTGAATTTTTCCCATCAATACCTTTTCGGCATGTTTGGGTGTGAGAGAAAACCCTGAAAGCTGTCTGTCTCTTTAAAAATCTGGATTTCTATCGCTGAAAGACGATGATTTACAGCTTAAACACAGGGGAAAATACCCTGCCTGCTTATGTCATAACAGCACATATTTTAATAGTAACACATTCTATAAACGTCTATCTGTACATTTATATATTTAAACAAATGTAAAAGCTGCATAATTCACAGATACATTCATTTCTAAATACAGTATAACAGTCCAAATTGGAGAAACTGAAGATCACCTGTGCACTGATCTGAACATTTGATCATTATATTATTCTGTGTTTGACTAAAATGTAGTTTGGTAAAACATTAAATCAAAAAATACAAAAAAAAAAACAAAAAAAAAACAAGGCATATGTTCCACTGAAGAAAGGAAAGGTTGATAAATTTCCATTGTGTACCTTATAAGATGAGTCATTTCTTGCCATAAACAGGACATATTGTGTCACAAAAGCAGAAAAAGAGAAATATTATTCAAGAGGGGAAAAAAAAAATCTTCAAAATGTTAAAGATCTGAGGCTTCGGGAAAACACAATGTGAGAACCTCAAAGGCTATGATGCACAACAGGAAAAAGCAGTTGACTATATCATCATAACCCTTTGGCTACAACACTGTGGTGGGTGATTCAGAAACATGTGCTGCCATTTTATCATGCCGAGGGCCAAGTTTTGGAGCCTTAAACACCCCGCCAAGGCTTGATAAATCTGGCTTGAAAAATCTCATTTGCAGAGAGTTAGGCATCTGCAACAATATTTATCTTCTTCCCTGTCCAAGGGTAATGGGTTAGGCAGGATGGATGAGGGCACAGTCCTTTTGCCTTCAGGTGCAGCGATCTCACAGAGGACCCATAGGCAGGCTGCTTATGACGAAGCAAAAGGAAACACATCAACTCCCTCAGTAAACATATCACCATGGTTGAACAATTGGCTATTAGCATAATTAGCCGGGCTGATCTTAGACTTTTTATGTATGAGTGTGTGCGTGTGTTTGTCGGGGGGCGGGTGTTTTGCTGTTGTTCCACAGCAATTAAACCCATCTAATTTCAGGAAGAACAAACATTCTTTGGTGGCTGGGGGAAAGCTTCAGGGCGAAGAAACTTCAGGAAAAATAAAGTCCTTGGTGGCACCAAGTCTTGTCTGATGATGTTTGCTAATTATGCAGCCAAGCACTTCCTGGGAAAACACAAAAAGTAATAGGCAAAGGTCTGCGCCTGAAGCTTATCAAGAAACAAGCACACAACTCTATCTGGATGTGGCCTTTTGTCTCTTGTACACAGTGAGGCACAGAAAAGAGGAAGAGGATGGAAAAAAGGAAAGGGCAAGAAAACAAAACATTCTAAAGGTCAATTTCCAGTGAAGGACTTTGTCTCAGATGTAATTAACCTTTTGATTTAGGACACTCCGTCTCGTAAATAAGCTGGCAATTAGTTTATTTGGCTATCATGTGATAGTAATGACTCTCATTAGCATGATGTGACCTCCTCTAATCTGTTGCCTCTCATACTTTTTACTGGATTTCTTGTCTGGCCTACTGAACCGGTCTTTGATGAATGCTGATGTGGTCCCGCAGATACAGCGTACAACTCCAACGCAAAGGCAAGCGTTGCTGTGAAGTCAGCACTTCTGTCAGGCTTTTTTGTTTCTGCTACGTTCATTTTCTGTTTTTCATTCTCTTTGGGATTTTGTCTTATCTCGTTCAGCAACTGGCACAGTCTTTTGTAGAGAAATACAGTCAACATGAATGAGTAATTAAATGCAAAAAGCAATCGTGATTAAATGCTTTGTAATTGCTTACCAAATGTACTTGGAGATAGCTGTCATTACATTGTATAATTTACACTGTGAAAAATGAATGTTATTGTTTCTATGTCCAGATATATGCTGGTGAAGGAGAACCGGTGTCTGTAACTTTCTTTCCTAAGAAAAAGTAAATTGTGGAACAAAGTTGGACAGATCACAATCAAGACCAACAGAGCAAAATGTCTTTTCACACTATCAGGTCTGAGTACGAGTTAACGAGGCAGAGCATACAGGAAAATGTGAAGAACATGGACTCTGAGACTGTAGCCAGGAAACCATGGGGTAGTAAGATGTGTGAAATGGTCTTCCCTGTGCAGCCTCGCTCAGCAAGGGCCACAGATGTAAAAATATGGCCTGTTTTTACAGCACACTGACTTTATTGGTGAATTTTGATGTAAATGACGGCAGCAATTGCCATACTTGGAACTTGCTGGTTTTTCTCAGGGAGGAAAAAAAAAAAAAAAAGCTTTTGCTCACTTTGATTTTCTGCAAAACTGTAACCCAGGGCACGATTTGGTGTCTGTCATGTTAAATGATGTTTGCCGGCTATTAAACTCGCAGTGATTAATATGATTATAGATATTTATATTACTGAACCGGCAATAGTGACACTGTATATACATTTGAAAACAACTGTGCATGACATGGATATGATATAAAAGTCACTTTAAAAATAAAAAACAATGTTTTGCATGCAATATATCACTGAATGCTTTAGGGTGACAAGCTGCAATTAACCGTGGAGTGAGAAGACATTTATAAGCATTTCATATCTCATTAAATACATTTATTTATTTTTGCAAGAGGGGATAGTCTTGCCTTCAAAGTTTATTTTTCTAAAAGACTGATAATTTAAATGTCACACTTGCCTTTCACTGAAATTACTGAAGTTATTGAAGATTAGCGTGTGGAAAATATAAGAAAAGAAACTTGAATCGAAGTAAAATTGGGTACATCTTACTATCTTGAACTAAATGCAACATAACATTTGGTCATGATAAAAATGGAGGATTGACATAGAAACTGAAGGGTCAGAGTAAAATAATTCTCCGGGGATTTTAATAATCACAAATTTCTCGGATGTAGAAACCGAAATTTGAGAAAAATCACTCACTTAAGGGCATATTTCCCTCTAGTTTGCTGGTTCATATCTCCCTGACATCTGATTTTGTCTCTGAAATAGGCATTAACGTGAAATAAAAAAGCAGCTGTGCAGAAAATGGCTGGAGGAGGTGAAGGGGCATAAAAACCTCTGGTAAAAGCGCTGGGGTAAATGTCAGCGCTACTAAACGGTCAGGATTACGGCCCTGTCCTCCGTTTAGCTCCATTCAAATAACAGCGATCATAAAAGCTGAAGAGGTTACTGACGTCTGCTGAAAGCATTAGATCATCAAATCAGAACCTCTCTGACAAGCCCCCAAAGAGAAATCGGTATATTTTGCGCTTGGATTGTCCACCTCCTCAGCAGACGATACTGACTTCCACACCCTCATGATACAGATAATAAATCACTAATAAATACCTGCATATATATTCTACTAATTGTATTCCACTTGATTGTTGTTTTGATTCGAAGAAGGTTAGCAGGGGAAAGATTATTTTTCGTATCCCTGAGACACCCTCAGGCTGACTCATGCTGACAAAGAGGCCCAATCAGTTGAAACACAGCCTCTACAAAGAGATTATTTTCCAGCAGAATGACAATATCTACTGCATGTTTACGCTTTATCGCACAAGTGACTATTTTTGGTCATTTCCACATACATTACAAGACAGTGACAGCAACAGTTACAGTGAGTCACCAATCTCA
>JAPQRQ010000014.1:17265504-17276104 GCA_037367365.1 Apogon talboti | reverse complement strand
TTTCTATGAGTGCCCTATAAGGGGTTAAACGTTTGGAACAATATTAAAGATGCATAAACAAAGTCTGTCCCCAAGAAACCATCGATGCAAACACTCGGCGAGAAAGATCAGAATGTTCACCTTTTTACCACTTTATGAAAACAGTAATAAAAGAACCAATAAAGGGCTGATTGGAAACATTTGATCCCAAGGAAAAAAAAAAAACACAGCGTCTCTATGTGTAACTTGAAAATATCCTGCGTGGGTATGTTTGCGTTGGCTGCAGCTCTGTGTCCAGATCGTCCTCAAACATCAAAGACGTCTCGCTCCAGCTGAGATGTTTATCTGCTTCCAAGCCTGAAGCCACCCAGCCAAGAGGAACAATGGTGTTTTCTCACTATCTTGTTGTCCCACACACAGTTACTGTACTTTTCAAATGGACAATATCCCAGAGTTCATAGCTAGTGCAGCCATTAAACATCCCATCTCTCAGACAGCGGTGTCTACTCTGTAGCAGAAAAACTTAAAAGCTTCTCTTCTATAACCGAAGAGAAAAGAAAACTTCCTCGCGTTTGACTCCAACTATGTTTCCAGATGTGTCCGGGGTCAGGGGTTAAAGATAAAAGTACCAGGATGTGGCGTACCCCAACAAGAAACTGGTTTGCAGTGTATGCATTCCTCACTGGAGGGGGGCGATGAGCAGAGCGCCTTGTGTTTCTTCTTTCCACCGCTCCCAGTGAGCGGCCTCATTTTGTGGTGGTGAATTATGACACCACAACTTCGTGCTTGCTACTTTGGTGATGTTTACCAATGGCACCAAGGCAAAATGTCAGCCGTGTTAAACATAGTGGGTGAAAAACAAGAGGGGCAGTTGTTTTGGGGCTTGGTTAGAGTAAAGGGTCAGACTTTCCTCAGACCCCCTCGACGGGGCGTCGCCTGAAGCTTTAAAATCATCCGTATCGTTCTGTCTGGAGCAAATGAAATCATTTAGCACCACATCCATGATTAGACGATTAAAAAAGGACATTAAAGTGTGGCGTATCACAGGCCAAGCAGAGAGCGGGGTTGACTGATAGCTCTGACTAAGGACCGGCCTTTCCACCCCCTGCCTGGTGCTGAGCAGCAATAGAGACATCACAACTTATGTATAAGAGTCTATTACATCGATTCAAGAATGTGTCCCAGAAATTGGGCTAATTTCACAAAAAACGCTAATACGATTATTTCAAGTGTGTCAGAGGCTTAATAAGTGTGGAAATTGGCCTGTCATATAAGACCTGAGAGTGGTGGTAAATTGCATGATTACAGTCACAAAGCCTTGGCCTCCCTTATTGTTTCTTTACATATCGTAATCTTCTAAATGAAAATGGACTGGACAACTTCATTAGAATTCTAAAAAGTGGGTAACATTAATATGACAGAGACAACTTTATTGTGGTATTATGGTAATAATGAGCTTTAGAGGATGTACAAAGATTACATGTCCCTTGAGATGGCTTCTTTTATTATTAGCCTCAGAGTGTTGGCTCCGAAAAATTGTTTTATTACCCCCAGCCCCTGGCAGCCATGAACCGGCTGGTCCTGCAGAAGAACAACCACAGCAGCCACAGCGTATTGAAAGAAAACGAAGAAAAAACAAGGATGATATTTAAAAAAAAAAAAAAACATTATAAGAAGTTTAGATTGTATATACAGCCATGTCCCTGAAGGGTGAGTATATTTTTAAGTGGTTTTGAAGATTGTGAAAGTGGAGTAGTGGGAATGCCAGTGTGTTTGGGATGCTGAAGGGACCCCACAGGGCCACTAGATGGAGTTAGATCCTACAGAAGGGCTGTGGGACCTCCACAGACACAAGACAATAACAGCAAAAGTGAAGCAGAGGACACGTCGCCCCTTCATGAGCTCAGACCCTGGGAAGCGAGAATGCATAGTTTCCTACACAGAGACCACAGCACAATCTAGCAGTGGCCCGGTTTTATTTAGTTTCCTAGGAGCATGTGTGATTCATAAATAGACTACACATACATACCACGGGGGCAGCTACCTTTATTAAAATGAAAATGATAATCACCTTGAGTGCATCCCCCAGCTTTCAGCCTCTCTCATACAGTGAGCTAATTAGACAGTGTTTGGATTATCCATACAGCTATATGTACGCAGGCTGAACTGGGTTTTTCTTATATTTTTAACATTTTTATTATGAGTGAACCTATCCTTATACCTCTGAGCATCCTACCGTTCTTTTAGGTGACATTAGATTGATCATTTTGAGGCTAAAGTGTAAAATCCACTTTGACTTATGTGTGAGATTTTTATTATTGTCCGTTATCTTGATTCAGGTGGGGGTTTTGGTGGGGGATGGGGGCAGATAGAGCCACGGATAGAGGGGAAAAAAGGAATCAAATATCACAAACGATATGATAATGCTGATAGAGAAGCATGTCCCGGTCTCTAATGGAGAGAAAATTATATAGTGAGATACATTGATATGGAGAATGTGACATGCTCTTCTGTCCTGTTTTTTTTTTTTTTTTCTGAATAATCTTTCTCCTGCATTGAATCCAAGAGTAGTGTTTTAATGTTAATGCTGGATAAAAGCAGTAAAAAAAAATCTGCGTAATTATCAGCAATATCAGCCTAGTTTTTACATGGATATAAATGGTACAGTCTGTTTGGAAAGATTAATAAAATAGAGCAACTAAAGTTTATTTTTGGGGCTCCATATGTCACTGTTGTGATACAGATGAGGATTCAGTGTCTTCACACAATGTAATTTAAGACTGAAAGGAAACAAATTTAAATGTTAGTCCTATAGGAGTAAATGTGAACTCAACAGATGTTTAAAGCTGTGAAAAAAAATATCACCATTTCTCTTGATCTCTCACGTGAATTGCACCATTTAGCATGTAGCAGTTGTGACAGGTAATTGACTTTGGAATCCATTGAGGACTACTTGTGTCATAGTAAATAATGCATTGTTTCAGAGCCGTGCAACGGGCCATTATGAATATTCATAGTTTATGTTGATTGAAAGACATTAAACAAATGCTTTTGAATATATTTCACATTTTTTGTACCGGTTACAAGGAAAAAAAAAAATCCAAGTATATCCTGTATGAAATAAAGGGTTTGGAAGACAACTACATGCTTGACATCCCCCCCGTTCTGTTCTGTTGGCTGTCTCCTCAGTAGAAACAGTCAAATTCAGCAGCTGATATATTTAAAATACTGCAATGAATTAGCCGTTGTTGTTGGATAATCTCATTTACGCCCTGCTTTGAGCTCAAACTTCTAATTCTCTTTATATACTGAAATATTAAAAGCCTAATATGTCATCTGTCATGACCGTCATTTATCATCTTAGCTGCACCGTGTCCTGTGCGCCTGCAAAGATTTCCGTCAAATTAGTTTTTATTAAATTGCCGGCGTTTGTTCCTGTTTCTATGCCTGTCCTTCTACTTTATTTCAGCCTTGACTCCATTAGCAGCTGCCTATCTGTATCTTGAGGTTTGCCCTTCCCTGGCTTCATTTACCAAATGACCCAACATCCCTGTTTCTGTCTGGCTTCGACAGCTGAGCTGATTAAGAAGTTTCCTTTTCATCAGTAATTTATTCCACTCCACCATTTTGTTATATGGCCATTGTTTCATTTAAAGTTTACCCTGCTTCTCCTTAGATGGAAGTCACGCTAATTCTGATTTCCTTTTGGAAAAGCTATTTAGTCTTACAATGTAAGATGGATCTGATTAGTCATTCAGGCCGGCCCCTGCTTTTATGCTTACATTAACTAACACAAAGAGCCCCCCTACAGGTTAAAGTTTAAATGTGGATTAGCAGATAAAGCAACTCCTGATTAGGTTACTGTGGGGCTTAGAGGGAAAAATGGATTTTCTCTGCACATTATTTCACAAACATCTTCACTGCCTTTCTTTTCTTCTCCAACTTCATCCTTTCACACTCACTCCCAGCATGGATATCTATTTTGGCGCAAAATCTTTGAACAATTATGCAAATGCATGTAAGGCAATGCACAATACAGTATGGAAATGGCTTGGAGAGAAAATGGACTCATTAAGGACAGATGGCATGAGTGCTAAAAGCCATTTGTTATGGATGCAGGAAGAAAATTTCAGACAATGTCAGAACCTGAGAGACATCAGATATGTTTTTCACACCAAGCACTATTTGTTGTGGTGGTGTAATTCTTGATTATTTCAGCATGTTGATGATTATAAATGAGCTACTTCCAGAAGAAGATGAGGCAGAGACTTCTCTTTATGTATGATGACTGTGGCGTATAGATATGCATCCAGCTCACGTCGGATCATCTTTTTGTTTAAGCTATGACAGACTCGTAGCATTTCATCACCCCCCCCCCCCATATTTCCTTTTACTGTTGCATTAAATGATAGATACCACTGATCATTACCAGACCTTTTAGAAAATTATGTACGTTTGATAAAAGCAGCTTTATGGTAAATATGGAAGCATGCCTGTGATATGATCACAGAGGCCAAACTGAATCACAATGTAGCTGTGATGTGAGGTCTACAAATTACATGCGCCATAGGCATGACTCGTGCTCTGATATTACATGCGTCGTCACTTCATACATACAAGATCTGAACTGCATATAAAGGAGGACCTATATGCTTGGAGGAGATTAGCTTCCATATATTAAAATGTGCTTTGAAAAAGCAGCGCATGTGAGAAACACAGTGGGGTTTTTCCACAATTAAAAAAAATTAAGTCTTCCTTTTATTCTTGTGTCTGCTATGGATAAGATGGTACATTATCACTGAGCCCAGAGTTAACCCTGGGTGGGAGAAAATTATTTGCAACAAAGATAAAGCGTTGGAATCCAATGCAGATGGCAGTATAAACACAACAGCATGGGAGCAGGTACATCTGAAGGGGGAGTTATAGGTGGAGAAATGTGGGCTTGACATAGCCACTGTTTATTTTGTCTTTGGGCCTCTGTGGGCTTCCCCAGTACCACTGTCTGAGTCTTTGATGCCACTGAGGTTATTGTTGACTATTCTCTGCTGTCTGCCTCAATATTCATCTGAGCTTCACATGGGACAGAGAGAGAGAGAGGGAGAGAGAGAGAAAGAGAGAGAGAGGGAGGGAGAGAGGGAGAGAGAGAGAGAGGGAGCTGAACACTGCCATTTATTTCTACACTAATTTTCCTTTGTGATGGATGGCTTTCTTATTGTGTCATTTGTGCCTTTGAAAAATGCTCCTTGGAGCAGAAGAAATTACCAGCTTCCAAATCATACAATCAAGCACAGTGTGTAGGACACATGTGACTGTCGAAAATAGTCTAAATTACAGGAGAAATGATACTGATTTTGGATGTGAAAGTGAATTTAAATCTGCAAAAATACACTGAATGTGGAACATTTACACTATTATGGGACATAAAATTACCTGAAAAAGTAGATTATAAAGTCAATATCAATGACAAAATAAATGGATTTAAAATATTTGAGTTGTTCAGTGATGATGCAGGACAATTTGTCTGTGTAATGTCATATAGTTTATGTTCTCTATATTTAGAAAAATTATTACAAAGCATCACTTTTTCAAAGAAATGAAACTGCAAACTTTTTTTTTTTTTTAAACCTAATCTGAACTGAAGACAAATCTTTATATTTGTATGTATGTGCTGCTGACGCTCACATAACCATAGTGTTGATCTGGTCATTTAAATATTTTAGCATCAAAGTCTGTCAAGAAAAGCAAATCCTACAAAAAGTCACAGAACAAATAAATGGAGGGTATCAAAGGCTTCCATTTTCACAACTTTCTCTTTGTTGTATTCAGGTTGCCTTTTGTCTGTCCGTCCACTATTGTGACAGGACACAGAGACTTCTAAAGGGCAAAGTTTCTTATTAAATTATTTCTGGGTGAGATGAACAGAGGCTGAATAGAATCATTAAACTTCACCAGTTATATGAATGCACGCACTGCGCCGTCGTCTGCTGCGAGATGAAAAGCTGTGCATTTTCATGCTCCTTCAAAACCTTTAACTTGCCATGAAAAGATATGACATCAATCCTGGCAAAAACACAAGGAGAAATGAATGATACCATTGTGGTCTCTAAACATCAATCATGCTCAATACTTTAGAAAAACAATGCATTTTTGTTTGCATTTCAGAGGTGACAAACAACACTTGTGACTGGCTTAACATTGTCAATTCCCATTACTCAAAACCTGAAGCAAATCAGAATTAAACTGTGGCCCTGTTGCTAGGCAGCTGAGTTCTCTTGACATGGTGGTTAGTTTTTCTTTCATTGCTTGACAAGAGCGAAGTGAAAGGAGTTTAGAAAAACTTGCTTAAGGCGCTCAGAGGAAGGGGATAATTGGAGTCTGTGGATTGTGTAGTGGTCCTTGTGTGGAAACTTCCAGAGTTGGAGACACAGAGACTCCGACGCAACAAAATTTTAACTCTTGTACACAAACTTGACCCCAGGCCTACTGCGGGTTTTCCACACTTCATTTGCAGAGTGTTTGCCCCAGCGTGGCCCAGGGCCCAGTGTCAACACCGCAGTGTATAGAGAAACAGGTGAGGGAGAAACACTGGAGTCATGACAACAATGACGCTGGCCAGATCTTTTTTTTTTTTTTTTTAAAGTGCAGAGAAAGCTTTACGAATAGAAACTGAGTGGAAAGGAGGAGTCACATACATCACATACATCACACCTCAGGTTTTATACTGAGTCTGATAAAACACAAGCCAGTGAGGTCATCTCGATACTGTAGCCACGGTCAATTTTATTAGTCTGTCACTTGAAATATAGAAGAAGGTCGTTAAGTAAACAATGAGAGGGGCTCTATGCCTTTAATGACCCGCGGAGAAGCCCAGCCTGTGAAAGTGCACACCCAGTTTAAGAGGGAACCAATTAATGCTGGATTAACATTCATGGTTATTTACAGTTGCTTTTGTGCTTGTTTCTGCACTTCGACTTCCTCACAGAGGAGAGAGAGAGTGACTCAGAGAGAGAGAGAGAGAGAGAGAGAGAGAGAGAGGGAGGGAGGTGGAGGGAGAGGGCGAGCGCAGAGGGGCTCAGAGAATGGGGGGTTGTTTGGACGCAAGAGGTGCAGCGAGGTGGCTGGGTCCATTGTGAGGACACCACCCCTCTCATTATGCCCTCTCAATCAACACTCCTGCTCACAGGAAGCCCCTGTAAAGCCCATCTGCCATAGCTAATCTACAGGCAGCCCCGCGCTTGCGTCTGGGCCTGCTACCCTCAGCCGCATTATTCTCAGATCCAAGGCTTCGCCAGGGATCAGCCAAAGCCCATTAAAGTAAATAATAGCCAGAAATGACAGGCTTAGTGAGGATTGGGGAGGAAGTTGAAGACCAGTTTGAGCTGTGAGCTCTGATTAATAGAGAAAAGCATTTTGGGGGAGAGAGGGGTTAGATGGAGAGAGAAAGTGAGGAAGGAAGGCGGGAGAGAAGGGAGGAAAAAAAATGACCTTAGTCTGCTGCAAAGAATTCCTCAACCTTAGGGTTGTTAGGACTAGTGCTACCATCTGAAGCATTAGCAATCCTTGAGCTACTTTTGCTTTGATGAAGCTCAAACAGGATGGGGCGAAGGCGGGAGAGGAGGGGAAGGGAGACGGGCGATGAGGCAGGGGGTAGGATTCATGCCATGGTCCTCAGAGGGCCCCAGCACCAAGAAACGTCAAGAGTCAGGTTCAGCAGTCAAAAAAACAAAGTTAGTGGGTAATCACAGCGATACCAAAACAAACAAGACAAGGTTAAAAAGTTAGAACTATCATGTGGTGTGGCTCTTTAACTTGTATGTTAGATTGTACTCCTGTTAGAAGTCCTATTTATATTACTATTTAATACAACTGTGTTTGGATAGTCCATTCAGAGAGTTTATAGAGTATTTGTAACATCTCCACAGCTCATGTTAAATATACAGAATTCAGATCAGATTAGTTAGATTAAACTGTTTACAGTTCCAGGTCAGGCTAGGTGATAATAATAATAATAATAATAGAGTATTATGATTTAATATTGTAATGATATCAGTATCAGGATATGAAATGTTTTGTCTTTATGGGTTATTTTGGCTGTTAAGTCCCACTGTATTGAATTTTTGTATATTTTTGGATGTTGAAAAAGATTTTATCAACACAGGCCAATTGTTTTCAGTGTTCTGCTGCTGGATTTCTGAAATGTTCTGCTGTTTGTCATGTTGCGACTGAGAGGAATAAAATAACTACATAACTACTACATGACTTCTAGTCAGCACCAAAAATAAACCTGTAAACTGAAAAGGAATATTAATTTGGCAATTATTGTTGTAATCAGTGCCGACTGATTTCTATTTAATCTATTTTTAATCATGATAACAGTTTTGACATTATCGCCCTTGTTTCAACACCGTTTTAAACAATAAAAACAACCTCAATTAATAGAAATTTTCTAGCAATTTATGTCGGTAAGAATGAAAAATCTTTATAGATCACATGCAATGATTTATCTAAAGAAAAAATCTAAAAAACAATCAGATGAATTATTGAATCTTAACTTATACACTGCTGAAGTTACATTGAGTGTCCAAATAAAGTGTGATTTACTCTTTATTTACTTCCAGATGTGGTTTTAACATATACCTCACATATAAATACAAAAAGATTTCCAAAATCAGGCTTATTTCTGTATTCACGTACATGTATTTAGAGCAAAACCCAACATATGGGGTCCCGTTTGCTGTCAAACCGCATTTGTGCGTCATTTAATTGTGTATGTTTTGTGGACTTCTCAACACAGCATTGTTATTTGTGGTGGAATTAAGCCTGTTGGCCACTGTGAATAGGCTACTTTGTCATGGTCATGTTAAGGTTAAACAATTAAAGCTGCTCCCTGGAGTCAAGTTAGTGTCAAGTTAGGTGTGGAGACCACTGGTTAAGTTAGTAAAAGACACAAAAAAAAACAAACAAACAAAAAAAATAAAATAAAGTAAAGTAAATAACTGGGCTTGATTAATTGTTTATTGACATGCTGACATCCTCAGGCATCACACCAAACCTGACCCTAGAACACAATATTCTGTAAAAGCTGTGAAAAAAAAAGGAATGCAACAGGGAAAACAGACATAAATTAAACATCTGTTACCACAAACTGTGACTTGGTGGGTAGAAGATGTTTTCATGTACCGAAAGCATGGATAATACTCTATGCAGGAGTGTTTGCGCCGTCTGTATTCTGATGTTTATTGCTACAAAAAGCTTATTCCACTTTGTGCTTGAGCTCAGCCTGGGATTTAACATGATTTGTCACTGGGCCGACAGTGGAGACGGTCTAAGCAAGATTATGTGAAACAGTTCCACCTCTGCTTAACTACTGTAAAAATTGCTTATACGCCTGTGAAGGAATTGGAATGTATTCAGGAAGCGAATGATCAGGCTTGTGCTTGGGATGCTTCTTACGGGATCCTCTGATTGGACGGATGCCCCAGACGGCCAGGGCACAGGAAGAAACAAGTTAGCGCTGCATGAAAGGTACGCTCACTCCTCCAAGAATATTCTCTATTGATCTATGACTTTACTTGAATCTTCAAAACGTTTGGGATTGAGGAAGAAAAAAAAAAAAAAAACAGACATGTGAAGACCTCTGCCTCAGAAATGTAATGAAGAATTTAAGATCCCCCAAATGTTTTA
The DNA here is from genome assembly GCA_037367365.1 of Apogon talboti. NCBI lineage: Eukaryota > Metazoa > Chordata > Actinopteri > Kurtiformes > Apogonidae > Apogon > Apogon talboti. The sequence continues at coordinate 17,266,441 of JAPQRQ010000014.1, read as the reverse complement.
TTGACAAGAGTGTGTAAAAAGATATGATACATAGAAGCTGACAAGGCCTCTGGGGAAACACTTAAGGTTTCTTAAAGAAGTGTTTAATGGTATCGATTTTTATTGTTCAGTGAACAGTGTGAAGCCTTTGACTGTTTTATTGAACGGATTTAGACACATGCTCTTAAACACAGAGAGGAAGAAGACTTTTCAGTTCTTAGATTTAATCCATCAAACAATGTGTGCATCGAATTTTAATAAGCTTTCCTGCCATACAGCGCACTTTACGCAGCTGTGCCTGGATTTCAGACGCTGCTGTTCTACTTATTTTACAGTAGCTGCTTCCTTCCAATACCTCTTATGTCATAGTCCCCTGTGTAGGATGTGGTTTGTTTCCCACTAATGCGACAGATGTTAGGACCTCGGTAGCCAGTAGAGGCCTCTCATGTCTTACACAACCCTTTAGAGAAGTTGGATGAGGAAAATGAGTGAAAGCTAAATAGACTTTTTCAGATTATCTTTTAGAACTCAGGCTGAAAATTCTGCAAAATTGACACCAAACATCAACATTTTTTAAGATTCTTAGATGAGTCTATGAGGCTATATTAAGAATAATGAATCAGTCACCTTTCTCTTTCCTGGCAGATGGATTCATTGGTTGGAGCTACATCGCAGCTCTTTGACCGAGGCCTCTTTCCTCCCCTCTGTCCAGTCTGATCTTTCCTCTTCAGAGAGCTGAATACTCATCCTTGACCGGCTCGCCTAAATGAACCCTGCTCTCCTCATGTACCACAAAAGTGCCAGTGTGTGGTGTCACCCAGGCTTTTCTTCCCAGGAGACAGTGTGATTTCTATATCCGTTGTCATGGTGATGTGGCGAGGAGGGCGGAAAATGGAGCTCTAACCTCTGGCTTTAGCCGGCTCCCAGGCCAGACGGTTCATTTTGGGGTGGGGGGGTG
>JAPQRQ010000014.1:17238493-17265032 GCA_037367365.1 Apogon talboti | reverse complement strand
CTGCATTTAACCCAAACTGAACATTTAAGGAGACTGGGATGTGAAATGAAGACATTGGCATTATTAAAATCAAATCTGGAACGGCTCACATGCGCTCCCTCCTAATGACGAGGGAGTGCCATGGCCAGTCGAGAGGAAGAGAACACCATTTTCTGTTCATTTGGCAGCGTGCCCGGATCTCATTCAACCAAAAACTCTTCTCAATCCAAACTTAATCCCAGCCAATTAAACGATGCCGTTCCCTTTCCTCCTTCATCGTTATGCTGATGAGCCTGCGATTCATCAGACGGAAGGTAGAGCCTTGTTTCTGGGATCGTTTTACAAGGCATAAAACGCGCAGATAATAATATTTATCCAATGAATATTTGCGCCAACATGGTCATCGCTGAGTCCTGATGAACTATGATGTGTGGCAGTGTGGTGACACACTTGAAAAGGGTTCGATAGGAGGGAAAATGAATATTTATTGATGTAGAAAAGTAGAGCTTTGTGTTTTTCCCCGGCTCCTAGGGGGAAGGTGTGAAATCTAATAAAGCCATTCTCAGGAGGGGTGGCTTTGATCAGAGATTCTCTAAACAAGCAGCAAGTCCCATGTGAACATAAGATCTATACGCTCCAACATGTGCTATCTTTACATCTCAACTTCTGTTTTCCTAAAGAGAGTATTGTATTGGAAACAGCTGAACCATTTCAATTTCAGCCCGAGGCAACATTCTCCTCTCAAAGAAGTGTCAAGAATGCACCGTATGTCAGAAACAGTTTCCATAAAGACTATCTGAATTGTTTCTCTGTCAGTATACCTTCGCAAGGTGCAAATACACCTTCAGAAAAACATATTTTTATGTTAATGAGCCTACATTTATGGTTGAAAAGTAATACTGTGAAACCGTTGAGGGATAAATCTCATTATTTGTTTCTGTTAACTTTGCGAACTAAGGTGTGTGGAGGTTACATAAACATGTACTGTATATGCAGCACGTATTCCACCTTGAACAATACATGCTTCACCTATTAATTACTTTATATTTATAGAAAGTAGTCTCAGTAAATGATGTGAAAGCCTGCTTGCCTCTGGGTTTTAACACTATATAATCTAATGAAAGACTCCAAACTCTCAGCAGTACTCATAACTCCCTAGTGACAAATCATAGTTATACTGTAGTAATCTCTTAGATAAGACGCAGCGTACAGTAAAAGGGCGGAAAGAAGCAGTAGTGCGACAAGTCAGGGGTAAAATAACACGCAAAAATGGCCAGAAATGTTGTGAGGCGTGATGTGTGATGCAGCAGAAACGGAGTGGTAATGCTGATCTGATGATGCAGAGTGGGCAGTGTTGGCTGTCGCTCCATGCAGAGTCAGTGTGTGTCGTACTGTGGCTCCTCTCACACTCCAGAAGGTCACACAGGAAGTGGCTTACACACAAACATGCACACACACACACACGCACGCACACACTGGACCATGCTCTTAAAATAGCCAGAGTGGTTTCATGCTATTAGTCACATAATCCATATAAAAAAAAATAATAATAATAATAATACCTGTAAGTTTCTGTGGTGATTATGGCTTTAAAAGTAAGTGTTGGGATTTCTGACCTCAAACTGAAAGAGAGGTTAAGATATGGTTACAATGGTTAAAGCATAAAATATTTGTTTTCATCGACCTTAGAATGATGTGTTTATGTCTACAGAGGAAGCGGGTCACCTTCAATAGAGTCTGTAATGTTTCAACAGTAGCATTTAACAAACACCTCTTATGCTTTTATGGACCAGAGTGAATTATTGCAAATAAATAAAAAAAAAAACAAAAAAAAACAGTGAACACAACAACTGGCTCTAATGTTTGAAAAATACTATTATGATTGATAATGGTATGATAAAGGAGGCCATTGGGAGGCAGCGCCACAATTTGACAGAGAAATACCAGGGACTTATATGTTTTTTGCTGCTACCATCAAGGAGAGTGAGGGGACTTATAATCTGTAACTTTATTGATAGATGTTACTAAATGTCTTACACTGACCTTTAACCTTTTTGATTACAATTTTTTTTATTCAGTCAATTAGTAACTAAGTAAGTAATAACAGAGAGGTAAAATGAGAAAGTCCCCTTTTTGTTGTTGTCATTTCTACTTAAAAGAGAAATAAATTCACCGTAACATGACCAGAAGGAAGAGGAAAAACCAGAGCAGTCTAAGACCATGTTCCAGTGGGATAGCCATGCAGTGGTGTGACAGGGCAAACACACTTAACTAACAACTTCCTTCACACTGGATGCACTTTGACAAACAGCCCTGCTCCTCAGTGCTAACGCCATGTGCCTCAGCATTAACGCTAACGCCCTGTGGTATGGTCGGCTGGACAGGCACTTGACTGATGGCTCTATTAGAGCCCCCCACCACGGCACCTAGTCCTATCCCGGGCCTTTTTCCGGACTGGACGTGCTGCTGACAATGCACTGATGGGCTAAAGGGAAGACTAAATGGAGGGTCTAAACACACCAACAACCACATTCAGGGATGTGCCAATAGAGCAACACACATAAAAACAGACAGAGACACATGTGAGGGAAGATCCATGGATGCGCCTGTGCGCACACACACACAAGAACCACACAAGGAAGTAGAAAGGATTTAGCCATGCTTCACCTTTTGTATTTTGTTGGAACAATGGCTTACACAAATACAACACACAGCTGATCTGCACCCCTCAGATTCCGCCTCTTTGGTGGCTTGTTCCTGAGACCACCATGAAACATGGAGGCCACTGAAAGGCTGGCTCTCGATAATCAGCTCTGAAGGGGGTGGAAAATACAATTCATATCTCCACTCTTCTTGGGAAAGCAACCACTGGAGCAGGAAATGACAGTGGATGTTTTAATCTTCAAACGGTGAGCACCACGCTCCCTCAGGCTAGATGGAAGAATCTGCTCAAATGTGACGGAGCTGCTTACCCGTTTGAGCAGCCCGCTCACCACAAAAGCTCAGACTTCTTTTTTAAATGTTAAGAAAATGTGATGTATTTCTAATACATGCACTGCATATTAAACTGAGAGTACGAGTCGAAGAATGCTGACAGAGGGTTTCGTTTATTTATTTTCTCAAACCTTGGTGGCATTCACAGGCTTGTCTGTATTGAGTGGCTGAGATGTGACGTTTGTGGGTAAGACAGGCAGACGACACTGTCTCTGGTGGCTCAGGACGGCACTACTCTCCTGGGTGACACTATAAACACCTAGCCCCCCTGGCACCTGTCATCCACGGCTGTCTGCTCCCTTCCAATAGGACTCAAAGGGAATTTGCAAAGTGGAGAAATGACATGACAAACAATTACATCCAAACACCCCTCAAATAGTGTGATGCTCCTTTCAAGATTTCAGTATTGCCCTTACCCTAAAATAAATTCAGATGCGAAGATTATAGATCTGCTGCAGATCGCCTGAAGAAAGGGATAAACAAAGAAAGAAGCCACTGGAAAAAAGTATAATCGGTGACATTCAACCAAATGGAGTGTCTCTGGTCCAAATTCGGATCGAAATTAGCTCAATTTATCAATGTCAATAACAGCAGCAATCCCAGGATAGAGAGACATGCATATTAATTGAAAATAATCAGATTAAGCCACTAGAATCTGACATTTTGAGATGGGCACTTTATCTTCAGGACTGGAGAGATGCAAGATTGCCTACGTACAAATCAGAGAACACTGCTTAATTGCATGTTATCACCCTATGATTGCCTTGGCATTATATAAAACAGTATGGTAATTACTCCACAGATAGTGATGTAAATAGCCTCAGGCTGCTGCTCCTATAAGAGGAAGTCTGGAGAGGGCATAGGGCTGAACATCTGGGCAAAGAGCTGGTACAATTAGAAGTGTATAGTCAGGTGATTAGCCATAGCACACTTGCGTTAGCATAAATGTATATTTGACAGCAACATTCAGTTCATTGTGAACACTTGACTCTTAAACATTGACGGTTTTAAGAGACCCTCAAACATACATAAACAGGGGTTAAAATTGGAATCTATAGGAGGATGTATGAGAGCCTGATGGAGACGAATGTGAGTGGCCCTCATGGTGTCACTGCTGCCCAGCCCAGGAACAGATGCACTATGGGCCAGCTGGAGGTCCCCTCCCTCAGCAGAGGGCCCCCCGGCCCCGAAGGAAACACAGCTCTGAGGGCTGCCGTCATATGTTTTCAACGTTTGTACAACGCCTGATAAATGTAATGTAAAAGGGGCTTTGTGTGCGGGGGGCAGTGGGGGTTGACTGTGATTGCTGGTAATAACTGACTAATAGAATAAAGCAATAACGCACAGCCTGAGGGCGAGAGCTCTGTACCGACAATTTCATACTGCAGATTTATCATCATGTGGAAATTAGCATTTCAGTCTGTTCACTTTCCCATCCAAAGGAGCTCCGCTCCGTCATGAGATTGTGTTCCCTGAAAAGATGTCGACTTCAGGTCTCCTTCGTCACGACACTCCATAACTCTTGTAACACCCCACAGAGAGAGACAAGACCATCTCTGGGCTGACAGTCCAAACAATGATGGAGATCTGCAGCATGGCTGTGGTAGCCCCTTCATAGACAACAGTGCTTTAAAAAGAACCGAAATCAATGAGTTTACATCAGTGTTTATAAAAGTTCTCCATATTAACACAGACACATCAGATATGTTCATGTGATACCAGCACGTTTCACTGCTTTATCCTGAAGGGTTTTAAAACAAGTTAAAATATAATGTAAAATAATGTACTCACACAAGGCCTTTACATTTGGAAAAGAAAGTACATCTTTTGGGTGAAACAATGGTGCGACACGTAAAATACACAAATGACAGAACAGATTGTATTACTTTTAGATACAAGTTCTACTGGTTGTTGCTCTTTAGACATGTGTTGTTTGTTACATGTATGTCATTGTGATAATTACAGCAATAGCAAACCTTAAAAAGTTTCTGTTAAACAAGGTAAGAAAGTTTCAAAATGTGAATTTTAGCTTCAGTGTAGTATTTGTAAAACAGAACTAATCCTACAGAACTATCAAGCCATACTTTCATATTACTGTAAACCTATGTAGTGTTAAATATTTACATTAAAGTTGGTTTGCCTTACATTTAATACATTTTTCCACACATATAAGAAGCCCAGAGTTTCAGGTTTTGATATATTAAAAAAAAAAAAAAAAAAAAAAGATATTTCTTTATGGTTACTTGCGTTCGTGTTTTCCAAAGTGGTTGTTTCTCACTAACAGAGTCAATGAGCGACTGAATAAGCAAATGGTACTCAGCGGATAATTTTGCTTACAATGTTCCGGAGGCCTATGATTAGAATATTAATTAGGTCCATCTATGACGGTCAGATAATAACAATGTCACAGGCCTGAATGGATTCTGTGACCTGTAAAAGGCCTATTCACAATCTCCAGTCTGCTATAGTTCATTCTTTTGGCCACAGGCAGCAGACTTTTTCACACCCTTTCTAAACGTTCTGATTGTCCCTCTATGAAACACTAGGCAGGAAGTGTGTTTAAAAAAATACAAATATGCTAAAAAAAAAAAAAAAAAAAAAAAAAGTGTTTTATGCCAAGAACAGTTAAAATTTATACCCCATTTGGTGCTGTTTTTGCTTAATTTGTATAGGTTTTATGTAAAGATGTTCAACTTTTTTTGGCAAAAAGAGACAACTTAGTATATTTATGCTTAATTACACAAAAACTAAAGCAAACAAACCATCCTACTCCAAACAGAGAAGATGTTCATTTGTTATTGAATGAACAAAACATGTCCTTCCTCAATCTCTTGTGTTCCTCCTCATTTCCAGAGCTGAACGTTTAGAAACAAATGCAGAAAATATAAAAAAAATATCTTCCAATATCTGTCGCAACTTTGCTTCTGTACCACAAAAAAAAAAAACACATGAGATCCATCATAACATGCAGCCAACACTGCAGGTTCCTGAATTAATAGTCCTGATGTAAAGAGTATCCCTTGTTTGCCCTGTTAATGTGAGAACATTACTCAAGTTGTGTCTCCTGGGATGTCCGTGGGATGCCTCTGTTCAGATGACGGGATGCCTCAGTGAGGGGGGCCAAAGACATTTGCTGTACAGGCTACTTACAGCATTCGTAGCACTTCAGAAACACAGCCAATAAAAACACGACATCCTCACACCGGCTAAAAAGAAGGGCTTCGAGGGTCAGTTGGCTCTTTGTATGTATTATTGTTAAGTCTCATGGGAAAAAGCAGGATAAGCTTTTTGTTTTGTTTTGTGTTTTTTTTCACTGAGCTTAGCGACAACATCCCGTGAAATGAGATAAGTTTATCTTAACGCAGGGGGCAGGTAGGAGACGTTTTCTTACTTCAAAGTAGTTTACTGATGATTATTTGGGGACTTTTTACTGTAATTATCCCGATGTGCACTTTTGTATAATTCTGTAAAGTTTTATAAGTCTGGTATTCACTGAAATGACATTGTCTTGTATGGGCTGTTATTCCACGAGTTAATCAGACTGATACACTCCACTGTTAATTAACCAGTGTGTTGTAAAACTGTTAACTCTTTATCAGGCAAGTGACTATTTTTGGTCATTTCCACATGCATTACAAGACAGTGACAGCAACAGTTACAGTGAGGACAGTGAGTCAACAATCTGAGGTCCAATGTGGTCTACAGGGTCTGTAAGGTCCACCTCTGCATGAACAGTGAGTGTACCTGCTTTGTTAGGTACCATGAAGTAATGGTACTAATAGTAATGATGTTCAAAGGGTTAATGTGGATGTTGACAGGTGTCTGTGGCAGCACTTACATTATTGTAATGTTCTAAAAGTGATGTTCTAATGTTCTAAAATACATGTTCCTTTCACCTTACAAGTGTTCTTGTACTCTTTGATTTAGTTTTTTGCTTTTTTGGTCACTTGTGGGTAAGGAACCAAATATGGTAACTTCATTAACCTTGATTTTCTACATAACAAAAAATTTTGAAAATTTTCACAAAAGTAATAAAGTCTTGTTACATCCTCCAATAACACATTAAGGTTGAATTTTTTAATTTCAGAGTATTTCTATGAGTGCCCTATAAAGGGTTCATTTATATTTATTTAGTTCAGCAGTGCGCTGCCTTTGACCAAATAAATTCTGATGTATATTTGCTATAAATGCTAATCTCTTGTATTTGCAACAAAATGATTTTGCATATCATTGCACCACCAACAAGAGGTGCTCAGACTGTTGTTTTCCCATAATGTGAGGAAAGTTTGCTCTGAATATGTTGAAGGGCTCTCCTGTCAGCGTCTCTGTTGATCCATCAAGGCCCAGGTGGCAACACTAGATCTGCACAACTCACACTCTCACAGAGGAAACTTTCAAGCACTTCTCAGGTAGAAAACACATCTGAGAGACACCTCAGTTGAGTGATCGCACACAAATAATTATAAGATTGATTAGTATTAATTCCTTGTATTATGGGCTTTGAAAAATTATCTGAAACTTAAATGTCCAAAAAAGTATTTTATACTGCATTTTTCAACTGATTGCTTCAGCTTTATTTATAAAAGGATGAGCATGTTGGAAATTAAATAAGACAGACACTGTCAGACACATTTACATTAGCTTCAAACAAACCTCAAAGTGGTGCAAGCGAAATTTCCTTAAGTTCAACTCCCTAGGGCGCATTGGCAAAAATACTCAATAAAAAAATTCAATGTTTGTGAATCGACTCAAAGAGGCATTTTGTCTCCTCATTTTAGCAACACTTAGTGTTGTGTTAGAATTACTGAGCTGGCAGGCATGTGGCTAGTGGCAGTGGACTGTGGTGAATGAGTTAAATCAGCCTCTTGAGAACTCGACACTGTGTCGTCATGAGAGGAAAGAGGCCAAAGCATCACGCAATGAGGGCAATCCAACAGTGAGCCGGCGTGGCAGCGCTGCTTCCCGCTGGTCCCAGAAAGGCTCAAATAACTCCCATGTGCTCCCAAGGAGAGCAGAGGACAGGCATACATCACGGGGGGGCTGCAGGATCTGGAGGTTGAAGGAGTGTGGATTTATCCTGGAGTTTCACAGAGATGTTCCAATTGCAGGCTCCACATCGTTGCGTTACTGTCATCAATTTTGCCAATGGTGTCGTCTCTGACTGTTGTGGTGATGGCTCTGTGTACTGTCTGCTCATGAAGACCGGTGGACACGGAGCTATAGGTGTAGGCAGGGCTTTGTTACAGGATCATCCTAATTAGTGATTTTACCTGGGTTTAGAGTAGAGGGAGTACGTAGAGGACAGTGTAGAGTAAACTTTAAAAGGACATTATTCTGATAGACAACACTGAAGGAAGTGCGTCATGACGACAAAGTGAGTTTACTATCATGTACATGAATTTGGCACTAAGACAAAGAACAAATACTTTAATACTTAATTAAGGACTGCATTTACTTCAATATTTCTTTTATATTTCACGTTAAACCTACATTTTCTGTGTTCAAAACAGGTTTGTTGCTTCAGTTTTAAAGCATTAAAAACTGATTTGATGCTGAAAAAAAGTTAAAGTTTATTATTTTCAGTATATTACTTTTTAAAAAAAATCTTTTTCTGTCTTTACTTGAATGGTTAGCTTTAAATAACACATACATCACATATTTTTCAAAAGAAACAGTGGGTGAAAATGATCTTTACCTACTTTCTAATCTCCCATACATTCAGCACATTTTCAGAACCTGCAGTTTTTCAGTTTTACTTCTGTAAAGACGCTAAATCAGTATTTTTACCACATTCTTTCACTAATTGTACTTCCACTTGGGTGAAAGAACATGTGTGCATTTGCCACCTCTAGTTTTGTGTCTAAATGAGTGATTCACAGGATAAAAACCCTATAAATGAATGACATGTAGGATGTATTATTATTATTCAGATACTGTAAGCTAATACTGTTTGAGTGTACAATGCTCCTGCTTCTCATGGCCCTTGTTATTTGTTAGTTCCATGCACCGTGTCCTCAGTGTGTAGGTGGAGCAGACTAATTAATTTGAACTGTATTTCCCTAAGCTGCTTTTCCTTCCCTCTAATGAGAGACAAGTGCCAGTCAAAGTGGGAGCCATACCGCTGTCCAGCATTAAAATAGAAGCCTTCAGCAGTCTGTCTGGGGCGTGACAGGGGTTGGAGGGGTGAGCGCCCCGACCAGCAGCCACCACCTGCTTTGCTTGTTCACGCTGTCACCGGTGCCCTTTTTTGGTGTGTGCAGAGTCTTTAAGAGTTTAGCTATGCTTTGATGCCTTCTTTGATTTTTAGAATATGCACAGGATCAATAAGGAGGAGAGACTTCAAAGCCTGGGCCCTTCTCACCTGCTGCTGGTCACCATTTCTGAAGTGTTTCCAATCCCGTACAGAGGCTAAACAAACATCCAGGGAGAGGCAGGGTGGGGGCTTCATGATCAATAAAAACTAATACCATACGTGGAGAAATTTGGCAGCGCATCTAGACTAAACTACATGAGGTTTCTTTTTCCGTTTGACGATGATATTTCTGCATATAAATAAACGTCAACCAAATTTCAAAGTGAAAACATGCAAGGCTCTTATTTCCAATATAATTTACACCAATGGTCTTACTTTACAAGCCAAAACCCACGCTCATAATTCCACTGTAGAAACTCACACAAGCACACACATACACTTCAAAGTGCTTAGATTAATGCGTAATAATCTTCAAGAGCCATAACGGTTTAATAACTCACTCAGATGTCTCTAATATGTCGCTCAAGCCTCAAACACTAAACATTCGATAATAATGCTTTTTTTTCTTTCTCCTGCTACAAATCTAGTAACCTAAGTGGCAGCAAAGTTCAAAGAAGCAGATTGTAATGCATGTTATGGAAATAAACCCGGGGCTGATTATCCTTTAAATCTCCGGCTGCCCCAACCCCCTCTAAAAATGGCTGTCATGATGAAATGACTATCCTTTATTACATTCTTCTCCCCTAATCCTCCTCAATTTATTAGAGGGGGAGTGCCTCGGCACAACAATGCCAAAACTCATTTCCATGGGAGCCCACACGGCATGATGTCCATGAAGGGAGAGACAACTGATTTCCTATGCAAAGGGTCCTTTTGAAAGGAGGGAAAAGGAGACAACTGATTCTTTTATTGCAAATGACTTTGGTGTTTTGTTTAGGGGGGCTGAGGGTAGTGAAGCCAGCATGACTTCTGCTCGTACACTTTAATTCAGCTGATGCAGGTGCATGGGTAATTACAGGTGTGGCGCCGGCCAGCCTACACCTCTCTGCATCCTCCCCTGCACACATGTGGACACGCACCCAGACGCTTGGCTTTCTGCACAGACATTAGCCAGGTACAGAGAGAATAGATCAGCAAGCACCTCATTTGCATTTCGCCATTCAAACTCTGCTGTAAGTCTGAGAGAAACTGAAGGGCCCTATTCAGAAATCTTAATAGTCGGGGTGGATATCACAGTGTGGGAAAGCTAAGCACAAACTTTCTGAGTGAGGGAAAATTGACAAAAGACTTACTGTCCGTGAACTGTTCGCTCATTGTCCCTGAAATAAATAATAAGGGGAAATTTAGCCGAGTTGGTGGAGGAGAGGCTGTTAGAACGGCAAAATCTCATATATGAAAGCTTTAACTCCCATTTTGTCGGTTAAACTAAAAATTTATCCGCGCTCGCTTTTTGTCTTTACTCTTTTTTAATGTTTGATTTTTGTTCTGTTCCATAATTTCTGCCCACCAAATCACCTTGTGTGGTTCAATTATGCTCTTAAGAAACTGCAGTGTGAGAAATCCCACCCCAAAAAAAAAAAAAAAAAAAGAATGGAGGTTAAAAAAAAAAGAAAGAAAGTTCTAAATGAAACCTCTCTCTTCAAATCCCAAATGAGAGGAAATTACTCATCAAGTGATTATGAAACTGTTGGCATTATAGAAATCAGAGTGAAAGAATAGAGTCTGGAGGAAAGGAAGGAGGGGGCTGGCAATTAGTTCTCAATGGACAGTGGATGAAGAGGTGGCAAGTTAAAGTCTCCAATCTGAAGGGTCTCCTTGTAAAGCTAATTCCAGTTAATGGCCAGGGAACAAGGCTCCACTAACCCACTATATCCGACATCCTGGCTCCAGGTAATCAGACTGACATTAATGCAGGCTCCAAAAGAGACACCTCGTCATCAGGAATTTTCCTCATTGGCACCGAAAATGCCAGGCTGCACACCTCTGACTGCGTGGCCCCCACATCTATTACCCTTATTGATTTGGAGCCCTGCTGAGCCCCTCCAGAGCTCCCGCCCCCCTGCTGCTGGACTGAAGTGGATCAATCCTACGCCGGGGGCCACAACTCGATAACAACCCAGTGCTCAGAGACTACTGTTTACAACCTGAAATGAATATACACATAGATGCTGCTCTGTATATTCACTGCTTTATCTAGTGACACGTTTCACCTGCGTGGTTGAGAAGTTTTTATGAGTATTAGAGTTAAAAAATAATCACTGGCTTAATATTTTTTAATTAGCATTGGCCTATACTGCACTTTAAGTCATACTTGAAACTTAAACTATTAAAGTTATCAAACATTTTTCTTATAAGATGCATATTGGTAGGTTTTTCATCAAGGTAGTCAGAACTATTTTGTACATTGATTTTTCAGTGCAGTTAATTTACACTAACAAAGTGCCCTTGGGAGTAAATATCCTGCATCAAACACTTGAGGCAATCAGCGTACTCTGCCCCACAATTGTACACTTAAAGTTTAATCAATGCAAATTACATGTAAGAAAGTGCTTAATATTTTGTGCTATATTTCGTACAGTAAATAGTCACATGACCACACAACTGTTTATTTATTGATTTTCAAAAGGAGCCACTATCCTTCTACCGCTTTAGAGGAAACCACTGAGCTGTTCAGTTATTCACATACATCCAAATTGTACTCTCCAATCAGCTAAGTTGCACTTCTTTTTGAAGTGGGGTCCCAGGAAAAAAAAAAAAAAAAAAAAAAAGGCATCTGTAAAAACAACCCACTGTGTCTTTAAACTTTGAGCACATTCTTACTGACCAGCTGTAAAAACTCCAGCAGTACAAAAACACTAGGAAGTCATTGATATCTATTGTAACACTGCACAACCTTTTGTTGGACTCTACTATCAACATCATAACAGATGATGTTTAATTTTCTCAACAGTATTCTTTTTATGCCTTGTAAACCTAGGCAGCTCTGGCTCGCAGCAAGTACAGCATGACAGAAGAGGAAGCAGCCCTCATATTTTCTGTAAATGTAAATAGCTGGTAATACTGTACCATTAACTGTGCCACAGTGGAAGGCGCTGTGTGGCGGTATAGTGCTGGATGCCTGGTAAGCCAGTGCAGGCTCTGTGTGATGGAAGCATAAGCATCAGTGTCGAGAACGGTTGGTCTCATCTGCGACTCATCATCAGCCAGTGGAGCCCAGCAGGGGGAAAAATGTACACCCAGGGCAAATCTGTAAACACCAATTTAATCTGCATGGAGAAAGTTACTGTCATCAGCTGTGACAGCAAAAGCCTCTGGGCCACGCCAATGCGCAAAGAGTCACTCTTCTTCCCCCAATATCTCTGTCAAAAGCAGACATTAAGCCATTATGGACGTCAAAAATCTGCCATTGAGAAGTTCTTTTCTCTCTGCCAGTCAACGCTGCTGAATGGATTTGTTATAGGGCCAAGTGGAAATGCTGTGTGTGGATGCCCTGCAGTTCTGCCTTTACATTAATTGCTGACAAATTGCTATCGACCTTTGGAATTAGAAACCGAAAACTTTGCATTTTAATACCATTGAATTTATTAATCTCTCAGAGTTGATGTAGGATTTTTTAGAAATGTTGACAATTAAGGAAAGCAGTGGTGAGGAAAATTCCTAACCTTTGTTGGTCAGATCTTGTAATTAATTAACGTGCAGACTTAAGAAGATTTTCCCCGCGTCTGCAGCTTTTGACACGGACCGTGCGTGTACGTGTAGACATGTTGTTTCTTGGCTGCGGAGCCAGACTAAGGCAAAGTCAACACCAGGGACGATGAACATTTAACAATAATGAGAATTACTAGCGGTCCCTCCCCCGTTTTTCATACCCTAACATCCTGATTTCATGGGTGACACTTAGGGACCCCCCAGGCTCTCTAATGTGCGCTTGGGGACCCATGTGGTCGTCATAGCCAAGGCTTTTTATCAGACTCAAGGATAAGTGTAGCAGTGAATGCAGCGCGGTCTGTGAATTTGAAACAGTGTAAATCTAATGTAAAATGAATTTAGAGGCATTTCCTTTAGCTAAACAGTTATTTTTACATTTGCATCAGGTTGGAGGGTCTGAGGTTTCTCCCAGAGGTGATGTTCTGCTGCGAATAATCAGTGTAAATGCCAAAGTGGGCAATGTAAACACTTCATGCCAGCAGTTTTCTTACCACCAGTAGGAACTGATGTCACTGGACTGGTGGCCTAGCATCCACGGTCTGCGATCTGTCAATCCCGTTTGGGGTCACCATGTTTGCAATGGCAGGGACTTACACGGTTCAGCTGGCTTAGGCCCAGAGAAGGGAAGGGGGCAGGCCGAGTGGGCTATCGCGGCGCCCCCTGGGGCGGCTCCTGACAGACTAGGAACATCAGGACAGATTTGGGAAGGCAATGTCGACGGGGGAGCATGGGAGGGTCCGGCAGCGAGGGAGCAACCCTGCAGCAGGGCAGCTTCCCAGAATTCATTACTCACAGCTAATTTACAAACAAGGGGAAAACCTGGCTGCAGGACAGACTTCAGCTTGTGGCCTCCTGCTACTGCTTTACTCTACCTTACATAACTTTTCAGCTCTAGTTTTCTTTGGTTTGTTTGGGGGGTAAAGGAAAAATCCTTCCCAACTTTCATATCAGTCGATGGACTTGAGTTGTATTTCTGAGCTCCAGTCTTCAAGAGCAGGAGATAAGGGTAGGCGTTGAGTTAATCGAGTATAAATTCACATATGGTATCTGACCTTAGACAGATAGTCGACTCATAAACCTGCATATAAAGTAGGTGATTCGATTTACTTTACACTGTGTATATTTTCTATTTAATCAAATTGCAGTCCTGCAGGTCCGTGATTCACTTTAAAGATGGTAGAGGTTGGGGAACATCTCCAGGAGAGCCACATATTGCATCACCCCCGTTGCTTTAACCGATTTACTTCATATCACCAAGCCAAGGCCAGGGATTCCAGCACGGGCGAGGTTTTGCATAGTGCTGGGCTAAAATAATTAGACGACACCTTCAATTGTCTTGTCACCCCCTTTAACCAAGACACTCACAGCCACTAATTGAATGAACTGAAAGGGGGGAAAGCCCGGACAATTCTGGGAACTCGTAAATCTTCCATAAACGTTATTTGTTGGGGAAAAAAATGGTGAATCCCATGCTGTTAAATTCCTTAGGCCTGCTGTTGTCGATTAAAAGGACAGTCAGCTGGACACCCCTGTCCTACTGTGTAATGGTCAGTGGCTGGGCCAGCGACCCCTGCTGCTTTGAGTAAATTAACACTGGGCAGGACATTCTCTGTTGTTTTAAATCACTATACAAATACGTGGGCAACAACCTCAGGAGGCCAAATGTCAACACAGACAAAAAAAAAACAGGGAATGGAAAAAAATACTGTTTGGAAACCTATCATGTATGTAAACACCAGGCACACGGCTTTATTTATTCAACATATTTTCCTGAGTAGCTGTTGACTGGATGCTTACAGAGAGTATGTTGTCAGGGGTAGTGGAGGATTAAAGTGGCGTCTAATTGAATATTTGCTATTGCTGCAATGCACAGTTGCATTAGAAGGCTATAAAAAGGGCTATGTTTTTAATGCAATACAACTCAATGGAACCCCGCAAAAAATGGAGAAGATGACCTTTAAAGTGTAAATAGATGGTCCCGGTATCCATGTTGTAACCTACAAAGAAATTGAATTACACAGGGATAAAGCATAATTAGATACCATTTAAAAAAGGAGATAGTCTAATTATTGGTGAAGCAGCTTAAGTTGCTTTGCTCCTTAATTGAAGTACATCATGAATGCAGTGTGAATCTGTCCTGGCATGTTCAAACCAAATCTAAATCTTAATTAAATTTTGCGCAAAAGAAAGTGTTGGAGAGGAGCCCTAATCCATTTAAGGAAGGATGGTGAAGGGCTATTACAGGGTGTTAATTCGTTAATCAGAACTTTGTGTGGCTATCCTTTACTATACTGAAGTCTGCACTATATTTGAACCACACAGCGGGAGGTGTATACAAACAGCCTCCAGCCATTGTGGATGTAGGTGCTGAGCCAGGAAATTAGAAAAGGTATTGAGTGAATTCAGAAAAAATGTATCATGACGGTGTAATATTCTCTTTTTTTTATGTGTTTTTGCCCACTTTTCCATTATGCTGTCCTATTATGCTACTCTGTTGATATTTCCTATTGAAATGGGATCATCCTCAAAGGAGCACCTAAGACAGGTAAGCCACGAGTGGCCATGGCAACAAAGTCTCACCAGGGGTCAAGTTCCTGTGTAAAGTCCTGTTAATGACAACATAATGGACAAGAGGACTGTGGCCTAACTACTGATGATGACTTCAAAGTAGGTGAGTGATGGAGAGAGAAAAGAAGCTTAAAAGATGAGAAGACCTTTCTATGACCACGCTCTCTAATAGAAACACCATCCATCCTTGTGACACAGCATGGCCCCTTAGTCTCAAAGCCTGTAACTGCAACACAAATATATGCACAGAAATGCACAACAAAGCCAATTGCTTTTAAGCCCGCAATTGAGTTTTCCAGTCCTAATACAGCTGCTGAAGAAGCAGTGAGCTATTCATGATGCTTTACTGCCAAAAAAGAAAAGTTGAGGACACATCCTTGACAAAATCCTCTTTTCAGACATAATCCACCTAGCACCATTTTACTTGAGGACTGAAGTGTGTAACATCTGATCTTATCCCGAAAGCTATTCAGTGCTATGTAGCATTGGGTTGATTATGTTCCTGGTACACACAGAAGCCTTTCACTCCTTAGTGCCTTCCCATCACACCTGGGATAATAAAGAGGATTTAAACAGGTCTGAATAGGTTAACCAGGTGTTGAAACAAATAATGGTTTAAAATTGTAATTAACATGGCTTGAATAGAGCATTGCTCTTGGTAAAGGTCTCCTCTGTTGAATGACTTTGGTATGCAAGGGAACACAAGACTGAAAGGGCCCCGTCTTTGTCACTGGAGAGAATAAGGAACTAATGGGGAATTAAGATCTTTAGAGCCTGTGTGCTTCTGTTATATGGCTTTTCCCCTTTCTTCAAGGATGTAACGCCACAGTTCATAGTCCTGCCCAGTGAATTAGTTGCACTTCCCCGAAATGTTTAAATGGTGCCAGTGTGCTATGGTAAAATGTTACCTAATTAAAAGAGCATGTGCTCCCTTAAGACCAGAGTTATTTAAAAAAAAAAAAAAAAAAAAAAAAGCCGCTGAAGACTAGAAAACAAAGCTTATGCAATTTATCCAACACAAACACAACATGTTTTGTTGTTTTTTAATTAAAGGCAGATTCTAAGATGTGCCGTAAAGTGTGTTAGTATCCACAGACACAGACATGATGTACAGTACATTTTCAACCCTTACCTAACACTTAGACATGGAAAGCATTAGCATTTAAATGGCCTTCTATTCTTAATGTGGGCATTTCATTAAAAGCCTCTGTGGTCAGAAACACATGCTGCCTGTGTGGCTGATGTAGATGAAGTGCACAGACACTGTAGCCCTTCTGAACAAGAGGTGGCTGAGCAGTTGTAATTTTGAGAATTTGATGTCATTAAAGAAGCAAGAAGGATGTTCAGTGTGTCCCCTTATGGTGTAAATTAGATTGTGAAAGTCAAGTTTTCAGTTCCTCTCAGCAGCAAGAAATCCAAAGCCAAAGGGTCACATTCTGCAAAGTTTCCAAACATCAGCCGCAGAACTTCTACACGGTTCTTCATTTCCTCTGAGTGTTTTGAAGCCCCCCACTGGGAAGGTCCTAATCTTGACGCATCAAGCAATGAACAGAGAAAAAAGACTGATTGCGAGTGATTGACAGGCCATGCCGTTACCACAGTAACTCCTTTTTGGCTTTCTATGGAAGTCCAATTCATCATCAGAATTAGATGACTCTAAAAGGGCCTATTATCATAAGGGTGTGTGTGTGAGTGGCGCAATCGACTACCTGTGAACCGATCGAACTGTCTGAGTCAAGCACTCAACATGTGTGTAAAAATAACGCTGAAGCACAAGGAGAATATGCTGAACTCTCAGATATTGTGCCTGTTTTACTTTATGTTATAGCGCTCTTTTTAACATCTGCAGCAGAACGTTGTTTCTTACTTTGGGGTCAATTGTGTCATTTCTTTGGATTATGGATTACCTGCTTAGAATAGCTTTTCACCGGTAGCCTTGAACACTTTCAGTGATGAATGGCCGCTTCTAGATGCAGATCATACCATAGTACTATTAAAGAAATAAGTGGGGGATACATTTTATTTATAATGGGCACCGCCACTTTCAATAGTTTTATTACCAAAGTGGAAGTTTTGATGACATAAGAGGAAAAAACAGCCATTTCACCCCTGCAGAGGAATGAGTAATGAGCAAACATACCCCAGCTCTGTCTTTCCTCACTTCTCCCCCCTCTCTTCTAACACACACACACACACACAAATGCAAAAATGCCAAATGGTGTTTTTGGCAGAGTGCAGATCGTCTGTATAAAAAGGTCATCGTTGCTATGATGAAAGAATGTTGTCTTCATCTGTTTCAGAAAGACTAAAATATGACTTTATTATTTTGTATGAAGTGCCTTTATAAGGGCTTAACCATTACATGCATATTTATCCACACATAAACAAAAACTTCCATTGAACTGGAGTGGTATCCCATGAAGTGGATAAACACATTTTGTGAATTTGTTGATTCGCAGATAAACATAGAAGCAGGAAATCTCTAAATGTTGTCTGAACACAGCATCTATAGACAGTACCAGATTTTCTGCGGTGCGCGTGTGTGTGTGTATATATATGTGTGTGTGTTTATGCGTCTGTGTTTGCATGGTCAGGCAGCAGGCCAACGCAAGCGTCAGCATCAGCGTCAGTGCTGTGTAGCATCAGTGTGTCAGAGGCAGCGGGGGCCGTGGCACCCATGCAGGTTTCCCATCAGCGCACCGATGGAGCTGAGTCGGCCAGACAGCACCGCGGCACACTCCAAACTTACTTAGTGTAATTAAAGTTGAGAAAGGTTAAAGTTTGACACTGACACGAGGCGAAGGGTTCTTTCTCCAAGGCAAGAGACAATATAGGGTACCTCGTCAAAGTGGCTAACCGGTGAAGCCCCTGACCCTCCTGGAAAGCCAGGGAGACACAGTGGAAATGCAGACACACATCCAGTATCATGATTAGGTGTTAGGTCTTGAGAGGAGGGGACAATTGTGTGCACATGTAATTAAATTGGCCAACCTTTTGTGGCACTCCTCCTATTCAGACACATACATGAACATCCAACCGGAAGAAGTAGTATGTAATAGTCTGTGATCCATGTCTGGAAGGGCTACGTGGATATGCTAAGGGTTTAATCCTTAGAACAAACACAACAAGATGGAATGTCAACTCTAGAAACACTGGGAATGTAATGGTTTTTCTGAATGCCACAGATTTGCTCGTCAGCATTTCACCACAGTCTTGGAGAAGTAAAGAGGAGAATGTTGAGGCCATGCGCTGTGTGAAATGCAAAAGCTTTTATTTGTACAAAGCTACATTTTTTTTGTTTGATGTTGCTGCCATATGAACACAAGGAGCCGTTTAAGGTTTTTAATGAGTTTCTGACTTGGAGAGAGAGGATCAGAGCTATGCAAAAGCAAAGAACACCTCCTTATATTGAATTATCATAATGTATTTTAATTCTTAAGTCATATGCATTAAAATCTACTCACTTCTAGATACTCAAGTCAATATACTTTCTGTGTTTCATATTGATGCATCTGTTTGTGCTTATTCTGGAATGTGAGAAAAACTAATATCCACTTAACTGGTGCAGAAGGCAATAAAAAACTAATGAAATACAAGATAGATATAGATGAGCAAATATATGATGTTGTCTCTTTGTTGAATGATAAGAAAATGCCTCTTTGTGAATGCTAAAACAGGTAAACAAATAAAAACTAGACTTGGCAAATCAAGAATACAAAGTTATTGTATCAATGGCCATTCAAAACAGATGTTTTTTACTTATTGTTTCCTCATTTACTTCTTTTCTCTCTCATTTTCTTTCTTTTTTCCCCCTCTCTTACAGATTTGATACAAACATGTTGTAACTATAACAATCACTCAAAGAAATCTTTATGTTCCACCATGCAGTTCATTTCCTCATTTAATTATTTCATGTATAAATGCATGCACGAGTGCACATTTGTAAACATGCATTTATACACAAACAGTACGATACACCAGCCACACATTCTACACTCAGATACAGACGCATGAGAAACAATCCCCACTTTTGATGCAGAGTCTCTGAGGAGATGAAACACATGTCCCTGGCTGTGTGCATGTCAGCAGCCCATACAGAAAACCCACTGTGTTTTGTTGATGTGTCACTTGCACCCTCTCCCCTCTTAGCGCGGTGAAACCCACTTTCTGTAAATGATAGTCCCCTTTGTCTACCGTCAAAAGCGCTCTTTTATTCTCTGGTATTCTTGAATGGATCTTGGCAGCTGTCATGCAAAACCAGTGAATATCAGTATAAATTAATTCATCCAATCTATAAGTAATTACTTTTTTTCCCCCTAAATTCCCTCTCTGTTGACCCCCTCCACCTCACACACCATCATAATTATTGCTCCTAGCAACAATCTATAGCTCCCCGAAAAACAAATAAACAGCAGACACCTCAAATCATTTGTAAAGTAAGCAGGGATGCTTAATAGAAACATCATTAAAATCATACATTTATTATGCAAACGCTGATGGAGTTAGTTATGTCTGTCCAAACGTCTGCATTACAAATGCCTCACTTGATTAACTGTCAAATTTGATTACAGATGCATTATATATTTAACAGCTGTAGGTAGACCACATCCTGGTGCTTTCCTTTTATGTTTCCTGGTCAGTCATTAGCATATAATTTGCGAGCATATGTATGGGTTTTGTGTGTGTAAGTGTGTGTGTTTGTAAGTACATAAACATCTTGGATATGGTTTACAGGAAGATATATTACTGTATGACCTTAAATTACCTCTTCTATAAAGCACCAAAATGCTATAACTTTTAAAGGTAGTTTTAAAGGTACATATTCCACATACAATAGTATATGGTATTATAACATAAGGGTGAGAAAAATGGATACTATGTGGCTTTAAATGTCATATTTGGGAGAAAAAAAAAAACCCTGAATGGCCAATCCTGCACTCTGCCTCCAGCTCCAGCAGATATTAACATGTAATATGCTGGCTCACACCTTTCTGAACCAGAAGGTAATGGGCATTTCTTTTTGATGTCTTGTCCTTTCACTTTTTAGCCTGGCATTTTTAATCCAGTTCAGATTAAAACACTCCCCTGTTCCGATACTCAAGCTCCGCAATGTAAAGCTCCTAATCTCTGGTTCCCAACCGCATAAAATCCTATTAAGATCACCTTCAGTTTAGCAGGCACATTGTTACGAAATGCAAAATATGCAGCTTCACCGGTACACTTTTAATTGAGGGTAAAGTGCCCCCGGTAGAAAGATACTGCACTGTATGCAAAACCATTAGAGTAATTTTGAGAATGTCTGTCAAGAAGAACCTCCAAACCCCAGATTCTCTCTTGGGGGCTCCCTCAGGGCTGAGCCACGGGTGGGGGGCACAGGGGTTCAGTGGGGGTATCATCGGGTGTCTCACAAGAGGTGTCAGCTTGGGAGGATTTGACTGATTAGGTAATATTCCTGCATGTTCTCGTGTAAGCAACATTCTGAGAACTCATTTCCAAGCGTCTATCCCCCTGTAATTCTCGTCCTCGCCGTCACTCTTCCACGGCAACTTTCATCTCTTAACATGGCGACTCAGTGCTTAAAGAGCTGCCACTGACAACAGCCTTGATGGCGGTGGCAGGCGTCAGCTTTCTATCGCAAAGCCACTTACCCAAGAGGGCGCCCCCCTGGTGGATACGGTGACGCTTAAATTGCCCTCACGTCCACCATAGCAACCACACGGCGACATGGGAGAGTGTCTAGGCGGAGGTTTGCTACCATTCATCATCATAACCTCCTGTCCCACTGAAATGACCTCGTAAATGCAACCGGCTCATCGACTAATGAGAGGTTGCTAACCTGTTGTTACTGACTGCAGTGTCAGTCTACAGGAGTTAAACAGAAAAAAAAAAAAAAAAGCCTGTTTCCAAGGTGACCTGTGATTATTTTGACGAAAATACGGTGTCTAAAAATGGCGAGAGAATTTTAAAAATGCCGCAAAACAATGTCTTTACCAAATCCTGACACGGGGTCAAAACTCATAATCGCTAATTGAATGTAGTTAAGCCTCGGTGAACTTTAAGAGCTGTTAAAGTCACACTGGCAATGAGCCGAGCAGTGACAAAGGCTAATGCAATTTTGAAAACATAAATGAACACTTTATAGGACATAAAAGAGCATGTCAGCTCGCTTGAAAGCCTCTGACGGCATCTGACAGCGCTTTGATGTACAGTAGCCTTCTAGCAGAGCATTCTCGACTCCTCAGATAAATATGGATTGAACGATTTAACGGCCTCTTATTTGAAAAACCTCACATTGCACGTCGCTTTGGTGCATTATTAAAGCACAATTACACGCTACAGCTGATTTTCACTGCTAAATAAAGCTCTCCACACCTTTCTGTACCTGCAACCCAGTGAAAATGACTTCACTGTATGTGTGTAGACCTGAGTGTGTGTGTGTATGTGTATGTCTGAATCAAGAGTAATGGGACAGTAATCATATTATTAGATTATCTTTTGTTAGGAATGAAACTGTCTTAGAAATGCCAAGTGAAGCACTTGGCTGGAGTCATGGATATTATGGGGAATGGGGGGTGGTTAAGCTTCCTTTAAAGCATAACAGCTTTGGTGAGAATAGATGAGCCTTTTATTTCTAGGATTTGGAATTCATGGATTTGAAGAGATGCTAAACCCAATTTCTGGAGCCCTTCTTCAAATGAGCATGTGTTGATATAAACGCTGGTTTAGGACACTGGTCAGCCATCTGTTTTAAAGATAAACGCGTGATCAAAGGGCATAACAAAACGTGTAAGGGCCTTTTTTTTTTCCTCCTTCTCTTCTTTTTTTTTTTCTTGAAGGAGAGTTTAAAGAATGTGGAGCGGTTTCCAGGGGATACGAATGAAAAGCTTTCGGAAATGTGGGGAGGAATTGAGCTGAAGGGGAAGCTTCTGAGAGAAATTCCCCCGTAGCTTTTGGAGCTATGTGAGGAATCACCAGGGTTCTTCTTATCACACAAAGGAAGGGAATGATGTGGTAATATTCTGTTAGGGTGCTCCCCGCTCCTCCTTTAATGAATGTTGTTTATTAATAAAAGAGGCAGCAACGTACTGGCGCCCTCAGTTGACCTTTAACCCCTACTGGGTGCCCTAAAATTGCTATTGTTATTGCTAGTATTTCCCAAATCTTTGTCACAAATGCATGAAACTGCAGATTCATTCCACTAACATGATGAATATAATCAGTAAATAATTTAGCTTTATGCATATAATACACAACAGCATCTATACATTACATATTTTGGCTTATTCTGGCTTTATTTGATTTTATTTGCATATAATGTCCTATAAAGTGAATAAATTGTCAATTTTAATACTACGTCGTCTTATACGGTCACTTGAAAAATTACAAATTCGGACTTTATTTAAGCACATTTACCTAAAAATACGTGTAAATAAATGGTAAAAGACTTTTAGTGAAAAAGAAAAAAACTCCTGCATATTTTTTTTTCATTCAAAGTTCACTCTATGAAGCTGTAGTTTCATCTGGAGGAAGTGGAGACAGCACGGGTTCTTAAAAGCCAAGTTCTGTGTTACAGATGAGCAGCTAAAGGTGGAGAGTCTCTCGCTTTCACTGTTTCACCCAGCCACTACAGTGGGAGTCTGCCTGCCTCTTGACCCTCTTACACACAAAGGATTAAAGAGGGGAAAGACATCTGACAGAACACACGCCAGCCACACTCAGCTTTGGCTTGGATTTCTTTACATATACACACAGAGGTGCCTGCACACACACACATACACACCCACACAGACTAAACCATGCATTAATACTCCGGCAGATGCACACAATATGGACAGATCTTACATCTTACTTAAGGCTGAAAAATCTATTCTGAATTTATCTCATGTGAACATTTCAGCTGATGCTTTTTTTTAATTCTTTCAGCATATTTTATAAATTGTTAAGAAGGTCAGCCCTGTAGTGGTTGTATTTTATTACAGGGCTATGATTGTATACGGTGACCTTCATGTTCACCGTCACCTTAGCAACCAATCATTCTGAGACGTTGTTTACAGTGCTGTCACTGCTGTATGGGCGTCTTATTGTTGGCTACAAAGTACCCCGAAGATCTTTTTAAAACAGGAAGTCATCATCAGCCGGAGATGTTCTCATTATTGGTATGTTGATCATTCTTACCCGACTGCCCTCATTAAGTCTGACAAGTCACGCAGTGATTAAAAATTGGAATGCTGCAACAACAGTGTAAGCATTAGGATCAGTGACTGCCTTAACTCCCAGTGACAAGGAAAGCCTGGCCAACGACTCCTCTCCAGTCAGTGGGAAATCTTCAGCCTGGCTGCCTTCTGCCGATTCAAAGCGACAGCTCCTGAAAGTGTAAGAGAGACTGCAAGTCCAGCAAGGGCTTCTGCGGTGGGGGTTGGTTTTTCCACTTCTTGCCTCTATTATTATCTGGGTTTAATCAGCTTCAGCACAAAGGTGAAAAGGCTTTGCACAAGCAAGCACTGCAGCAAGCCCTCGGCTCCAAAGCATCGCCACAACCTCCAATGGAAAATACTGTATGAATGCCTAGACCATATGCTGTTTTTGCAGTCGGTGCCATAACAAATATTCAGGTCGACAGTTGCGAACTCACCAAGGCAGCTTTTGTGTATCGTCGCTTCCTCACTGCAAGCATAAGTGAGAAAACATGGCATTGAGAGAACGGAAAGATCTGTTTGCATGATCATCGTCCAAGTTCAAGGACTCTAATTAATCATTACTGAAGGCAACTTCACAAGTCAGACAACGTGCTGAAATTTCCAAACATGCAGTGTAACTCTTATGAATGCCAAAAGAGTCAAAAAGTTTTTAAAAACAAAATCTGTACCGACATGTATTATATCTGAACTATGCATCGGAGCTTGTGCAGGACAGCTCTGCACCGCGGTGTCACTCAAACAAAGCAGTGATAGATGGATGTGCTTTCCTGTCCAGTGCAGTCTTGCTCAGTTTGTGGTCAAAGGTGATAGAATGTTGGGAAAGAGCCAATAGATAGCAATGTCTCCACCCATATGCTCATGATGGCAGGAAGCAACTTGGTGAAGGCACAACACGTGCCAGCCAGGCTTTGGCCTGCCACCAGACCCTGTCATCACCCTCACCTGCTGCGAGCAGAAGGCTCCATGCGACTATTAAAAACTACAGCCTGGACCCTTTCAGGGGGAAAAAAAGAGTAAAAACATTTTTATTATGAAGAAAAATGGTTAGAGTGAGAGAAAAAGAGATTACTGAGGACAGTGTCAGAGAATCCAGCTTTGACATTAGATTAGTTCCATCCCTGTAGAAACTCCAGGTTGTTATTATTGCTGCTACATGTGCAAACCAAACGATATGGTAATTTTTAACCCTTTATCGGGCAAGTGATTATTTGTGGTCATTTCTGCACACATTCACATTACAAGACAGTAACAGCAACAGTTACAGTGAGGACACTGAGTCAACAATCTCAGGTCCAATGTGGTCTACAGGGTCTGTAAGGTCCACCTCTGCATGAGCAGTGAGTGTACCTGCTTTGTTAGGTACCATGAAGTAATGGTACTAATGTAAGTAATGATGTTCAAAGGGTTAATGTGTATGTTGACAGGTGTATGTTGTTCTGTAATGTTCTAAAATACATGTTCCTTTCACATTATATCTGTTTTTGTTGTATATTTTATATATAAGTTTTGGATTTTTTTTCCCCCACAAATGGACAAGGAACCAAATACGGTAACTTCATTGACCTTGATTTTATACATGAAGTTAAAAAAAAATTTCACAAAAGTAATAAAGTCTTGTTAGGTCCCCCAATAACACACTAAGGTTGAAATCTTGAACTAAAACTTTAGTCACTGTCCTTCAAAACAAGGCCTAGTTACGACCATCAGTTAACGACTAAATCGCAGCACCGGGATCTATTAACAGCAACTGACCCTGAAAACAGAGACGAGGCCGGGGCGACATAAAACGCCATCTACTTCTGAGAACAGAACAGAAATGAAGACATCTCTAAACAGCAGAGAAACGGCAGTGAATAAAAGATAGGCCAATACTGCACTTCCACTGTGTGCGCATTTAATGAATAGTACTTGCTAAGCAGAATGGCTTGAAGTTCACGGCGGAGTCCTGGGAGACATTTTTACATTCTGATTTCTCCGTGTCAACGTTTTTAATTATATGTTGGCAGCGCTTAAGATCTCATTAAATTTGAGAGTATCATTTGGATGCTTGAAAGACAGCTTAGTGTCAGTCACCGCTCTTGTGATGGATATAATAAATCCTACACTTTCTAATCCCGTGATGTTAAATTCATTTTCCAAACCTGCAAATAAATCGCCAAAGACAACCCTCTGAAATGCGTAATAGCAGATGTCACAGCGTTTGGAGACAAGTTGGAATACCCTTACTTCACAAATGTCAGATAAAGACTGAGAGAAGTCAAAAGGACGGGAAGGGGGGAAACAGATTGTCACCCTGTGCCCCCGCTAGCGGCACGATTTGTAACATCCTACTTACATTGCATAAAATGACTTAGTATGTTAGTGATGTTTCTCACAGTAAGATGAGCTGAAGTATCTACAAGCCCCAGTTTGGACCTGAAGAACCCAAACTCCTACAGCTCCCCCCCCCCCTTGTTCTTTTATGGCTGTCCAGACACTTCTCTGCTGTAAATGTGCGGCCCTGACTGTAAAAATAAAAAACACTTGTGCAGCTAAATAGCTTCAGAGGAGTGTTTTGTGCCTGATTGCTGCTCGGTGAACCTTACACAGACCGCTCTTCAGTTGTTGCTGTTTTTTCCAAGAAAACAATAAACCGCAGCGCTGTCTGCCAGAGCCCTTGGAAGGACGTTTCTGCATTATCCATTTGCTAAATTGAACGAACAAAGCAGGGAGAGGGAGAGAGAGAAAGAGAAAGAGAGAGAGAGAGAGAGAGAGAGAGAGAGAGAAAGAGAGAGAGAGAGAGAGAGAGAGAGAGAGAGAGAGAGAAAGAGAGAGAGAGAGAGAGAGAGAGAGAGAGAGA
>JAPQRQ010000014.1:17210743-17223687 GCA_037367365.1 Apogon talboti | reverse complement strand
CCCCCAAAACAAAAAAAAAAAAAAAAAGATACAGAAAAAGAGAATAACTTGGGACGATGAAGAGTGGGGAACTGAAAGAAAGGATGAAAAAAAAAAAAACACAAGTGGGGGACAAAACAACCCAGCTGGTCCACCTTTGCCACTGGAAGCCAGTGAAGTCACCCTGTGTTTTTGTGAGGGTGCGTGTGAACAAAACGGTCTTTGAAGTTGGGTTACAGCACTGTACTGTGGCATCACTACGGCCACTACTAAGCCCCTGCAAAAATGTGCTGGGTGATTATAGAAAATGCTATAGAATCCAGTCATAAATCAACTAAATTTTCATGCAAATGGCCTCCTCCATGGGGCATTTATGTAGTGTGTGTATAGCAGCATCAATAGCGCATAAAAGGCGCATTTTGGCACTTAAAAGAGAAATCATTGAGACATCACAGCCCAAATGCACACAGAACCTTCAAGGTCAAACACTGCGAAATAATAAAACACTGACACACAGAGACGCACACACAAACACACAATTGGGAGGTACAACAAGACTGGAGAGTCGTTAAGGCTTTTATCTTCTGCTTGAAGGAGAAAGATCCACCCGACATCCCAGAGGGTACTGATCAATCACGGCCTGACTGGTTCAAACTGTTTGTGCTGGATTCCACATCTATCACCATCCGATGGAGCTCTGTGTCCAACTACAGCACTGGAAAAAAAAAAGGCAGCACTTTCAATTAGGGCATGGCGAAATAGATTCACACCACTTGATTTATAGTGCAAGACTAATTGCACAAGTCTTTTTTTGCTTAATGCAGTTGAAGCTGAGCCTTACCCCCGTACTTAAGGAGGGTATTGTCTTATGTTAAATGGCGGGGAGTGACATACAAGGGCTGCAAGTAGAAACGCTCTTGATAATGACATGAAGTATAACAACGAACTGAGCTACTTTGATGTTTCGGTAGAAAAACACATGCTTGTCATATCTTTTTTATACAGTTTTACATAGTTTAACATCCACTGGAGACCTAAATCATTCATGGATATAACATGTTAAATACCCACTGATCCACTAATCCTATCAATACATGTAAATAATTGGTGTAAAATACAGTTTGTCGTCTTTTCATGGTCATCAAATATGACCCATTTGGACGTTCAGAGGCTCCGTAGTTACCATGGAAACACCGTCATCTTCTACAACGTTGATTCACCAGTAAAACCCATGGAGTTGGATCAATGACAGTGGATGGACACACTTATTTTGGGTTTAGTTAATGATAGATTTTGCAGAAAAAAATAATCTTTTTCTTTAGTTTTCTTTGTTTTGGATATAATAACTCTCAACTTTAATCTGAGCTTTTATGAACATCTACATAAGTACATTAATTATAAGAAAATACCTGATTTTCACTTAAAAATGCAAAATTCAGAACAAAAACTTTGAGCAAATGGTGATAAATTACTTTATTGACTTTAAAGATAGAGAAAAAGTAATTTGGGAACTGCCACAAAAGCAGCACTGGGTCTTTATGAGTTAAAACAATCTTCTTGCAAACTTCTAAAACAGTAACACATTTATTCCAATGCAAACGCTAACAACCCTGCATGGAATACACAGACTTGATGGCTTTTATATACGATGCATAAGTGTAGATTATGTCATTTCCTTAAATGTTGCCCTGAGCCTGCACCTCTAGGGAAGATAGGAAGCTTAACAATAGGTACAAGCTAGAGGCAAAGCACTGGGGCACGCTGCACCTCATGAATATCATTAGCTGTGAGCTGAATTTGTATTACTTTGGGATTACATCTAACCCTGTAATGCAACCTGATTGTGATTGCAAACGCAAAATATATAATAACATAATCATATGTAAAGCAAATGTAAAAATACAAATCATGTTGTGGTATTAAAACCATCCCAGTTGGTTGGTTCCCGGAGAGAATCATGGAAGCCCGGAGTCTTTTTTTTATCTCTGGAGGCCATTTATGTGGTTTAATTTAAAGCTGTACTCAAATGTAAACCTGCATAATGAAAAAAGACTAAGTGCTAAGTACACATTTAAGATCACATTTAGTTGCGGTCTTTATTGCCACAGTGAAAACAACCTGAGAGTTTTTTAGTCTTGTTTAGATAAATGGTGGCGGGACTAAACCTCTGTGCTCTTTAATTTTACAGTGAAATATACCAGGTGGAATTCAGCTTCATTTATTCGCTAAATGCACAATTATCTACCTTCAATGTTCTCACGATTGTGTTTTATGCTGCTAATCAATGCTGTCAGGGGACAGTCGATGCATGCATTTCAGTGAAAACGTGAAATGTGTTCCTGTGTTTATCTGTGGATGGCTGAAAGGAAGTCATCTCATAACCTGTGACATCCCCTCCACCAAGAGACGATGACAGTATCAGGAGCAGTAATGGCTGGGTGTCAAAGTTGGGAATTTAGACACGTATTTTATCACTAAAGGAAAATCACACTCTCACTTGAGATGGTCTTCACCTTCAGAAAGGTGTCACGTCGAAGATCAGAGCTGATATATGACACTGTTTGGTAGACAGACCCTCCCCAGTGACTATAATAAGGATTTCCTCACAGACAGGACACGCTGATCCAGACTCATTACAGTGATTAGGTTGTTCTGTATAACGTCGTCCATGGACGCTGACGGCAGACCATGAAAATGTCAGTGATATCTCTTGTATCTCTTAATCTGCAACTTGTTTCAGTATCACAGACATCACTGGACAATAATAGTAAAGTATGTTACTATTAAAATACACATATTGAGAACTGCGTAAAGTAAAAATTGCACTGCAGCTAACAATTATTGGCACTGGAGATTTGAACTGTTGAATAGTCGTTCAATAATTAGTTATTTGTTTGAGGAAATATCAGACAAGGGTAAAAAAAACTTTTCTTCCTCAAATGTTTGAGAAAAGATATTTGTACTGGTGTTCAGAGATGAGTAAAGAAATACCATGATGACTAAATTCAGAAGTTGTAGACAGAAATTATCAACTTTTATTAAAATATAATGGGTTTTTTTAACCCTTAGACCCACAACTGTCTGGAGCCTACACTCTTCCATAAATGGGTCAAAAATGGCACATATTAAAATCAATGTGCTGTTATGCCACTTTTGTCATTTTGTCGTGTTAAAGATAATCATTTGTATTATATTTTGGCCACAAATGAATGATTTCATGTGTTAAATACTTTTTTTCGTCTTATAAATATATTGAGTGAGTGAGTGAGTGAGTGAGTGAGTGAGTGAGTGAGTGAGTGAGTGAGTGAGTGAGTGAGTGCGTTGGTTTTGCTGTAGAATGAATCAAAGGTTCATATGAAATTCCATTGAAAATGAATGCGGGTTCATTTTTGACCCAACTATGGGAGTTTAGAGTAGCAACACAAAAACTACAATTTCATAAAATCTATAAAAGGTAAGTTAAAAACTTAAATGACATGATGTCAATAACATGGTGTTTGAGGAATACCTGGAATATGAAATAATAACAACTTTTCATTACAAAGATGTTACAAGAGAACAACCTCACCGGGTCTTTTTTGACCCAGTTATGCATCTAAGGGTTAAATCAAAGCAACTAATTCATCACTAAAATATCCTGATTGGTTCATTTTGTTGTCTTTTTAATATTATTTGTTATTCAGTGCTATAGGATCATCAAAATAGTTGATTAATTGATGTAACTACAGCGGAAAGGAACTCACATGTACATAAATGAGGGGCTTCTCAGTCAAAACCAAGATTGTATTACATGTAAGTAATATGGGATCATAAGAGATGTTGTTTGCACTGCCATTGTGGATTAAAATCTTTCTGATGTAAAGAAGATGTAATAATTCATATAAAGGTGGTTTACACATTAATGATAGTAAAATGGACATGACACCACTGATAGAATGAAACGGGCTGTTAACGTTAAATATAATGATGGATTTCTCTGAATCGGTACAATACGAGAAAATACGTAACATAGGCCGTTAGATTTTTTTAATGCAGCATTGTGTCCTTAATAATATTTTCTGGATGTGTGGCTGTTCAATGATCCTAATGTATCATTATCATGTGACATACCGATCCACAACAGCCAGATTATTTTCTGTAGCTTTCCCTGATATTTGCAATAAGAGAGACTAAGTCCTAAAATGTGAAGTTGTAAAAAAAAAAAAGAGAGAGGAAGGTTTCGGATTAAAAAGCTGCAACAAGACTGACATGAGGTTCCACTCTGATTGAATTTGAGAGACGCTGATCAACCCCCAGTTAAGGCCAAGCGATCAGGACGAAGGTGTCAGTTCAGAGCTTAGCCGGGAGTAAACGCCACACTCCTCCTAAAGGGAGATGAAAGAATGTTCTGCATGATCTGTATACTGTACCCCACATCCACGGCGCTTTGACGGATGTGATCGACCAACCCCCAAAGACGTGTAGTGACAACAGATGATCTGCTCAGGTAAGCATCATCTGGCGTTCAAAGTGCTTTACATTGCAACAAATCGTAAGAGGTTGATTTCAAAGTCACTGCTAGTCTGCAGCTCGACAGATTTCCTGCCCATGTTGATATGCGGTGAAGTCACGGATGTCTTGGAGGCACAGGTGATAATAGGGCCTTAATCGCCCTGCTGGTTCTGCTTGTCCCTCTCGATGTCACATATCCGGATGAATGTGGTAAATATCAGCCCATAGTTGGAATAATGCCACTTTATCTGGTTTTGTCAGACCAAGGTCTTGGTCACATGAAGTGGGTGAAAGATGAAAGGTGTATATAACATTTGCAATTTTAACGCAAGGTGTACTGCATAATCACCAGGTTAATACTATTTGGATGGTGCAAGTTTGAAACTCTTGGATTAAAAATAAAGCTGAAATGCATATTTTTGCATGCCAGATGTAAAGGCTTTCTTAACGGAAGGCGGCTGCGTCGGGGATAATTAGCATTTTCGACACAGACAGGTGATCGGAGCAGACAAGTGTGGAGATCCAATGTTTGGTCAATTGGAGTTTTCTTCATTAGCAAAGCCACATAATGGGACTCTAATGAAAATAAGAACACGGTTTCATTGCCACCTACAAACCTCACCCGCATGTGTTTTATATTTAAATGCAATTCCACAATATGATGGTTTGATGAGGTCTTGGCAGATGTCCCTAAACCTCCTCTAACCTCTAGCACACCAACTGTACTTCATCCAGCCATGCCTAGCACCCCTGCTGTTCAATACCATCTCATTTGTCATGTATCAAATGCAAACTTCAATGTATTGCCCTCACATATGCCGTGGATGAAGCGGCGGCGCTCTGGCTGCCGTCCAATCCTCAGCTGAATAAACACAAGGGCCATTTGCAGGTTTGGCAGACACCGAGATACGCGTCTCTTAAGGCGATCCACCTCCCTCGCTTTCCTCCGGCTGACCCCTCTTCTCTATAACATAAAGGTGAACGGCTTACAACTGCACGGCTCTGATCTGTAAGAGCTGTGTGATGGGTTCAGAAGCGTTATGTTCCAGTGTCCAGATCTGAGGGCAAGAGTCTGAAGTTCTTTTTGCCAGAGTTTGAGGATGGAAATGTAAAGTTGTTAGAGGAAAGACGAGAAGGGAAAAAAAAAAAAAGATGAAAGTATAGAGGATATTACATTCAAGGGTACAAATCAAATAGGATTAAATTGATGGTTTTTAATGACAGATCGCTGTAATAACACACCAGATATGCAAACAGAGACAGATTAAAATAAATACTGAATACTGATACTTAATTAACCAATTACAAGTCAGTTAAGAATTCTGATGTTTGATTATAATTACCAAACGCCGTCTTATCCCCCTCTACTGAATTCACACACATACCCATGTGCTATGTGCACGTACATACATGTGACGGCAGCCACTAAAGCGGCCCTTCAGTCACGTTTTCCCCTTCTCTGTAAACACCTCATTTCGAGCAGTTCACAGGAAAACTCTTAAAAACATGAGCGCGGTAAATGCAGCTCAGTCCAACACCCCGGAAAAATAGAAGAAACAACAAGGACTAAAACAAATGCCGCTCTTAAGACACTGTCCTATTGTGTATTCATGGCCAGGCTCTTGTTTGGAGATGGTCTTTCACTGACACAAAAGCAAGCTGGGTCTGCTGTTTCTGTCAGTTTAAACAAATAACAATGATGCAACAGGAGTGCTTCCAGTGAATGTGAAATGCACTGTTCAATCACCACAATAGTTTGCGGCGCATAACAACAGTCAGGACAGGCTCTATATTAACATTTCCTTTTGACATGTGGCAAAAGGTTTTCTTTAACCCATGGAGGCTGAATGGGAATCAGCGGATAATAAGAAATTAAAAAGGTGAAGAGGACACAGGGGAAAGAGCGAGAGAGAAAGCCAAATCCTAGCCCCGGGGCTTAATGTCGGAACACAATGGCCGCCAAGGCAGTAAAGGAGTCAACATTTCTTATTCGCCCCCTCCCCTAGTGCCACCTGCATTACAATTAACCTCATGGCAACCTTGAGGTCTCTGATTAGTGATGGCCTATTGTCTCGATCCCATTAATGCTTGGCCCCCACTCTGCCCTCAGCGCACTCACATCAACAAATCAAACCCAGTTTCCGGCAGGGTCTGTTACTGCAGGGAGCCGGCCTCTAATATGGGACGGCAAACTAAGCAAAAGGCAGCAGAGGGGGCCTGTGCACAGCCACTGTAAGTACCTACAGGAGCCCAGAAAAAAGCATCTGAACCCATATAGACCCAAGCAGCCACCGGTACCAAAACCATCTACTGATCTAAACTGTTTAATACCTGTTGATCCATTAATCCTATCAATACATGTGAATAATTGATGTAAAATACAGTTTGTCGTATTTTCATGGTCATCAGATATGACCCATTTGGACGTTCAGAGGCTCCGTAGTTACCGTGGAAACACAGTCATCTTCTACAACATTGATTCACCAGTAAAACCCATGGAGCTAGATCAATGACAGTGGATGGACACACCTGTTTATGTTCTGTTAATGATATATTTGCTGAAAAAGTCACTTTTTCTTCAGTTTTCACTGCTTCCGAAATAATAACCTTCAAGTTTAATCAGAGCTTGAATGAACATCTACACTCATGGCCAAAAGTTTTGGGAATGACATAAGTTTTGTTTTTGAAAAATTTGCTGCCAATGTTGCTGCACCCCCCACCCCATCCCATCCATGTTTCTGGGGTACACTGAAGCGCAATTAGGAGCATTATATAGGTTTCAGATAAATTTAGTGACAAAATAAATTACATTTAAGCCAACAATCCATTTGTGTCATTCTCAAACCCTACGATCATGTATGAGTGTACATGATCAATAAATTAAATGTAGGAAAATATGTGATTTTCACTGAAAAAAAATACTAAATACAGAGCATAATATTATAATAAATGGTGTGAAATCACTTAAAAAAGGTGAAATCAAGAGAGAAATGTATTTAGGACCTACCACAAAAGTAGCACTGGGTCTTTATGGGTTAAAATGCGGTTGCGGATTCCGTTTGTTGTTGCCAGATGCCATATGCTACTGCGTTCGCTTCTAAAAGTTTACAAGGAATCAACAAAACAAGAAGAAACAGGAAACGGTTACTTCGCCTAATTGAAAATGACAAGCACACTGAGAATGCAAAATGCAAACATGGAAACACGGAGTAAAGCTGACCCATACAGTCAGACAGCCATACTCGGATGATAAGCCGAGACCGGGATGGAGTGTTTGAAGAATTAAAAGCACACCAGATGTTGGGAACCCCTCAAGGAATAAACCGACACATTAAACATAATATCACCTCATGCACTGGAGTGCAATCACTGTTTCTCTCCGGGGAGCTGTTTCACTATGTGTTGCTGCCACAGTTTAAATCTCAAGAACTAGAAACTAATGCAGCACAGACGGGGTTTGGCCCACGCAAAGAGCACACTTGGGAGCGCTGGGATCTCTCCACGTATAAAGCAAAAAACGACAGAAAAAAACCCCCCAATGTTTCTATTTGAGCTTGAAAATCAACTCAGGATATTCGATTTCGTCAGGAAGATAAACATCAAATTGGTTTATCCAAACTCACTGCCACCATCACAGCAAATCCCTCCTTAGGTGTTTTCTACCTCCTTTAACTGCCTGCTTTTCCTTAAATCACACACTTCAGGTGCAGTTCTGAGGACACACACACACACACACACACACACACACTAGAATGATCCACACCGCATTAAAAATAAGACTCCAATGCATCATTTGTGGGTAAAATGTTGGTGACTGTTGCAGGAGGAGGTGGTGGTGGTCTTTCGTCGCTCTTTTCCCAAACTGATAATCATATTTACAAGCTGCAAAACATCATAAATGTTATCATCCAAACAAACAATTGTAGAGATGTAATGCATATTTATCACTGTAATGATGAGATCAATCAAAATGGCTCCAACAACTAAAAACTAGCTACGTACTATTTGGACGCTACAAGTTTCGTTGAGTGATTTGTAATTTGTTATGAATTATAATAATGTAATCTGTATAATAATCGTGCAATCACTGCAATTATTGTAAATACAGAATGTTTAGTATTCATGTGTGTGGATTTGCGATAATAGTTTCATTATGAATTAACTGTCATAGATTGTGCTCTGATGGTTATTGTCTTGTCCATTTTGCTAACACAAGTGTTAAGA
Source organism: Apogon talboti (assembly GCA_037367365.1). NCBI lineage: Eukaryota > Metazoa > Chordata > Actinopteri > Kurtiformes > Apogonidae > Apogon > Apogon talboti. Next base: position 17,214,993 of record JAPQRQ010000014.1, on the reverse strand, counting down.
GAAGATACTGTTAGCATTACGCTGCCATTTGAGACTTCTAAATTACATTTTTATTAAAGAAGTCAGTCCGGACCACTTAGTGGGTGTCAGGAGATGCACCAAAGCTTGTTACAGTAAAAGAATCCACCCTGAAGCCACTTTAAGCACATTATTTCCAGGTATTCCCTATGTTACTTCTCTAAAAGCGCATTATGGATAAGTACACATTAACAGTTACTTCTGTTTATGTTAATAATCATAGATACCTGACTCAAACCCATATGTGGTTGTGAATATTACTGTATTCAAACAAGTCATGTCAAAATAAAGCAAAAACAAAGCGTTTAATGAAAAAAAAAAAGATGTCATCCTCTTGGAATAATCTATTAAAATGAGTTCTTCTAAAATGTGTGAATCCTCAAAGAAATCAAAGATGTGCAGAATGCGACACATGTGATCTGATTAGTTACATTTTCAATAAAATGTTGAGCGTCTTTGAAAGAAACAGCAAACAAAGAAGAAGGAATAGAACTATCTGGAGCTTTTTCTGTTGTAATTGCTTACTTTGAATTCTGTAGTTGGAAATTAGCATCAGCTTTCTTGGATCTTTGGCTGGATTCATTTGTTTTATGATGGCACTAATGGCCATTCAAGCGCCACCGCAAGTCTCTGGGGGAGAAAAAAGGTCAATTTATTCCAAGATAAAAGAAAATATTGGTGTTTCAGAGCTTTTTGCTCATCTCTATCATTGTTAGCTCAACGCCACTTAGACTGTTGTTCAGTCCTTGTAGTGTGTCATTAGATAAGCTCTTCAATACCACATCTTTGCTTGCCATATCCACAACAACCGCCAAACATCATCAGCTTCAACAATCGGACGGCATAATTCATCAAAACAGAACTGTGTCAGCTTGATTTTTAGAAAATGTGTAGCTTGCTCTTAGGTTAACAGCACCTTTCAGATATACACCCCTTATTAGCACATTTTCCTTCTTCTCATTGTCGCTTGTTTATTGTCATTAATGCGGCAGAAACTACACAGTAAGGACAAGCGCCATGAGGAATAGAAATAAGGATGAACTCATATATTGTTTACCTTTATGTTATTTAGTCTCCATCAGCCTCTGAGGCCTATAAACACCACAGAGATTCCAGATGTTTACATGTTGCTTGTTTTTCTCTAGAAGACAAAGAAGACAGAGCCATTAAGCATTTAATTCAGACCAGCCCAGGTGCGTCTCCGCGTCCAGCTAAGCAATACGACGGTTACACCACTTATGGGGTGTCCAGTGTGCAGGTGGCAGGGGAAACTTCTGGGGCACACCTGCCAGCTGATTCACCCATTAGAGTGTGTACTGCCCCCCCGTCCCCAGAGGACGGCCCTCACCACGCAGGTGCACAGAGGGAGGAACCCTGATGGATTGCTCCAGATTTGGCAATGGCTTTCCGGAAAACCTCTTTTTATCGTCCGTGAATGAGCAAACTGGATGCATATTTTCTGTGCGTTACGAGACCCTTTTTATGTAACAATAAACGGTTCAGGGTGTGTTTTCAGCTAGAGAGGATGCCTTGAAGTCAAGTGAGGTGACCGTAATGTTTTACACCTTCCTGATGTTGTTCCTTCATTCTGAATTTTGCCTCTAAAGTTGTAAAAACAGTTTGAAGGGTGACCTGTGTTTTCAATATGATGAGGTTTTTTTTTTTGTGAACATGAATGAAACTTCCATATGGTCAAACTTTACCTTTAACCCTTAGCCCATAAAGACCCAAACTTCCACCAGCTACCGAACCATCTACTGATGTAAAATATTTAATACCTGTTGATCCATTAATCCTATCAATACATGTAAATAATTGGTGTAAAATGCAGTTTTTCATCTTTTCATGGTCATCAGATATGACCCATTTGGACATTCAGAGGCTCTGTAGTTACCGTAGAAACACCATCATCTTCTACAACATTGATTCACCAGTAAAACCCATGGAGTTGGATCAATAATAGTGGATAGAGACATTTGATTTAAAGTCACTTTTTCTTCAGTTTTCTCTGTTTTTGATATAATAACCCTCAATTTTACTCTGGCCTTTATGAACATCTATATGATCAGTAAATTAAATATAAGAAAATACCCGATTTTAACTGGAAAACCACAAAATACAGAAGATAATATTACAATAAATGGTGATAAATCACTTAAGGAAGGTTAAATGTAGAGAAAAAATCATTTGGGAACTGACATAAAAGTAACACTGGGTCCTTATGGCTTAAAGAGCTACAACTATTTTGTGGTGACTATTTACTAAGTGATTCATCACCATTTATTATAATATTATTACCTGCATTTTTATTTTTTTAGTGAAAATCAGGTATTTCCCTATATTTAATGTATTCACAATGTAGATGTTCATAAAAGAAAAATATATGAATAAATGAACGTAAAAGCCTTTACAAACCACTGTCATTTGTCAAACAACATGGATTTTATTGGTGAATGATAGTGTTTTCACATTCACTATGGAACCTGTGAATGTCCAAATGGGTCGTATCTGATGCAGACGGAAAGGTGACCTGAATTATTTCGATGTATTGATAGGATCAGCGGTTCAAAAGTTGTTAGACATTTTCAATCAGTACATGCTGTTGGTCACTGTCCAGGTCTTTGAAAGTTAAACATGATTGTTGTGCCCTAACAGCCATTTGTTGACAAAAATGGCAAAATATTAAAGCCTGTATTATCTCATTACTTGTTATTGTTCTTGTGTAACACTGTAATCCATTTAAAGCCTTTGGTGTGATTAAAAAAAGACACATATATCACTCAAACAAGTGCCTTTTCCAGCTGTGAAGTACTCGTGGCTTCACTGTCCACTTCCTCCTCAGCTCCAAACATGTTTCTGGGTCCCATTGAAAACATTCAGAGGCCACTACGCTGCCACGTTGCTTACATAGCTTCACTCCGTAACCACTTTACATCTAACCAGACTCTGACCACACTAGTTTAACGCCACGTCCATCCTAAAATAACTCTCCCACACACTCTTATGTAAAACCGAAGCCTGAAAAGTTCATTTCTCTGAAATGAACACGACGCCTACTTTAACGTGAGACTTTTAATTGCAATTTAAAGTCTTTATCTGAAGCTGCAACTGCAAGGTGGCCAGTTAACACAGTATAAGACAATAAATGACTTTATTATTCTGTACTGGGACAATTACAAAAAGCGATGATCATCTTTTTTGCGTCGTAACAGTACTAATTTGTCACACCCGAAAATTAATCCTATAAACTTGCATACAGCTGGGATTTATGGAGGAGTATAAATAGAGGGTATTTTATTAATATTCTTAAAGGAATGCATAGGCCTGATGTTGTGTTCCACCAGATTCATCAATGTTATTAGTTATTGTCCAGACCCCCCATGGTTGTAATTCTTTATCCTTGCCATCTCTGTAAACTGCATTATTTAGTTAGAAAGATGTAATTCAGTTCCCTTTGCACAATCAGTGTACAAAGCTGCCCCACATGTCCTATTTAAGTGACTTTGCACATGTAATAGCGGAGCGTGTTTAAGTTAGAGATCTGGAAAAAATGCAGATGAAATATGTCCCTTAATCTTACACCAGAAGCAATTAAAATCTAGTGGCTCTAAGAACCTGATTAAAAGGGATATTAATATTACTACATGTTCATTTCTGAGCTGATTGGATCCTTATCTAAATCCTTTGTTTATCACATATCCATATGGCAAACTATAAAGATAATACATGTGCACTGTCTCAGCCCCAAACCAGATGTTGACTTATCGGAACTAGACAATTGATCTTTTCTTTCAACAGTACACAACACTGGCATGTACCAAAACTACAAATCACCACAAAGGAAAAGACTTTAAATACTACACAAAACCATTTGCATTTGATTTACTTCAGATGTAAATGATTCATTTAGCGCGAAGCTATTACAAACTGCTCTATTGTTTGCTGTTGTGCAGCTTGATTTCATCCGCATCATCCCCACAATTCAGAGTGGTGTATTTATCCGAGCTTGTAAACAAAATCATCATTAACCGGCAATGCACGGAAGGCATTTTGTCTTGGTAAAATATGATACCAGGTGAGGCTGCGTGTCTTGACAGGTCGCCATTTTCGGGCCACTAATTTGGTCTCTTCGTGGCAGTAGCAACTCCCAGCACAGCAGCAGGACAATTACATCCAGGTGCAAGGATTTGATTCAACAAATTCTAGGTGGATCTTTCCAGCTTGCTCCAGGG
>JAPQRQ010000014.1:17197268-17210700 GCA_037367365.1 Apogon talboti | reverse complement strand
TCACTTCTGGGCCAGCTTGGAACAGATGCCCTTGAAAAATCTACAAGCTTCACATGTGACTGAGGACCTTGACAAAAAGCTGAAGCACTTCCAGAAACTTGAAAGTCATGAACCATGTTGTATATTACAATAATTGGAATGGCAGCAACTGGAAACATTCCCCTGAATATTCCAGAAGATAATGGGACATGCTAATGAGCATGGAATCAAGCCAATCAAAAAAATGAGAGAAGAGAAAGACAGAGGGGTGGAGATGGGAAGGTGCCCAACAAAAAAAAAAAAATAAATAAAAAAAAAAACCTCAAGTCGAGCATGTGGGCTGGGTGGGCTGCATGCATATGTGATGTATGTGTGCACTGTCTTCCTGGAACAGCAGTACTGCTCAGCGTAGAATAGCACCGTACAGTCCGCCTGTCAAAACTGTTGATGCACATTTGGGGGAGGTATGATTTGGGAGCTCGCACCTGGCAGACTGAGGGATTTCATGCTATGCTGCTATGCCAAAGCACTCAAGCAATGCCACGCTAAACTCCGAGCTGATTTCTCCGCTCGCCACACACAAAAAACCTGACCGACAGGCCATAAATATATACACATTTTTGTTGATTTTGTTGCAAGAAAAAATGTCCTTAGTCTCATCCAGATGTGAAAGAATCCAGCTTTGGATCTAAATCATAATGAGTTTAATCTAATTTGCAGATTTATTTCATTCAATTGGAATGGTAATGGGATTCTGAGCAGAGAATTCTAAGTGATTGTGTCAGGTTCGTCCAATGAGACCAAATTATGTGGAATTAAACTAACAAAGTAATCCTAACTGCTTCATAATTTACTGATGTGCATTAAGTCTCCAAAGTGTAATGCCGTTAAAATGATAGCGATCAGAGGAAGAGCTTATAGTGCAGTGTCTTATTAAAAATGCTGGGCTGCATCTTAGCTGTACGGCGAACTCTGTCATCAGTGACACACTACGTCTCAATCCTGCGGACAGCTGATTGGATTTACTCAAAACTTGGGCTGGAGAAAGTCTCACGCTGAGAGTAAAATTGACTTAGGCCTGTATTCAGAGGGAAAGATGAAGGGCATCCAGTCTTATCATTCTCCATCCCATGTCTCCCTGCAGCACCAATACTTTCCATGTGTTCCTGCAAGTGTGTTCCCAAGAATTTTCTACATGTGATGTCAACATCAAGCCAGGACCCAAAGTCAAGGGAGGTGCAAGGGGTTGAATCAGGAGCGCTGCCAACAGTTTATGGCTTTGGAATCCATGTTCAGAATGTTTCAGTGGATGAAAGATCACTAGGAGAGATAGATTCCAGAGGCGTAGTGTCAATAGAGATGTAGCGTGGTGTTTGTGTGACAAAACAGGCTGAGAACTCTCATAGTTTCTGCATCACATTCACAACCTGCTCTGAAATGACTGCATTTTTTTCCTCCCGTGTCGATACTCCAGTGTTTTGAGCCACCTCAGTGTGACAATACGACGACTTTGGTAAATGCATTACAATAAGAAAAAGCCTTTCAGAGAGTCACGCTGCAAGCATTCATATTTTATTACATGTTACAATTGAAATTTATTTGATAAAACCCAAACAATGTTTCTGTAAGTGCGTTGTATAAAAATGCAGACAGTGTAACCAGGGGGTTGTGTATAATTTCATTCCCACTGCATCCTCACCGGGGTGCTGGTTCTCAGACTTCAGCCAGAACACAAGCCTTTATTTGATTTGGGGAACTCCCCCTCTCATGTGCCTCCTCTGTTCACGAAGTGTCCCAGTATGGAATGTCTGCATTATTACACTGCTGACAGAGATTGATGCTTCTCCAAACCATCTGCACATGCAACAATCCTCAACTTGAATGAACTTAATTGCCGGAAAAAAAAAAAAAAAAAAAAAAACACTTTTGTTGGAAAAATACAAAAAAAAAAAAATGATAGCTGTGACTTTGACTGGATTCATTTGAGTGAAACATATGTTTGGGGAAAGAAAAGTTTTGTAATGGATGTTTGTATTTTTCATCAAACACCATCAGCAAAAGTGTCAGGAATGAGTGATTTATTGAAACGCTGCACGTGGCCACAAGGTTGGGATGGGCTGAAGCAGAAGCTGCACAAAGCCACTGAGTGATGCAACTTTCCAATTATTTATGAGTCAATGACATATCATCAGTCAGCCACTCAAGTCAAGGCCCTGCAAAACGGGCACGCAAATAATCCTACAGAATCCCTCAGAGCGTCCATAGATCTTATTCTCCTGCGTTTATGATGAAACATGAGGCTTAATCTGTCATTTGAGTTTGGGTCAGAGGTGAAGTTAATTCACAATGAGAAATAAAATGGACAAAAACACACACATGGATGCTGATTTCAACCTCAAATAAGCATTAGTGTTGTTTTTTTTAATAGTGTTTGTATTTCAGGCATCCCCTATATATTAATCTAACATGTGTAAAGCGTATAAGCAGGTGTGTGATATGTCTCCTCCTAAAGGCTCAGAGAACAAAGGCAGTGCGGTACTTGTCCAGAGAATCGACCGGTAATCCGGTGGGATAAACTGTTCAAACCTTACAGTACATCACCATTTTGTTTAACAAGGCGAGGGATCAAAACACTAATCCCCCCACTCCCTCCCTTTGGTTATAATTAACTTTCAGTGCTTGATGCTACACTATTTTAAAGACGTGTTTCTATGGTTTCTAATCCGGTTTCTTATAAAAGATAAAAGTACTAAAAGAAACAAAAGAAGGTGGCTTAGTGCTTTTTGTCTTCACTGTCCCTTTACATCATATAGAATATAATCATTGCAACACCTTATATCAGAGTGATATTTTATACTTAATAGAATGGAGGAAAGGTGTCTGATGGAGTCATGACAGGTCAAACCGCTACATGTAAAACCCAAAGTAATGAGACTGAACCAAGTAAATGATTTTTTTTCATAGCTGATTCTTTTCAAACTCCAAACACATTGAATAGAAAAAAAAAAACATAGCAAAGGCTGCAAAACATTTTATTCTTATGTTTTAGTGTGATTTACTGTTTTATCAAATCCATTTTACATTCACCAAAACATAAACAGAGCGGTGCAGTTTACAACAGTTTACATAGTGGGAACCACATGCAAAATTGCTGTTTTAATGATAAACTAATTATTTCTGAAAAGAAAATATAAACAACCGAGGACATATTTAAAAAAATATATAGAGAGTGAGAAATGATGTGCAGAAATGGATGCTTTTAAAACAATCAGAATGATCGCTATTAGGTAGCAACATGCCGCCATTTATGTGGTCGATGATGGGGCGGTGGGTTTGTGTGAAGCGGTGACAGATGGATACTTACGTCGCTTAAGTTTGGAAACAACCTTTACGATAAGTTCAGCTGGATGCTCTTTTTAAGGACTTATCAACACTTGTCCATTAGACACAAACCACTGCTGCGTGTGGCTTTATACCAAAGAGCTGAGTGTGGTTTCAGTGCAGGGGGCTGTCATGTTAAAAAAAAAACAAGCCAAAATATGACAAAAACCAACCCTGCTTTGCTTTTTTCTTTCTTTTTTTTTTATATGTGCACTGAGTCTTGCATAGAGCAGCCCTGCTTTAGAGGAACTTCTGCCTGTAGTGATGCGGCGTTTCAACACTATATGAACACTGTTGCTGTGATGTGGCTTCGTGTTTATTCGCCTTCTGCTCCACTACACAAATGCAATCTTCGCAAAAACAACAAACTTTCTTTTACATTTCAACATTCTCTCCTGTAATTCTGCTGCATTACATTATTAAATCACTTAAAGCCTTGCAGGTTTATCATCTGGAGAGGTTTGACCTTTTGTGAGAGCTAACATTCCATTTGCTCTTTCAGACACAGGATATTACTAATGCACAGCTCTCATACAGACATCAAGAACTACAAATAACTACTACCTACTGTAACTATTTACATCTAAACTGATTTTCATTGTTCCTGTGGCAGTGACAATAAAGATCTATTCTATTCTATTCTATTCTATCCTATTCTGTTCTATTCTATTCTATTCTATTCTATTCTACATGATCAACTATTGATATTAGTCACTTTTGAGGACAAATAAATGATATTCATGAAATGCTGAGGTCTAATAAATACAAAAATAGACTCTTTAACTTGACATATTTAGGGAAAAGTCTTTATTATGCAGAAAACATTAAACACAGTTGTTTCCTTATGCAAACATCACGTCACGCCCCCTCCCACACGATGACCTTTAGCACAACATGACGTGGCGAGTATTGAATTAAATGCTAGTCATTTGTTGTTGTCATTAATTTCCACATCCGTCACTAACTGATATAAGAGTGACATCAAAAAACAAAAAAAACAAAAACCTGATGCTGCAGTCATTTATTTTTAGGGTAAAATGTATAATTGTATTAAACATTTCAGTCCTTTTTATTATAGGTATTTTCCATGCATTTTCCTCAAAGTGGCGGTGTGAGGTTTTTGGCCACAGTTGTGGTATAATTTCTGTTGCAGGTGGAAACACTAATTAGTGATTAATTGAAGAGGGTGGAAAAATAATAAACGGCAAACACCTGGACCAAGCAAATTTAGGCCAATCATTATCAATCAAACCATGAGTGAGCAACGGGCAATTGGAATTAATGGGATGCACACACTTTACAATGTCAGAAATACATGGCATTTTATTTAGAAATTATTATTAGCAAACAAATTGAATCATCACTGCTGCGACTGTCAAATGGTCGGTCACTCACAATAGATGGAGTCCTTTCCTCTGATTATTCTTGCTTAAAGTACACACTGTGCATGTGTAATAGTGCAGCAATTTGAAATATGTTGATTCAGAGATTTTTAGCATTTTAATTCTAACTCAAATGCACATTTTTCTGACTTATACCTGCAAAAAAGTAGAGTTATATGCACAGGACAGGATGAAACAGTAAAATATTAACTTAATATTTGAAGGTTCTTCTATAATGGTGAGGATTTTAATGCTTTTGTTCATGATGTATTGAAATCTTACATATTATGTCTCTTTTTTTTTTTTTTACCGCAATTTTAACTCCCAGCATCTCATCATTTATGCCTTAAACCCAGATACGTGGCCTAAAATACACTGTTACCCACAGAGTTGGAATAAAATATGTTTTCCTCTTCTCATGAAATGTTTATGATAATGTGATTTATGTAACTGGGACTCAGTATATAATCATTGTACCTGGTCAAAAGTGATTACTGTTGTGTAGAAATAGGAATAAAAGAAGAGGAACATGTCGATTTATTCCATCTTTATGAGCAACAGTGTAATTTCACATCACTGTTTGATATTCAATATATGTCAGAGGAATGATTCCACCAACAGCGTCACGTCCTTGTCAAAGCGGTGCAGAGGTTACTGCAGCGTCTGGAAACGACGTGACCCTGTTGCAGCTCAGATTGTCATCTCTTCTCACCTCAACCACATTCTATCGCTCACTTAACTGTAATCTCGAGGAGATTCAGCACCAAACACATAAAACCAAACCAGGTGATACTTACAGGAGACAGCTGCTGCACAGGTCGGACCTGTAGGATTTACTACATTTCACTTAGAGGCCATCATTACTTCATGAACACTATTAGGTAAAAGCTTGTTTGTAAGAGCAGCTCAGGTAGTTTTCAATAACATGTCACCAGCTCTGTGTGTAATGACTCCTATTCGGTCTCATAGATAATATAGACGGCCAGATCGATCCTCTGGCAGCATTAAGTAGCTAATATCCTTTGCCTGCTAGAGTGTGACACTTATCTGCCCTTAGTGCACTGTCATACAAACACACACACACATACACATAGTGGGAAACACACATACACTCTGCTTCCAGGTCTTTCTTGGCTCCCATCACCAGTGAAGTTGCATTTCCACCTGCGTCCTGCTGATGCAGCTGGTGAAAAGTATTTCATGCCAAGCGAGCTGGTATGATGATATCGTACATACCACGTCTTGTTTTTGCCAAATTTTTACTTTTAATCACCCTCTTTCTGTGCTGCCAGTACAATTACAAATGAATGCACTGCAGAGAGGTGGAACATATCAGGTATGATGGAAGCGTTGCATCAGGCAGTGCTTCTCAACAGGCTGTTGTTGTTGTTGAGGTGCTTTTCTGCTTCTGTTTCCCTCAGTTGAATGTAATGCATGGTGGATCCCTACTGTACACTGGCTAATATGCGGTTGAAAGAACTTTGCTAAGGTCAGTGTGAACATGTGAGGATGTGTTTCTGCTTCGCCTCAGTCATAACATTAGTGCAACGATTAAGGTTTAGGCTTAATGACGCCATCGCCACAGCTTTATTCCATTCAGAAATGCTTCAATACCAGGGAATGGAAAATATGTAGAGATACATACACACACATGCGCAACGAACACACACACACATTTACAGCCACACTGCGCACTGGACTCTGATGATGGATGTACTTCCATTATGAGAATCAAACTGAACAACAGTGAGCCAAAACAATTACAAAGCACCAAATGTTTGCAGGAAAAAAAAAAAAAAAACAGTCTGGATATTAACATTGAAAATAGCTGCAATTCTGCATGCACGAGCCAACTAACCAGGGGAATTATGAATCCGGTTTGTTTCATTGCACACATTTTTTTTTTTTTTTTTTTTACTGGAATGATTTACGCGTGAGGAAAGGGAAAAAATGAAATGCATTTCTATTTAAAATATCAGCTCTCAAAACACCAGGCAAGCAAAACAACCAGTATTTATTGCCCCTTGTCTGTGAAAAATATTTGAAGGTCTTGGGCATCAGCCCAACAGGAAAACAACAATGACTTTCAGACAAGCTTAAGATAAAGTGGCTGTGAAGAAGCCAGTGGGTTTGTTAGAGTTGCTGGCAGAGTGCTGCTTTGTACAAACACTTTGCAAAGTTAAAATATTTAATCACAGATCCAGGTTTTTTTTTCACACTTTTGTCACACTTAATTCTGCGAGTTGTAGCACTGGCAAATACTTTTTCACTCTATCAAGGCTTTGGAGACATACAGTTCGTCAGTAAACCTTGCCTGAAGGTTGAAGTAATTAAATGGTTTATTATCAAGACACTGAATTGGGAAGATTATGTTTTTGGGGATAAACTGATCTAACTGCAAATGGTTTATTTTTTTTTTCTTCTGTTAAATCAAAACATTATATATACAATAAATAAAAGTACACAGGTCATGTGGGACAATCTGGGGCTGGATTCCATATCTATATTATATTTGCTTCACAGAAAACAATTAAACCCTCCAAGTTCATACGGTCACAGACATGTTTTTCCCTCCTGATGCAAAAACATTGTGATGTGGAACGGATCAGTAGAAATCTGCCAGCGATGATCTTTGGCTGGACATCCTCACTGCAGAAAATAACGAGTCATTATCAAACTCATCAGATAAGCAGATGTCGACTAGCTGCTCTGTAAGCGAGAAGACCTCTCCACTGAACAGTACATTAACGCCCCATATGCATCGCTTTTTTTCCGTTTCTTCTTCTTCTTTTTTTTTTTTTTACTACATAAAAATCCAAACCCGGCTGATGGATTTATTCAATCATGTCTGGTTTGTAGCTTATAATAAATCAGCTTCACTCACATGGTCCAAATGTAAACAAAGGGCTACTGCTGTTTTTTTTTTTTGTTTTTTTTTTCAGGGTTACAAACCAGATGGAAATTTGCCAACACTGCTGATGTCTTTTAGAGTTTACAAAATCTGCCTTTATTTTCATTTATATAACCAAGAAAATATCACTTTTTTGGGTCAAGGCCCTATTAGCAGGTCTTCCAAAAAAATTGCGGATTGGCCCTTTAACTGACTGTGCGCAAAGGGTTAAACCAAATGGAGATTTTTGCAACCGGAAGCATATGGTTGACGGTTCTATTTCCAGGATTTGAGTGATGCTCCATTCTCATCACTGCCACCTAAATGCCCTTGAGCAAAGCAGAACTTAATGATGAGTAAATGAGAACTGTTAAGACGGGAATCTGCGAATTAATACGCATTAAGACGTTCAGTTTAGGCTCAGTGAATACGGGTTTTTTCATGGTATGTTTTTTTTTTTTTTTTTTTAAGTCTTTCTGGGAGGCTGCAAAGGTGTGCAGCAGTCTCACCCCTGTCTCGCGTGGAGCTAATTGGAGTGGCCTCATTTAGCAACACGTCAAGGGGACGCGACAACACCGTGTCAGCGCCTCCACAAATCTCCTGCACAAGTCTAAACTTAATAGCATGTCAGAGACCAGGAGAACTGATGCAACGGGGGTCACCGTGAGCCTATGTTTCACTATAACGAACCCGCACCAAACCTGGCAATAGGAGGGAGAGAGAGGGGGGAAAAAAGAGAGCGGAGATTAATGTCCCAATCAGTGATGTAGTTAAATAAAAAGAGCTGAGAACTATATGAGCTCCAGTCAACATCACCAGGCATCCCAGCAGAAGCTAAATATGAAATATATTTGGAGGATATTTGGCTTTTTTTTTTGCCTCAAAACGCGCGGATTTGCATGCAACTCCAAATAAATCAATATTCGATGCGTAAAGGTGAATTAATAAGACTGTATAGTCCTGCAGCTATACCTCTAAGTAAATTACACATCTTTTATTGCTTGAAAATAATTATAAAGACACATGCAAGAGCTTAAATAATGTGTTTTACTAAGGGTTTTAAGGATTGTTAGATGGTGAAATGTAATAATTATAGCTCTGTGTTTTATTGTATTTAATGTTGACAAAACAAACAAAAAATGCTGCATTTCTAAAAGCAAAATAACTACCTGGAGGGCTGCATATCGCCAGGTCACTTGCTATGTATGGAGGATTATAAATAATTTGCAGTAAAAAAATCAATGTCTGAATGATCCTTGTATGCAAACTTGGACGTTCCCTAGAAGATGGATTGGTCCATTACCCAGAGTCTGGCAATGAAATCGTTTTATGGCTGCAAATACGACAGGGTTTCTTGGAGGCGTTTTGAGATGTCTGCATGCCAATAAACTAAAGTGGCCTTGACTTGAATTTGACCTTTTTGTATGAGGACTCCTAAGCGCAGCAGATGGAGACTGTAGGATACCATTTTGCAAGATATTTCATGACTTGCAACTTGGAGCGTATAGCCTCCAAGTTTTTAAAGTTTGGAGCTGTTAAAAATAGATATCACATGTCTCTCTCAGTATGAGTGTGTCTCTGAGTGTGTGTGTGTGTGTGTGTGTGTGTGTGTGTGTGTGTGAGTGTGTGTGTTGCATATGGGGTCCCCCTCCCGCCCCTATTTTTTTTTTTTTTTTTTTGCCGGAAACCTAATAGTTAAACCCAACTGCAAATGTTAACTTATCGATTTAGTTCTCAGTGAGTAGCGGCAGCTGGGCATGCAGATCAGTGCTGGCAAAAGGGGCACCTCATCCATCAAGGGCCACGGATTATAGCCTTCTTCTAATCTTGAGCTATATATTCCACGTGGCTGCAAGTTCTGATGAGCTGCTTTTCTTACGTAAAGATCCATCCCAAGGTTGCACTTATTTGCACACCTTACAAGTGAAAATAATCATAATAAATAAAAATAAAAATAAAAATAAAAATAATAAACAGACATTTGCAATTGTGGAAGGCTCACCAGAAGAAAAAAAAACCATTAAGGGAAAGCAAATCCACAGAACCAGCATTGCATAGGAAAAAAAAAACAAATCTAGTGTGTTTTTTTTTTTTTAAAGCCATTTTTATCATGCTTTGGCTCACACACTCACAGCATCCATTGTCTAAAAGAACACACACGTCTGACTTTTACATTTGTACAAACAACATGCAGGAACAGATTGCAACACCAGTCAACTCTGCTGTTCTGTCTGATATTTGATGCGCAGATAAGCTGCACACTGTCTACCTTGGTAACACAAACGTCAGGCTCGGTTTACTGGCCACAAGTGCTGGTAATAAATATTCATGATGCTGGCGCCTGCGCTTTCCCCGATATCTGAGCGTTTGTCATTTCCAGACTTGAGCGTAAATACATTTTAAAGTGGATGTTTTTCCTGCGCTCCTATTTGATCTGGCATCACCGCCAGCTCTATAGGCAGCTCCGAGATGGAGACGCGCTGCAACCTGTCGTCGACTCCTCTTTTTACGAGCATTTTATTTTCGACGCCGCGTGTACTTTCAATGTAAAGTAATACGACAGAAGCATGGAGTGGAAATTAAACATGCTCCATACTTTGGATTCAGTTATATTGCCACGATAAAGACGCAGCGCCTTGCTGTTTTTGGCACAGGGTGGCAGTTTTCTCTCTTCAGTTAAAACATGTGCAGAGGCCGTGAGAAATCAAAAAGAATAAACTATTAAAATATGTGGCAATAATGAGGCAAATCCAATCCAAACACGAGCCGAATAAAACCCTGTATTTTTCTTTTCTTTTTCCTATCATTACCAGTTCGACTCATATATATTCTAATTTTTTTTATTTTATTTTTAATGCTTTGTCAGCTTCAAATGGGGAGAAAAACAGATAGCCTTTATCTGTGCATTTGTCAGTCCGGCATCAGCTTTATACATGTGTGGAATAAACCACGAACCACATGAGGCACTTTTAACACATCCACTTATATTCCCAGTTACATATGAACATTTTTCTATAAAGCTGCAGAGTTTTGTGAAACGCGTCGTGGCTGGTGTTGGTGCGCGTGTGCACCAGTGAAAGGCATCAGCACTGGAACCTAGATAGATAGTGTTAAATAGAGTCGAAAAAGTCATTTTATTACCATCCTTCATTTATCTCCAAATGTAATAGTCCGTGAAAAGAAAATATGAATACATTTCAATGCATTTCAACAAATCATTTTAGATGGTGGGAGTCGAGGATGGTTTGGAACAGAAGGGGGAAAAAAAAGCGCGCACACGCACAAGCTGGTGTGTGTAGATTATTTTTATATATATACTAAAATTGCTATTTGGTTCTTTTCGGGTGTGTGGAGCAGTCCTGACAAAGCTGCAGACTGACAGATCGTGGCTCCGTGCACATTGGCAGTGTTAACCATGATCACTGGCGGCTGCTGATGTGATCTCTGCCTAATGGGGCGGTCAAGCAAAAGCTGCAGCAGGAACAATGAGGGGCCACACTGACTCCTCGTGCACTCCCCTAAATCTATGAAATCCGACAAAATGCAGAGAAGGAAAGAAATTCGATTTGAAAATTAGATTCCCGAACAATTAAGTAAAGCGAACTACTGAGGAACAACCTCCGTGATTAATCGATTTAATTTGCACATTACTGCGGGGCAAAGTGTTGGATGTTAATTTTGGATAAACAGAAGATGCGGGGGGAAAAAAAAGGAGGGTGGGGTGGATTGAATTTACTTATTATGGAGTGTCGGAAAAGTTGCCATCGTGACAGGGCGCTTAAAACATGATCCAACCTTTAGCTTTGAATGAGCTGTTGCCTCTGACACACACACACACACACACACACACATACACAGCCTACACACACTTGCAAAAGCATGCGAGCACACAAATGTAAACATGCAATTTTACAGGCCAACTAAATGCAGCAAAATGGCAATAAAATAAAACTCTGTTTAGATCTGGGAGGAAATTATTATTCAGATTGTCGATACAGAGAAATGATCAACCTTAAACACTAATAAAACCAATGAGCTCCAACGCAGTGGATTATTGTATTTTTTAATCCTTTAATATAGTACGAAATGTATCCAAACATTTTTGTAAACTAAATTTTACATACGAGCGCATTTCTCCATAAATACCGATCATTTCTAACATGTTACCGGTCCTTTACATGCGGATAAATATGGAAAATTGAGCTACTTACATGTAATAATACTTCCTTTCAGACAAAGCAATTGACAGAGATTTTATATTTATCACGTACATAAACAGATTGACACGGAATTTCAGGCTTTCACTACACGATTTATCGACATGACATTAAATAACAACAATGATACTGTGCTACTCAAACTGGACCTTGGACGAAAATGTTGCACTGAATAGGCTACAAAAGCACATTAATACTAAGAGTCGGTTAGGTCGACGTGTAGACTGTAGTAATACTGAATAATTCACATTTGGTACACAACTATAACATTCTTTTCAATGAAGTCTATTCATCGCAATATTCTTAAAACCATCTCATTTCCATATATCTAGGGACCACATTTTCACAAATTCCCTTAAACTGTGATAGAACTATTTACAAAATAAAATATTACATTTTTTTTCAACTTGGTGAAATCCTTATGTACAAAAAAATTCAGGCCTCTACCCGCAGATAGCATGCTTTTTGAGATCTCTTTAGAGCAGTCTCTCAGTAAAAATAAAGACTCAAAGAAATATTGAGGAGGAAGAGGAGGAAGAGGAGGAGGAGGAGGAAGGGGGGGAGAAAAGTTTAACTTGGTGGCTGTCCTCGCTTCCTTTTGTCCATGCATTGGCTTTCATTGACATTAAGACAGCCTTTCATTGATCGCTTGGGCCTCCCGTGTTTTCTCAGTCCACGTCACTGGCTGACATTAGAAAGTCTCTGATTCCAAGCAGTTTTTTTTTTGTTTTGTTTTGTTTAATTCTGCAGTCTTTTTTCTTTTTTTTCTCAAAAATATTTACACGTACCATTCATTGAAATTTGACGACAGCGTGCTGTGGCTGGCTGTGTGGTGGACTGCTGAGGCTGCTGGTGATATGGAGCTGCTGCTCTGGTTCTCTGTGGACGGTGACACTATAGTGGGTGGCGTGGACGACTCGTACCCTGAACTGGCCGCTGGAGATGGCTGCGATCCTGCATTGGTGGATTCATGGACCTGCAAAAAAAAATAAAACAAATAAAATAAATGAAAATGCCACAAATGTATTTATTTTTTAAAATTATATATTAAAAGTGCACGACATAAGAAATTAATTCCAAAAAATCTAAAACAATGCACCCAAAACATTGTCCTCATTAAGATCTTAATCTGATTTTTCGGTTGAAGGAAAAAAAAGAAAGTAAGTGTCAAGGCAAATTAACTTCTGCACCTCTGTTTCTTCATGAACAGGGAATAAATGCAGTAACATTCTTTTTATAGGTGCTTTTTTTTATTTCTAGCAGCGCTGCGAATTCACAGTTTACAAAGCACATTTTATAAAACTGAGAAAAGTGAGCCCAGACAGAAAACAAATAAAAATTAAAAATAAATAAAAACACCAAGCCTTTTTACCTTCATGTGTTTTCGGAGAGAGCTGGGGTGTGTGTAGGATTTGTCGCACATTTTGCAGAGATAGGGTTTGTCCGACGTGTGGACGTGCATGTGTTTCTTGCGGTCACTGCTGTTTGCAAATCGCCTGTCGCAGCCTTCAAACTCACACTTAAACGGCTTCTCACCTAAATAAAGAAAAATAAATGCAGCGTTAAGCACGATGGGGTAAGGG
>JAPQRQ010000014.1:17180428-17194951 GCA_037367365.1 Apogon talboti | reverse complement strand
TATCTATCTATCTATCTATCTATCTATCTATCTATCTATCTATCTATCTATCTATCTATCTATCTATCTATCTAAGCATATGTGACATCTGATTTTTAGAAGCTGGAGGGTTAAAGTCTGAAAGTGGACCCTCTTTATAGTGCTCAGGTACATGTGGCACATGTGTAGAAGGACTAGTTAAACTAGTTAAACATGTTCACAGTGGAAAACCCACGAGAAACCCATAGAGGCCTGCCACTGGTGTAAACTTTATCCACTGTCATCGCTCTCTTTAAAGGCCTGTCATTATCAACTTATCCCTTTCACTTCGAACAGATTGCACATAACATTTTGTTGTCTGACTGGAGAACTGCGTGTTTTGTGGTTCTATATCTGACTCGAGCACAGTCCAGTGGAGCTCACACCAGTGGAACATCTGCGCTTTAGATTTCCACATCATCATGCTCCTTTGCATCCCACGTTCAAGAGAGGGTTACCTTGAATATATAGGCCAGTATTTAACTTGGATCCACTAGTATGCCTAATGTATCCATCACGGTTTGGCTGTGCTTGTGCAACTTACTCACTTTTGCAGGCCAGTGATGCATAGCCTGTGTGTAAAACGTTGTGGGTTGTCGAAGTTATCAAGTGGGATTTGCGGCGCTCTCTGCAGGAACCTCCGGCTGCTAGAGTTCAAAGCCACATGCACAGACGTGCCATGCGAACCATTAAAATATCTTCTTGGCTACTAAGCTAGTTTCTACAAGGCATTCTCCAAGTCAGTCTTGGGAGACCAGGGATAGAGAGGAAGTTTTGTTGTTCTCAACTTAACAAGTAGACCTACAAGTTGATTCGACTTTTTTTTTTTATTTTATGTAGCCCACTACTCTGCACTCGGTACAAAACATATTTGGGAGGAATCTTTCAACAAGTGGAAAACGGTAAGAATGACACATCACTAAAAGCCAAAATAAAGGTCAAAGACTGAGGCTTTTAACACGTGAGGCTAAAATAGGTGGTTGGAGCTGTACATTACTTCACAGGTCTGTAGAGTTTCCATGGGCATCCAAAATAATTACAGCATCTAAAGGCATCCTATAAGTGAACGACTGTCTAATCTGATTATGTTATTGTGCTGGAGTCATATTGTAGGATGCAAAATGGCTACCATGTGCTTTTTAGGATTTAGAATAGAAGCATAAGCATGCAGAGCCAAGCAGCGTTTTATGAGATCTCTCTGCAATATTCAGGTTTTGTTTTGTTTTTTAGGATCGTATACAACTCCCTTGTTTACTTGTCTAGAAGAGTGCATGCACAAGTTGGACCAGAAATAGCACTTCAAAGTTTTACATTACGCTGGTGCTCTGAAGGTTACAGCAGTGTGCCCCATGAACCCCAAATGGCAAAAAGGCCATTTAATAAACAGATTTTCAATCCGTCATGTCCCAAAAATATTGACTCAATTTCTAACCTGCTGGATATGGAGCTGTCAGTGAAGATTTTGACGAGTCAATCAAGGTTTCTGTTAAGGAAGACAAGCAGAGAAGAGGGCAGGAGAAAATAGTTCTAAAGACATGTTCTGCATGTCAGCATTTTGAGGAGTATCTGCTTTGGTTTAGCTGAATATTTCTGAAAACGACACATGCACTGATCCAAAAGAAGAGAATTTTATGTCCCGTCAGTCTGCCTATAAACAAATTAAAATGAAAATGGGGGTTGAGGAGGTTAAATACCTGACGGGCGAACACGACAATAGACTTAAAACAGTCACAGTAATTTATGATCATTTAATAAATTACAATAACAGAGTAACGCATTCGATTTTGAGGCGTTTAATCACAATCAGCGTAATGTAATTTTTATGAGATTAATTTTTTGGCCACAATACAACCATTAAGTGAAAGAATTCTAAAGCTTTTTAATTAACATAATTTTGATTAAACCACAACACACGAATAATAATATTTTTTCTATTCATTTCAAAAGAATTACTAAAAAAATCTAAATGTAAAATTGAATGAAATCAGTGTCAGCCAAAGATAGTTGCATGACTGGTAATGGTGTAAGTGTAACTGTGTCCACTGTGCTGAAGAGTGCATTCCGTTTGCAGCAAATTCCAAAAATTACTGAGCATTTTAATGTTGGCTACTAGGCCAACTATTTTAATATAGTCCCACTGTGGGCGGATGGTTTAAAAAGTCAAACTGCCTGGAAAAAACAGCCAGCCGTAAGTAGCAGTTAAATGTAAAAAAAAAAAAAAAAAAAAAGAAAAAGAAAGAAAAAAGGCACGGCTTCATATGTTTAACGATATCTCTTTATGTCTGCATGTAAAAAATCAAATGGAAGCAGAAAACCCTCTGCAGCAGAAAGCTTTTTACTTGGTAGGATAAGGTTATAGTAACTGATACTTACTGTACACATACGTTATATTTTCAACTTAAGTCTGCAACGGCACCACCTCCTGTGACCCTCCTCTGCTGCCATCCTGGGTCTAAAGCAAAATTACTCCGGATCATAACAACAGGTCCCGTCCATTACATTTTTTTTTTCCTCGGGACAATGGCCGCAGCTCGCCCTGTTCGCACTTCCTACACACACGGATCCCACCGAGCAGAACACGGAGTCAACACCGTAGCTCGCGCTGAAAGGCAAACACTGGATATGTAAATATGGGCACTTATCGAGCCGAAAATTAATCGTATGGACTCCGGAATATTTTAACCTCGCGCGTGGAGTTTTCTTTTACTTGACATAACACTTTTTCCCCCCCTCGCTTACTTCGATCTACAGCGTGCGTAAAGTCGTGCGTAAATTGTGCGTAAAGTTGTTCTTTATACGTTGAGGGGCAAAATCAAGATATCACTGCATTATTTATGATCCCTACAACTTTTATAGTGACAATATGCATACTCTACCGAGGCAGTCTGTTTTGTAATCGCACAATCAAAGGGGGAAATTGCTATTTCATAGCCGCGCAGCCTTTGTCCGCTGCGACAAAAGAATGAAGACTGTATATCTGGATCAACTTTTTAAGAGTTTTATTGTACAATAACCTTTGCATAACAACTATTTTTCTCAAGCGTTGCCCGAGGCACTGCGCATGCGTGCTGGCTGGTTGCTGTCACTAAGACATTTTTCTTCACGTTGGAAACTGTCACTGGTGACGTCAATCACTGAGCTCTGACCAATTAGAGCGCAGGGTGATTGTTTAGCTCCACGGGCTGCAGCGCCTACCATGAATCTCTATTCAGTATCAAAGCGTCCTGCTGCTGCCTCTCAACCGAATGGGATTCCATGTAGTCTGCAGATAGACTTAACTTTATAAAGTTTTTTTTCTTTATTTTCCATTGCGATTAAAATATATTTGTCATCATCATTATTATTTTGCCTGCTGTCAAGTTATTCTAAAATTGGGAAGTAATGAGCGTGGATGCATTGGGAAGCCCCGTGATGGACCCTACGTTTTCCAAACGGAACACGGCGCTGAGATTAGTTGACTTGGCAGGGGCTCACCACCATCACCATCATCACCACCATACCCCTCAGAGCGTGACAGGCTTCCCGGGGTTCAGCAGCCATCCACACTCAATGGCTCACTCGCACCCTGGGGAGATTACTGCGGAACCCCGCCTGGGGCCGAGTCCATTCGGGCCAGAACACATGGGGCACTCCGCGGCCCTCAAAATCAGCCCAGCCCATCATTATCCCCACCACCATCACCACCACCACAATCATCATATGGCAGGCCACAGTGAAGTGGTCTCCAGTCAAACGGGAGCTTTTGGCCCGGTTCAGGCGACATCGGTCCCCTATTCTATGTCTCACACGGCCCAGGCTTTATCCGCAGGTAGGGATTTCCTCATCCGGAGAGATCTGACAGCTCAAGCCATGCCAGTACTGACTGACCAGACTGCTGGTTCAGCCTCTCACCACGGAATGTTTGTCTCAACAACAGGTAGCTATCCCGGACACTATGGTCATCACCCTGACGCTGGGAACCATACCCTCTTCTCCGGACTCCATCACGACCAGCCTACGAGCGGATCACCGGGTGGCCAAGCGTTGAATGGACAAATAAGGTTAGGACTACCTGGAGAAATGTATGTTAGGTCTGATCACTTAAGTCAAGTGGCAAGCTCCAGGGCTGATCCGTTCTCCGCCTCGCCTTTACATGGCTACGGTGGTCTGAATCTGAACATGAATCTTAGCGCTCACCACCACCACCACCACCACGGAGCCGGTGCCTTTTTCCGCTACATGAGGCAGCCGATAAAGCAAGAGCTTATTTGCAAGTGGCTGGAACCGGAGCACTCGCCGAAGAAACTTTGCTCCAAAACTTACAGCACCATGCACGAACTAGTAACGCATGTGACGGTAGAGCACGTTGGAGGACCAGAGCAGGCAAACCATATATGTTTTTGGGAAGAGTGTCCGAGGGAAGGCAAACCTTTTAAAGCCAAGTACAAACTTGTAAATCACATTCGAGTGCACACCGGGGAGAAACCGTTTCCATGCCCGTTCCCTGGGTGTGGAAAAGTGTTTGCAAGATCCGAGAATCTTAAGATTCACAAAAGGACGCACACAGGTCAGTAGTTATATATTAATAGACAGAAATGTTGTGTAGTCTTGCGTTAAAGTGAATTGAAAATGTTGAGTTAAATAAATCTCTTAGCGAGTTAAATGTCTGTATTATCCAAATGCAAGGAATGTGATGTTTTACATAATTTTGCAGGTTATTTTTTTAGCACCTTAATTTTTCTTCTTATCGCACTGAAAAAAAAACAACAACAATATCGAGTCATGACAATTAATCATCAGTGCTGCTGATTCATCAGGACGCAACCGCTATTGACCATCTGCACGTTTTCCAAAGGTGCTTTGGGGATTATGGTACAGCTCACTCAGGCGTTTGACGGTTCGACCTCTTGTTTACACCACAGTACAAAGACTGAGGCCCACGTCAGGTCTGGTCGACTGTGGTTTAGTGCAGAACAGATATGACTGGCAGTAAAGTTGGAAAAGTGCATCATCTCATTTAGTGTAACTGAAATATTATGATGTGGTTAGGATGGATATATTTTAATTTTCCAGACACTTGTTGCACTGCTTATTTGCTATTGATAATAATAATAATAATAATAATAATAATAATAATAATAATAAATATGATCTTACACCCTATTATATTTTTAACGTCTTACATTATATACAGTTATTATTATATTAATATTTCCAGAGAGTAGTATGAGAAATATGCATGATACTGTATTTGCAAGAATATACTGTAGCTTTTCGCCACAGCAACAAGTTGACAAGTGCATTGGACTAAAATGATCCACCAACAGGTTGTGTTGTTGAGTGTGTACAGTGTGTACAATGCAGCTGTTGATTTACCTTCAAAACCCTATAATGGTACAATATGGCTGCTTGCCTGTGTGACCCAGTGACGTGCTGTATAGAACTAGGAGGGGGAATAAGGCCCCAAAATGTCGAGTCAGACTTGTAAAATTAATGCAATGACTACATATCTTTTTTCGGTGGCTTGCATGGAACTCCCCCTCTGCTCCATTTCTGCGCCCTATGTATTATTCATATCATTTGCTCACATTACCTAAGTACAAATCTGTTAAATTATTTCTGTGTGTTGACTCCCAAGGGGCCTGGTCTTTGGTATCATGTTTAAAACCTATCCGAAAGTGTGGTTATGACTGGGGCTGCCCCTGGGGTCTGTTCCTCGACGGTTTCTTGTACTACACTAATATCCTTGATTGGCTCTCTCAACCCAACAGCTGAAGGTCAAATTGATATTCAACCCGCAAGTGTAATTAGACAGAGGCAATTACATATTCTCAAAAGCTTTAATCGGAGGAGAAAAATCAGCAGTGGATGATTTCCGTGTAATTTATTCAGATTGTCTTTTTTTGCCTCGTCATAATCAGGCAGGAATACTTGTTATTAAGACGCAAAATTAGAGCTGGTCCATAAGCATGTGCAGATTGGAATAGAAGGCAGGCTGCGATAGAACACAGTAGGAGAGGCTTTGCTGTGCCACTACTTTCATTTGTCATTATTTTCAGTTGGTTTTGGGCCTGCTATGTCTGTGCTCATAGCTTGTCTGTTTTGACGTATGCCTTGATGCATGCAGACGCCAGGTATAGACCCAAGACAGTGGGGGTTCAACCCCCCTGTTTACACCAGATTCAGACTCATGTCAGGGCTGCGCTGGTAGGCAAAGTTAGGTTTTGTTTTTTTTTTTTTTACTTTTTTAAAGTGCAAATTCAATGTAAAACGTAAAAAAAAGAACCAGAGGGGAAAATATCAAAAAATATGCAATATATACACGGTAGGATAATAGAAAAGTGTCAGCCTGTTTGTGGGTGTGACTGTGTTTATACTTGTTGCTCTGCTTATTTTAATGGCACCAAGAAAATCCCATTAGCTCCATTACTTCTGTATTAAGAAGCAGGAAAAATATGCAAAGTTGGTAAAAGTATGTTTAATGGTCTATAAATATTTTAGTAGATAATTTATATCACTGGGGGGATATTAAATAGGATGTAAGAATAAAATAAATATGTGTGTGTGTGTGTGTTTGTTTATTAATGTGTGTGCTATTGTGTCACCGTCATGTTAACAGGTGAAAAACCCTTCAAATGTGAGTTTGACGGCTGCGACAGACGCTTCGCCAACAGCAGTGACCGGAAAAAACACTCCCACGTCCACACCAGTGATAAGCCCTACAACTGCAAAGTGAGAGGCTGTGATAAGTCCTACACACACCCCAGCTCCCTGAGGAAACACATGAAGGTGCACTGCAAGTCCCCCCCGCCCAGTTCAGGCTACGAGTCGTCCACCCCGTCCCTGGTGTCCCCCTCCTCAGACTTGGGCCGGGAGCCAGGGGGCTCCTCGGTGCTGTCAGAGCCCGTGGGAGCCTCTCAGCCCGCGAATTTAAGTGAATGGTACGTGTGCCACAGTTCAGGTGCCAGCGGCGTCCAAACACCACCCAGCGGCCCCTCCACGCCCGACCACTCAGACGAAGCACCTTACAGACACCCAGAAACCAGGGACGCGTTTTAACCCGGTTGGATTCGAACACGGTGCCAGAAGTGACACGACAACATTCGCAAAAAAGCTCAACTATTGTTTAAAAAAAAAATGGTTTGGCTTTTGGTGCCTTTATGCCTATGAAGGTCCACTGGTCCGGTTTTGGATGAGCCACCAAACTGACACCCAGAGCCAAGAGACGCATTTGAACCACATTGGGAGGAAAATGTGCAAACTTTAAAGACGTGCTAATTTCCAGGCACAATAAAAGAGTATATTTTCAAACCTCAGCTATTCACAATGGTTGGCTCAGTGCCTACATGCGCCCTGACGGCCCACTGGTCCACTTGTGGAGACGTGTCGTGTAAAATCCGTTAAACTATGTGGTACATTATAGTAGGCTAGACATGTCGGTGTAAAATTATTTTGTAAATTCGAGTTTTGACTTCAATATGTTTTTATTTATTTTTCAATCTGATATTGAGGGATTTTGTATTATCGAACCAAAGTGCATGTTTCAATTTGGGCAAATTGTACATTTGTAAATTTTGTAACTTTCGATGTGTTGATGTTGATAATTTTGTCCCAGAGCAGTTTCTTACTGAGAACTGCAGTTATTTGTACAAACATCTTAAGTTTACAGCGTTATTTTTTTTTCCATTTGTGCAGAGGGTCATACTGTTTCATAAGCCTGCAGTGTTTGATATACGACCGTGAAATTATAAATGTTTTATCAAAGTGGGCATTTTGTGATTTTGTATCATTATCGTCAGTATTTTTTTTTTCTTTTTGAGTATCTGGAGTCGAGCGGAATTCACAATGCGTACCGAACTGCCTTGTAATTTGTGAGTATTTTGAATAAATCTTGTATGAGAAAAGTGAAAACTCCACTCAGGTTTATGTGAATATCACAGACGGTTATGGCTTATCTTAAAATATGACAATAAACGCATTTTTTTCAGTTAACACATCTTAAAGATAACACTTAAGCAAAATTTTAAAAAAACTGCCATATTCTAATGTTAATTTTAATATTAATATACAAACATTTACATAGTTTCTCAGACAAATATGCGAAATGGTAACAAAAAAAAGTCCTGCTAACTTTAAACTATTTTCTCATCTAAAGTGTTTCTGCGGCTTAAATTGGGCTGTACTTTTTCTTTTTAAGTCTTACTTTTTGCGCTGAGCTGTGTGGATGCAGACGTGGGCAGAGTTTGATGAAAGGCTACAATATTCTGATCCAGACTTCAAAGAGAATTTTGTACAAAGACCCATTTTTTTCACGACGGTGAATCCTCATGGTAAATTAAGATTTCTATAGCAATAGCCAAGTCAAACTCAAATGATATGGGGCCAAGTCCGCGGACTCAAAAGCGCGCTCTAAAGAATGTAATATTTGCTTCCCATGGGGTAGGAAACGGTAATCTATGTCCTTTATATTGGAGACTAGGGCAGTATAAAGAAGAAAAATATATTCTTTTGCTCCAGGCCTACTTTACGACAATCAAAGAGGAGCCGCTAAAACGCAGTTGTCCCACACATAATAGACTTGCATTAGGGAAAAGGGCAGAGCTGCTCATGGATAAATGTATCTATAAAATATTTTAGCCTCTATAAATAAAATATGTATGAACTACACTGTACAGAATGATAGCTGCCTATTAGAGGTTTATATTAATATTTCCATTGAAGAGGCTGCAGATACCATTTGTGCAGAAATACTTAGTTGTACAATAATGGCTTTATAAAATAAAAAAAAAAAATAAAAAATAAAAAAATTAAGCTCGTGTAATTTTCCTGGAAGCACGCATGCAACCGACGTCTGTTGTTCGGGGAAAACTTTTTGGGTGAGGGGTTAATTTTTGCATGCTCTAGCCCTGAGGAAAAGCAGAAGTGGGTGGAAACAACATTAACTACATGGTTGTGATACGTTTATAGAGTTTGGTTAAGTGCGTGACAGTTTGCTCTGTGGAACATAAAGGAGAGAATTAACACTAAAACCCAGACAAAACAAAACAAAAAAAAAAAAAGAAGAAGATGATGATGGTGGTGATGATGATGCCTCTTTTGGCACCAGCTCTTGTGTGTGGAGTGAAAAGAAAGGGAAGGAAAAAACAAGATAGTTGGATCTCAATTCAGAGTGGGAGTCTTTGAAGTGGAAGTTAATATCAGAGGGATTCTTCTAGGTCGTCTGAACGACGTTGATGACACGGAAAGCCTTTTGTCACCGATTTGTTGGGCTCCTCTCTATTGGGCCGTCTAAAGCTTTTAGTTCCAGTCGTCAAAATGGACAAGAACTGAGTCGCGTAAAAACATTTTCCATTCAGCGCCTGATAGTGAAGGATCAGCAACATTTAAAGGGCTGTTTGACTATAGGGAAAGAAGAGAGTTAAAACATAAGGTCTGGGTGTCAGGGATGGCAGACTCTCTATTTATAGCCAAAGTTTTTTGGGGTTTTTTGTTTGTTTGTTTTTTTTTTTCTTTTTTTCTGAATTTGATGCTGATCTACTCTGCAGGATCACATCAAAGAAAGTGGCTTTGCATTGGATACCTAAAGCAAAAATAAACCCACGCACCAATGCTGCATACAAATTTGTGCATGCAACTTCTGCAACAGTTTAAGGACCTTTACTTTTACAGATTTATGACTGTGGCCAAATAAAAAACATCTTGTCTCCAGTCAGAAAACGAGGCAGCGCGTGCAGGTTTAGGGAGGTTTGATCTGAGTGAAGCAAAGCAAGGATGACTGTTTACTTTAATTGCAAAAGTTAAATTCCACGCGTGCAGACGTTGGATCCTCGAGGCAGTGCCACTATAGGCTACTGGGAAAGAGGATCTTTAACAACTGATCCCCTCGGGTTCACTAATCGCCGCTTCCCACCTTCAGCTGAGTGACAACCTCTGATCTGCTCAGCCATGAGGTCAACAATCAAGAACAGGTGTGTGTGTGTGCGCGCGCGTGTGTGTGTGCGTGCATTTGTGTACGTGTGTGTGTGTGTGTGTACGGTAAATGTCTGTGTGTATGTGTGTGACACGGAAAGAGGAGGAGAGAGCTTCCACTTGAGCTGCAACACTAGCACGAAAACCAGTCCACTTAAAGAAATAAAACAGGAAGCTGGTGGCGGCAATGCAATTCCACAGGAAATACATATTCACAATAATTACACAAAAGATTATACAAAAAAAACCTGAAAGAAAGAAAAGGGAGGTTTAGAACTTCCAAAGAGCAACAAAAAAAAAGAAAGAAAATGAATCCATTTCATTTCTCGCGAGGCCCTCACACCACCACCGCATCCTAAGGCTCATTTGAGTGTGAAATATCATTTCTTTGTAAAATAATGGAGGCGGTAATCCTACTTCCGGAAACTGTCCGGCATTATTGAACAAAGCCCTTTTAATAGGGGGATTAGCAGTCTAGGAGTAAAAGCCTCACTCACCCCCCTCACCCTTCCTCCACGCCCACCCCACGCTCCAACACCACCATCAGCACCTCCAGCACCAACCAGGTCATAATTATCAGGAATGAAGTGGCCGAAATTGGCATGGAAAATAAAGAGAGGGTGAGAGAGGGAGAGAGAGAGAGGGAGAGAGAGGGAGAGAGAGACAGGTGCATTAGACCTACCAGAGACAGACCGGAAACCAAACAGAGATGTTAGAATTGCTCAAACAGGCTGAAAACAAGCACTGAAGAAGATGTAAATGTATTTTTACAAGGTTAATTGAAAGAAAAAAACACAACAAATACAACTGTAGGCCTGTATTTGCTTTCCAGCGGGACAAATCTATTTCTAAAATGTGAAATTAGTAAAATTATTAAAGGATAAATCAGTTTTTTTTTTCCTGTGTAAAGGAGCATTACGCTTTATTTCTTAGACCTTGAGCACCTGGAGTTTACAGACATGGGGTCAAAAACCAACACAAGTTTAGCACAACCATAAAGCTTGTCATGAATATTGAATATTTTATTCATATATATATATATATATATATATATATATGTAAAAAATCCTCAAGGTTAGTTTCCGAAGGGATTTACAAGATCATGTGGTAGTGATGTATAGGCTACCATGAGCTTCCGTCATAAAGATTTATGACAACCTTTAAAGCTAAATTAACTGTATTCCGCATATAAAAAGGTGAGCAAGCAGAGTTAAGGCAGGTTTAAGGCTACACCCCTGCGGTAGCTTTTGTATATAGCAGGCAAACCTCACATAAGTCACTATCCAGGAAGGAGAAAAAAAAAAGAGTGCCAATAGGACCTTATAGACGGCCCCCACTCCCACCCCTAACTCCACTCCCCAGGTTTTAGGATTACCGTCATGCACAGATTTCAGGAAACTAAGTTATTTTACTTTCATAGATGAGCGGACTCCCTCCAATGCGAATCAGCCCCCTAGTAGCATATAGGCCCGAACACGGATTTCTAACAACCTCGACATTATACGGCAGAATGTGCCACATACTTCACACCTGCACTCTGAATAGCAGCTCCTTTTCAGTGTATGATACGCCTGTTGGCCTTGGTCTCAATGCAGCTGCATGAATGAATC
Source organism: Apogon talboti (assembly GCA_037367365.1). Classification (NCBI taxonomy): domain Eukaryota; kingdom Metazoa; phylum Chordata; class Actinopteri; order Kurtiformes; family Apogonidae; genus Apogon; species Apogon talboti. The sequence continues at coordinate 17,183,375 of JAPQRQ010000014.1, read as the reverse complement.
AGCGACCCGCTTATTTGGTCTCTTTTGATGTGAGATCTCCTTCTCTCATTTGATGTCGCAGTCTGCATTGAACACTATCTAGTTAGCACAGCTAAGACGACTTCATTGCATGTGGTTTTATATATGCATAAAAACTTGTTGCTGCAAACATATACATCTAAATACTGTTAGGGTCTATTCAGACATTGTGTGTTCATGTGCATATGAAGAGGAGGAAGAAAAATGTATGTATTTAAATATTTTTTTTGTTTGTTTTGCAGCAGTGGAAAACTAATCTAAAGACAAGCTGTTCCTTCCTGCTCATTTCCGCAGAGACGACTCATATTTTTGTAGTAATTACAATTTCACTTTATCTAAATAAACAGAAAAAATAAATGCAATATTCTTCATTTAATAATATTTGTAAATATTAAGGCTTCACTTCTTTAGGCTGCGCACAGGGTGAATATCCGCAAAGTTAGAGCATGCAAAATGAACCGTCATGCAGAGGAAATGATTCTGAGTTTGAGTTGTTGCCTTTTGGCGTTTTCATCTGTTATACAGCTATTTATCAGGTTTTATATTAATTATCGACTGTTTTCTCGGAGTGTTTGGCGTCACCAATATCTGACTAAACCAGTATGAATAGTGAATAAATCTGATAGGATTTATGAAAAATAAATAAATAAATAAATAAATAAAATGTAGAATTGTTGAGGCCTTATACAGTACTGAGTTCATACTCTTAACAAAGCCTTTCCAACTTTGTGACTCTGAGATAGCCACTGCTGCTGGAATAAAAAATAAAAAAGAACGATTTCCCCCTACTCTGCTGTGGAAGTGGTTCACAAACAAGGAAATGGACCGTTTTAGGACAAAACCCTCCTACTGGTTTAGCCAGAGCCATAATGGCAAAAGTGCGTCTCTACACTCGATAAAAGAGACAGTATATCATCATATATCAAAATAACACAGAGTATTAGGAGATGCAAATGCTGCCAACATTATGAATCATTGGTTTATCTGCACTATTTCACACGTCAGATGGGAAATATGTTCCAATAGACAAGCAAATGCACAGTTTGAAAAGAAACATAATGCATGTGATCAGTCTAGCAGTATCGAAGACTTTGGGTCATTTCGCCATCTCCCGCAGGAAAGACATTATGCCTCTCATATTTACATACTCTTTAATATTTGTCAAACATTCATAAATTACAAACTAATGAAATGTTCGACGGTCCTTGGAGATCAAGCTAATGAAGACATAGACTTTTGCTTTTGACACATCTTTGTTAGGTTTAATACCATTCTCTCTATCACGCTCTATTAACTATTATTATACTTATGTCAGGCCACCGCTGACACGTTACGACATCGGGATCACCTGCTGTAGGTGGGCACGCCGTGGGATACCAATGGCCTCATCTATAATGTCAGTAGCCTGGATAAAAAGTACTAAATGTTAGTGACGTTATTAAAAAAATGGGAATTTCAGGATTTATTAGACGGGTGTGTATTCCCTGCAAGAACGGACACTGCGGAATAATCTTCCCCTAAAAATAAATTTGCAATATATGAGAAAAAAATGTTAAATTTTCTGCACATGTTTTCAGTTTTTAAAGATTTTAGTAAAAAATAATTCGTTTGCAGAAATAAAAATGCCTATATCTTAAAGAGCCAGTTGTGCGTAATGCGTTCAGATGGATATTTTTTGCAGTGCGCGCGCTGCTTGTGTGACCACTACAACGTCAAGAGGCATTTGGAGGACTGAAGCGAAAACGAAGAAAGAGAGAGAAAGAGGAAGAGGAGGGTGGTGGAGGTGGAGGTGGAGGGCCAGAGGAGGGGGAGATATTAATTATGGACGAGTGTTGCCAGTGTGGAGTTAATTTCGTCTCAGGCCAAGCATTTATTTATTCATTCGTTTATATTATTTATGTCATCTCATTTTTTGGCTTTGACCATCACTAATGCTACACATCCCCACGTTTCTGAAATCTTCCCCCTGATCAAAAAACGATCCACCAACTTGAAATACTTTGAAATTCAATGAAAAGATGGAGGGGGTGGCGGTGTTGGTTATTGTCATTGCAACAATATAGATCCTTGGAGACGTGTTTATTTGACAGAGCAAATCCCCAGTGTGTCAAGGTTGTCATATTCTCCTCAATGTCCAATGCAAATGCTGCAGCATAATCAGATGCAGCAGCATGACGCGTTTATTACTTTGTCAATCATTTTGATACGACAGTATTGAAACAAAGCGAGTCCACGTCCGGTAATAGAATTAAAGAAACCCTTTCAGCGGCAGGCAATTTCAGCCTGACGCGTAAACCATATGTAGGCTAAAGTCCCTCTCAGAGAGGTCAGCGGGGCTTTATCTGGCCATGAAAACTTTACTGCCCCACTTTATTTGGGCTGAGACATGAAGAATCACATCAAGTCATACGTCCTGGAATAATAATAATAATAATAATAATAATAATAATAATAATAATAATATAAAACTAATTATTTCGACTCTCCAAAACAGGGGAATTATGGGTACTTGATTCTGTCCAAAGCAACACAAAGCACGACTTCTTTTTTCATTCTTCCTACTTCAGCGCAGAAGACGCTCGCTATTCCAGGCTTATCCTCCTTGTCCATGAGTTAATTCATCAAAAGAAAAGTTTCAATAAGATTTTTTTCCCTCGGTGAAGAACGGTTTCAATAATAAGCCGACCACTGTGACATTCTTTGAGCTTGGGCTATCTTCATAATACTGATTTGTGTAGCCTAGGAAACTCCTCGACCAGCCTAGAACCAAACCAGAGGAGTTTTTCCCTTTTTCTTTCTTTTTCTTTTTTTTCTTCTTTTTTTTCTCCCACTTATTTCTATAAACTCACCACTAAGGCTGGATCAAACTGACTCCCAGCAGAACCTGTATTTTATTTATTTATTTATTTTGTTTGTTTGATTCTTTTAT
>JAPQRQ010000014.1:17160542-17172757 GCA_037367365.1 Apogon talboti | reverse complement strand
ACTACTACTACTACTACTACTACTACCGCCTGATTAGGTTTCAGCATATTCTATGTGCACTATTTGAACTGTAATTGAGATTCATTGTTGGTGTACTTACACTATGCACAGCAGGCCTCGCACACTTTGTGTAAATAAAAGGGGACCCTATGTTTTGCTACCAGGTTATTCCAGACTCAAGCCTGTGCTATTTTAACTCGGTGTGCATACTGTGACGGTGCACGCATTTATAAAGCCTCTCATGCTATAATTACATCATCTTGAGCCTTGTCATTCAGACACTAGCATTTGAAGCATGTAAACCCCATGACCGGCTATATATCAGCCTGCTTTGTTTGACATTTATACACAGCCATGGTCTCGTGTAATTATGAGCTCACTGTTCTGTCAAATATTTAATGCCCTGTAAAACAGCCAGCTATTTATAATGTACAGTAAAGGCTGCAATGCTATCTGTGAAGAGTAAGAGTATAAAATGTAATCCTTGACATGTGTTGAGTAAACACGATTACAGTCGTAACAGTGTACAAGTAGAAGATGCCGGCAGTCACCAATAACTCATCACACATGAGTTTGAACTCGAAAAACAATATATCACCAAGTATACATTATAGAATTTACTTTAACAAACCGTGGCACGTGCTATATAACTGGAAAATATATTCTGAAAAAGATATGGAGCATATTGTAACCACAGGAAATCAGTAAAAGAGGAGGAAATGCAGCAAAATGTGATAAATACAAAGTTTTCCTCTGATCATTAACTGAACATGAGCTGAAATATTATGCAGTTTTTCAATAAAGAATATTCGCGGCAGTCATAAGTTAATAGTAATATTTTTATTTTTTGATTGTACAAAATGAAAGTAGTTCACGACACAAGCCCTTAAAACGGGACATTTTAATAGAGCATGTTTTTGAGTATTTGTAATCGCTGTGCTTATATAACGCCCATGTTTGTGTGGCAAAAAGACTTTTTGACACCTTAGGAACATAATGTGATTCAAACAATTTTTTATATAACTTAAAAAAACAACCAGTTAAGTGTTGAGTTAATACAATTTATGATTTAAAGCAGTACACGAGTGAGTATAAAATGTCATTAATTCTATATTGTTTAATACGTTATTAGGTTTTCGAATACGACTAAACATATGAAACTTACATAAAACGACAATTTCAATAATTTGCTCGTATTTACGACTATGCTTAAAATATATTTTGATTAGTCCAGATACCCAGTCTCAAGCATGTATATTCCATCATCTTTAAAGCTCTAAAATGTATCCAACGTCCTCATCCATTATATGTATTTTAGACGTAGTGCGGCAGAGCATTAGAGCTGAGGGAAAGTTGTTTCGGTAATGTCGAACACATGGTCACAGAATATGTTAGCTCAAAGCGGTGTCCGGTCCGACTTATGTCTGTTTCCCACCATGGGGAACTCGACGTGTGGGAATAGAGGCTCCATGCATGGTTGCCATGCATTGGCCCTTACGCTTCACACATGTAGGTAAACAATCCTGCCTTGTCTACTGAGAGGCCTGCATTTATTCTACATGGGTGCAAAACATGTGTTGCAGCCAAAGTCGCATCAAAGGTCACTAAGCTATGCTTTGAACACTTCAAAGCTGGGGGATGAGACTGTAGCTTTTAAGTTTTATGGCAGGTGTAAGCAGGGGTTGCTGACCAGCCCAGGGTGGTCTGCTCCCTGGTCTGCAAGAGGCTGCTGGTGGTTAGCATGGTAGAGGTGGTGGTGGTGTGGAGAGGGCCAAGACATTGGGGGCAGGGACCAACCAACCGGGTCCAAAAAGTCTCCATGCAGCAGGCCACATTTGGAGTCCTTGGATCTGAAAGGGTTTCTGGGAGCAGACTGGACACAGGCAGACGTCCACTTCAAGGGTCTCTGGTTTCAGAGGACCTCAGCAGGACATGTCTAAGGCCTGTGTCAGTCCCATTTGGAAACAGATACATTGGCAGAAAAGAGTGGAGGGGCCAAACCCTGATGACCATAGCACAGAGTGACCACAACACCGCACCCGCCCCTGACAGACCAGAAACAGACTCTACAGCAAGTTCAAAGGATCCAAAGGGGTCTTACCAAAGTTCATTTGCCCGAGTTCATTCATCTCAGCACCTGATGTGGTTCACTGGCTCTTGTTTTTTCAGGCATTTCAGTTTAAAGTGTGAGACTTCAAAGGTGTCGGCGTTATTAAGGGGTCTCAATTAAAATTCATCATGATCAGTCGCAAAACATGTATGCAGTCTGTGAAGTTTACACCCCGTAAGGACAATCAAGTCTGGCCTCGATAATGAACCAAAATCTGTTTTAAACAACACCACATTGGTTCTCTGGGCTCGAACTAATTTTGTCGCAATCTCATAATCACATAAACCTAACGGCGAGACATTTCTAATCCTGGAATTTATGTAATTTGACCATTTGACCATTTGTTTTGCTTTTTTTTACTTTGGTCTTAACCCAAATCAAATAGATATGGCTCAGAATGAGTCTACTAACACTGACTTGTCTCATGCTGTATAAGTCCGTGTTGTGCAACCGAGCTCCAAATTCACGCAGTTGGGTGTTCTTTAATACACCACATTATGAACATTGAAATCCACACAAAGTGGCTTAATAACTCCTCTGGTGACAGAGCTCACTAAATTGATCATTTTGAATGCTTTACAATATCCATAATTATGCGAGTGGAATACAAGGTGCTGTGCGTCTGGTTGATGATCCTGGAATGACAGGTCTATAACAGCTTTCTCTCCTTGAGATAGTCAGAGACCCACATGCACATTGAGAAAAGCCATTACAAGCCCAGGGTGAAGCAGGTGTGTTTGTGGCACTTCACAGATGGCTGGGAGCGTTGTTAATGAGAGAATAGTAAACACCAGAAAACTTTTATCTTTGATGCGAGATTGTTTTACCGAGTGCACAGCCCGAACGAGTCAAACCAGAGGAATGCGAGGTCAATTCACACATATGATTTGATTGACCCCTGCTAATAAGGTCCTGGCCACATGCTTTAGCACAAAGTTTATGGACTCACTGACATATTGTCCAGAGGTGTTTATGATCTTCAGACAACTCCCAGATTTTTGCCTGTGGTTCTGTCCAACCAAAGCACATCTCTTAATAGACGACATATTAATGGCGTCCCATTAAAATTGAGCGCTCTGCAACGCTCAGAGAAACATTATCCTCCTAAAGTGTTAAGAGTTCTCTCTATTATTGTGGTACCGAGATGCTGAGGTGAGATGATTAAAAGTGCATTACCTGGACCCAGTGATTCCCTGAATGAGCTATGCTAAATTAGTTGTTTTCTATGTTGTGATTAATTGAACTTCCAGAGCCACATTTCAACACGCTTTGTTTTTCTGTCCCCAGTCATCACCTATTATTAAAGACAAATTTTCAATATCTCTCTAGGAGTCCAATTAAGGATTTACATTGCAACATTATTTTTCACTTTAATTACTATACATAGTGCAAGCTTTGACGTATTTCCTTATTTATCAACAACACAGTGGAAAAAAAATTCATCAACTAAACGGATAGTTAGATTCTGTAATTGCAGCTTCTTTTTCGGCTGAGCAGGAAAAAAAAACAAACAAAAAAAAAACAAAAAAAAAAACAGATCCAAATTTTGATGAACAACTGTACAGCAGCTTCACTGGAAATGGCTACACAGCATTTTCAGGGCAGACATAACCAACCTGTAAAGGATAGTGTAGCTCAAAGGATATATGGTTTTCATATGATGTTACTTATTAAGCATGGTGGATTGTATATGTAGATGAAAAAGGAGAAAGATTTAAATTATTATCATCCCGAAATACTTACAATTGCTGTAATATTACACCACGGGTTTCTGAATAGCAATAGCTTGTGGGACTCCGCGCAAATTGTGTGGTCAGTGATATTAATTTTATTTGACCACCTATTGTGCAACCAGCTGGAATCCTTTTGCAACTGATTGTTGGGAAACATGGCAATGATGCGCTGTGGCCAGTGCAGTCGAGAGGTACACAGTGTACGACAGTGATATTCTGGGATTTACTCTTATTCTTAATACTTAAAATCTAAACGCCTCATTGTTGGAGATGACTGCAATAGTGTTGAAGTTAAGTGGCTTCAAATTGAAATTTCCTGTGGGTTTGCTGCCTGCATATGGAGCCAATAAAAGTCCTGTGGCCCTGAATAAATGTTAATTTTTCTTTTTGTGGGTCTGCAGGGTAAGAGAAATGATGACGGCTCCTCTACTAAACATGCAGATATTCTGTGAATAATCATCTCATTTCTTGAAAGGAATTTAATAAATAAAGAAAAGTATGCCAATCCTCTTTCCGTGATGGTTCCCTGGAAGCGAGGCCTGCAGTGGTTTGAAGCTACCCATGGCATCCTGCTTAATGCCCAATTTTCATTCAGCATCTATACCACCTCCTTTGTGTGACCCTGCAAATATCCTCTGGGCCTCTTCATTAGTCTATGGGGCCTGTGTGCAATGGCTCTCCAGTTAATTTACCCCGGCAGGACTGTTTTCCCTACTGGAGATCCGCTAGAAAAAAAAAAAACTCTCTCGCATGCCAAATGCAAATACATATAGAGGGTTTCTATTTCTCAATTTTATTTATTTTTTTTTACATGTCCTCTTCATCCATTTTAAGTGCTTCAGCAAATCTCTAGTACCACGTATTGGCTTGTTTATAGCCGGCTTTCTGGTCTGATCTTGTCATGCGCTGGTGATGTGAGCACGGTAGTGGATCATGGCTATAACATTTTTTCTGCATTGTTTGGCCGACCACTTGCTGCTACAATTGACCTGAGAGTGGAGCTGATGACCAAGATGACTAACCCCTGGGGAGCCCAAGTCAGGGAAATCATGCGAGAGATGGAGAAAGACAGAGAGGGAGAGCAAGAGACCAAGACCAACTTGCACAACACCCGCATGCACTGACACACACCCACACACACACAGTGTACTTCCACACTGCTCTCTGTGGTTGAGTGTATTTTGGTTGAAATGTCTGTGGTGTGCAAAGATGCCACATTTATGCAGCACATGGCTGTCATTTCTTTTGGTTCAGGAGCTCCTAGTGTGATGCTGGCATGATGCGCCTGGCTCTGACAGGTGCTGCCATCCCGACAGTGCGGCTCGGCCACCAACCAGACAAGAGTTGTCTGCTCAAACCGCTGAGGACCCAGGACCGTGCTGAGAGCGTGATCCCAACTTGGCACTGACCACAGCACCAATCACTGGAGCTGATTTAATTGTGTCACTCTTGGGGGAAAAAAAAAAAAAAAAGTTGGAGAAAACAGAAGTGGTTGAAACGCCATAGTTGGTCACTGTGACAAACTCAAATGCTGAATTATGAGGGTTTACTGCATTGTCCTCAGCTTTGTTTTAATCCCAAATCGTCAGTAGTTAAGTACTGTAAGAGCAATGAGTGCTGTGCTATTTGTTACCAGAAGGAGGCACGGAAACCTGAATGAAGAAATGACTTTCATTGCAGACAAACTCTCACCATGAAACATTTGGAAACATGTCTTTATCCGCTGCAGGGTTGTGAAGTTGCACATGGTAAACATTAAGCTCTTTACAGATTGAATAAGGATGGACCAATAAATGTCAAGAATCTACACCCAAAAAAAAAAAAAAAAGCAGGACTAAATCCGACAGGGTGGGACTTCATCACTCGATGCTGCATTCATTATGAGAACAAGCTTTCCTCACCACATCCCACCTTGCAGTTTGCTGTCTGCTCTGTAATTAGCCTAGGCAAGCCATTGTTTCCATGACAGCGAGCGCGAGAACGAAGCAGACAAAACATAGACAGGGAAATAAAGAGAGAAGAAGGGGAAAATACAGACCAGGTGGAAATTTTTGGACACATCTGTACAACAATAATGAAAGATTCACAGTTCACCTTGTAGATTCTCAGTGCCACTCCTCTCTCTCCGGTAAAAGCAGAGCAGTGGGGTTGAAGCAGAAAGAGACAGACGAAAGAAAAGGAAGAAAAACAGGCATTAAAACAGATGAGATTAACATCATGTTGTTGTAAAGAGATCAGGTGAGGGTGTGAGGCATTAAAAATACCACGTTTGACGAGATTGAATGTGTCAGCTTTAATTTGGGGGGACTTTGGCTTAGCTTGGGCTGCAGATGATCTGGCCTAGACTTCTGCTGGACAGCGTCCAAATCTGTCTCCTTGGAAGACTTACAGGGCCACGGGACTTTGTCCAGACACCCCAAGGAAGGCAATCTACACCACGGCGCTTCAGATGGGTTCAATTTGGATTGGTTGCAAGGGTGAAAGCCCAGTGATTTTTTTTATGATCAAATGTTAAATATCTGCATGGAATTTGTCTAGTTTTTCTTTTTCATCAGTCAGAAAAGTTGGCCCGCTGTTCTCTGTCTTGATCCGCTCGGACAATCTTTTGATCTTGACATATCTGTAAATTTTGGTTCCTTTTATGATTTCTTCTTTTTTTTTTTTTTTTTTTTTGGTTTGCACACTGCTTGCTGTGTTTGAGGTTTTTTAAACCTGGAGATTTGTCAGCCAGGGTTATTCAAGCATGTTATAGTAGACACAAGTTGATAATGAATATAATTTTTACTTTCCTCCTGTGCCACTACGCCTCTTCTAGTTATCATCTTATTAGGGAAGCACCTCCTTTCCTTTTGCTTTAACGTGTCCTACATTCAGACTGACAAATGCTCCTACTTTTTTTGTTTACTTCCTATAGTTAAACTTTTGGGTCTTAAAGTTGTACTTCAACACCAAGTGACCATTTTTCTGCTCATCCCTCAGCTCGGAGATTTACGGGGGGTCGAATCGTCAGAGTGAAATCATAGGTCTACAGATGTTTTCAAGATGTTTTTTCTGTCAGTTGCAGATTATCCCCTGTAGCAAAATCTCATTAAAGTGCAATTTACAGAGCTGCACTGATGTTGCCATCAACCAAAATTAAAGGCATTAATTTTTCAAAGAAGTTCACCGAAGTCTTTCACAATAAATGATGTAGCACTTTGTGAGAATGATTTGCTAAAGTATTATTTTGGGGAAGAAATTAACTCGCATTAACGGAGCGAGGGGATTGGACATAGGCTGCAAAAAAGATGTGCAAATGTGGCCATTTAGTCAGAGCGTGTCTGTACGGAGACATGCATATTAAGGCTACCATGCTGGGACAGATGAGGGAAGAGGGAAATATGAAACCCTGATGGAGGTTATGACACAGACACATAGAGAGACGTTTACACTGGAGGGCTAAGGCGCCCAGTCTGCTGCACTTCACTGCTGGTGTATGAAGGAGGACTAAAAAAAAACACCCAAACCTTCTGTTTAGTTTGGTTGAACAAAAGATCACCCTTACATCAAGTGTTAGGGGGATTGAAGGGTGAATATTATCATGAATAAAATTTTCAATCTTTATTTTATGTAAAATTATTTCATATTATTATACTTTTTAAATGTTTTTTTTTTTTTTTTTACTGTAGATTTTGATAAAACTAAATAAAGAGGGTATTTTCTTAAATTGGCAAGAATGAACATGGAGATAAAAAAAAGAGAGAGAGACAATGTTATTTTAAAAAGTAAAAAAAAAAAAGTGGCTGAAATTTGTCAGCTTCTCTATTTTCACATATGAGAATCAGCATGGTTTCATAATGAATTAATAAAAGATGACTCTAAAATTAATCTGAAAAGAAAATCTAGTTGAGAAAAAAGCCATTAATGCACATCATTCAAATTAAAAAAATATAAAAACTGAGGGAGATCACATGCATTTAGAATTAAGCTAATTTCTCTTTAATTTTCAAGATGTGAAAGACTTCAGAAATTGGAAAGCTGAGAGTTGAGATTCCCCACTGAAGGCTTCACCATTGCAGTCAGTGTGTTCATGTTTTTAGCACTTTTAAACACACTTTAACACTTTAAAAAATATTTTGACTGCTTGTCAAATGCTTGCATATTAAATAAATCAAAGTAAATGAAGCTGAAGTTCTGCAAATAAATCCTAAAATTATTATTAAAAAGGGAGATTGTATTTAAATTATTATCCTTATTCTTATTCTTATTATTATCATTATAATTATTATTGTTATTATTATTATTATTACTATTATTATTACTATTATTATTATTATTATTATTATTATTAAGCCCTAACGGAAATTTCACCGTTCATTTCACTAACTTATCAGAGACAGTTTAATTACCCAGGTCGAATTTTAATACAATGCCATGTCCATTATGAATTATGATGGATCACTAGACGGACACCGAACATGGGAACGAGGCCACAGCCCCATCTTTTATGTACATTAAAATTAATACCATGAAATGGTCTCTTAAGCTGTGGAAAGTGCTCAGTCCCCGCAACAGTCCTGCAAGCTGCAGGGATGTGATTTATAGTGATGGGGATGTACTCCTGCAGACCACGTAGGGGACATAAAAAGTAGAGCATAATATTGTATAGTCTGAGTGATTTATGTTAGTATTTATGATTCGGAAACGGTGCAATTAACATTCGTAGACTCGTGGTCTGGATAAACGCTGCCTTGCGTGACGCCTAAAGGCCTGTGCAGCTCAGCAATTGAACCATTTCAGTAAGTTAAATGAAGACATCATTATTATTATTATTATTATTATTATTATTATTATTGTTATTATTATTATTATTATTATTATTATTATTATTATTATTATTATCATTATTGCAGATTTCCCCCTGCAAAATAACAACAAAGAACTTTTTTCTTTTTTTTTTCTTTCCTAAAGGCAGCCGCTTGCAATGACAGACTTTTTATTTCCAAGTTAAAAGTCTGTCTGGGCAAAACAATGTAAGGCGGATATACGTTTAATTAAGTTAACTCATGAAAAAGATGTCACAGCATGCCGCAACCAGCCTGCCCGCTGCACATAATGTAGGCTAAAGAGCAAACGCAGGGCTTTCTTAGTCCTGGCTCTGGTCTCTGAGGCACTTGTTTTTGTCCTCAGCTCACACCGTCGGGGCGTCATGCCAAAGCCTATCAACTAAATATCAAAGATGCAGAGTGTCGGATCTTTCCACTCTGCATTTTTACCTTATTTCATCCACTCCCACCTGCTGTCGCGGGGTTAAGTTATTTAAATGTGCTTCTTTTGGGATGCTGCACACGCATGCACGCTCACAATGCCATTGTCTTTTTTTTTTTCGTTTCATCTTCAAATACGGAAATCATTTGCAAGGAAATTATAGGCCTCGCGAGGGCAGGTCTTTTGCATACTAATTTTGTTAGATTTACCTCCTGTGGTCAATGTTCGATGTGACCATTAGCGAGAGCACTAGAATTTATTTTATTCGATTGAAAAGACAGTGTTTAGAGTAATGTGGCGGAGGCACCTTATGCCAGCTTTAAGATAAATGGTTGAGAAGTGTCTTTGTCTGCTCCTGGACTGGGGCCTGCTGCAGAAACGCACTGATTCAAGAGGTGCATGAGATTTAAGGAAAACACGTGGCCTTTGTGCAGCCACAATGGCCTCCTCATCAGGTGCCCCCTCAGTGTGTTTTTTTTTTTTTTCTGAGATAATCACGGTGGTGTTAGTCGGGAGCGGATATCCTGCACCATCACCAGTCATTTGTCTGTTTCTTGACCTTCATTTTCTGCAGCCACCCCATCTTTGCATGTGATAGAATTACACAGGCCCATATTTCTGCTCAAATACCGTGGACAGAGCAGACAAGTTTTTAAAAGGTGAAAGGAAATATTTTTTACAGGCTAAAAAATAAACACTTCTCCAGCTTTGGGATTTGTAAAAAAGGCTGTGGAGTGAAGCTAAAGCAGGAGAGATTTTACTGTTGGTTACTTTGGGGGGTGGGTGAGTTTGAATGGCAGAAAAGGGGAGGGGGGAGACGACTTCAAAAGCTGCTTACCAGCAGGTGGCGGCAGCATAACGTTTGAGGAGCCCCACCCCTTCAGCTTCTGGGTTGTGGACTTTCTGGTAATATTGACAGGTGTTTTATCCTCCAGCTCAGGAGAAATTAAAACTGTCAACATGTCAGCAAATATGATATTATTGATCACCGATGAGTGAAATTCAAAGCTGTTCTTGCACATAATGTAGAACGTTTATGCTGATTATTAAAAATACACTGTCTCTGGTCAGATGTGATTATATCTGAATTACAAAGACCTTTGTGAAGTGTGGCAATACATCTTTTTTTTTTTCTTTTTTTTTTGCCTGTTGAACGAATCATAACAAAGTCTCCGAATGACTGGACAGACATGACAGTCATCAAGGTCCTTTGTGATGACTTTTCCCCAGTGGTCAGGTCCCTTATGTGGTGCGAGTCATCCAGAAGATGAATCACACGATGCATTTTTAATTTCCCTGTCGTGGCCCCGGTCCAGGACTCCGTGGGTCAGATGGAAATGAGTGCCGGACAGGCCAGCGACATCAGCCGACTAGGGCTGCAGCACTTAAGACATGATGTACGACGGTCATTATGAGAGGCAGGTCAGGAGGGAGTCCGGGTCACTCCCGCCACCAAAGAGAAACAGTAGAGGAGGCAGGATGTGTCTGGCCAGTGTAGAAAATGCTCTATCTCTGCTATATCTTCTCGAGGAATGCATGCAGGGCCCCTGATGGGTGAATGGTCCCTCAAGACAGCAAGGGATTATTACCCATCCTCACCTCTGGTCTTTGTTCTTGTACAGTATATAGCTACAGCACTTGGCATGCTCTTTCTTTTCTGTGTTGCATCACAAATAATGGTTTGACATATGTGCCACTTATCAACACGTCTGCAGACAAGTTGGCAAGTCACACATCTATTTTAGTTTGAGGTCGGTTGATTAGTGGTGCAGATACTGGATTGAGCATATGTGTCACTTGCACTCTTCGTGTTGGCATGGTGCAACTCCAGCACAGTGGAATATCAGGCTAATTACCAAATGTCTGACGGCCTTTCTTTCGCTACCTTTGATTGAAAGCTTGACTTCTGCCTCCTGAGATGTGCTGTGAAATGGCTCTTCTTTGTGAACGTGCTTCTGGGTGGTGCGCACAGCCACGGCCTGCAGTACGGGGGCCTCAGTGTTGTGTCTGGTGTCACAATATTTGGGGTACCAGAGAGAGCAAATAGATTAGAGCAAAGCAAGGCGCGAATGTCACTGAATATTACCGCGTGTATCTCTGCGATGAGATTTTATAGCTTGCTTATTACGAGCGAAAGGGTTATTCAAAATTAAACAAAAGTGCCTGACAAGTGGAAAGTTAATTGCATTCAAAGCCAGTTCGAACCTCACATCCCTAACGCAAAGAGAGGACAGCATGTCAAGGAGATTAAGAAGTGAATCAAGCAAGGAGAGAAAAAGGGGAGGAGAAAAAAAAATGAAAGGAAATAACCAAAATGAAATAATGTGCTGGACCACCTCTTGTGCGAGTACAAGCGTGGCATCTGTGTCAGATGTTGTTAATTAACGTCAGTATGTTCCTCGCTGGCACTTGGCTTCCTGTCCTTCGTGCAGGGCAGATTCTGGAGTAGAAGTGCTTGTGGGGAACAAATGCATGTGTGTGTCTGTGGATGTGTATGTGTGTGTGGGATGGGGGGGGTTAGAAACAGCAGTGGTGGGGGGTGTTAATCCCGCTCATTATAATTCCAGTCTGTGGCCTGTCTTGGGAAAGGGACTACAGGGGCCTACCACCACATCTTATCAATATGTATTTCCCCTTTTTCACCTCTCCAAGTGGCCCCTGACTGCACTGTGACTAACTAGTCTCCCTCACAGTCTGGCTTCTCTTTATGTGTTCCAACTCGTCAACCCAAGAGACACGGCTAAAAGGTAATGCAAACAGGATGAGATTACTGAATAGTTTTAGAAATATCCTAAAAAGATCAATCATAAGAAGTTAATAACCGCACTGAACTATATTCAACTCATAAAATATAGACATTTGTGACATTTAATCAATAATTATCATTTACAAACCCTCATTTAACTGTTAATCCACTGAAATATAGACGACTGAACTGTAAAGTATTTAATTTCTGAACTATAGGACAAAGTATATGATCTTGAAAAAATGTAGATACACATTTTCTCTAAATGAGTGGCATAGACAACAGGTGGAGAATGCAAACATGACTGAGAATATATAGACCACAAATTCTAATTGGTTAATCTTACACTAATGCTTATTATTTGAAGTACATTTACACT
>JAPQRQ010000014.1:17143159-17155132 GCA_037367365.1 Apogon talboti | reverse complement strand
AGTTGTCATAGCGGAAGTGTGAATAGTGTGATAAAAAAAAATACATCATGTATCATATCCAGTCTATTTCTATATTAAGAATATACATACATATATATATATATATATATATATAAATTTGTTTCGGCCTCATCAACATCTTTCCGACTGTCACAGTCACATGTACATAGATGAATATACCATCTTTCCTAAAGTCACTGATACTGTAAGTTTTTCCTTCTTGCAACTTCAAAACTTTTCCTTTTTTCCACATGTGCGCTTTCAGTTCAGTGCATGCTCTGGCTGCACGCATACAACACTGGACGTGTGTGACAAGAAATAGTGAAGGTATCGCACATTCATTTCATTTGTTCATTTGTGGCTTGGGTGCAATTTGGCATTTTAGTCATCCATTTACCAGAGAGGGGAGAGAAAGAGAGACAGAGAAAGCACTTGTGTATCAGAATAGGCACTCCCACAGTGTCATCCAATCTGGGCACCCCATTACCTCCCTCTTCGGCCTTGTGTGCGCGTGTATGGGGGTGTGTGTCTGTCTGTGTGTTTGTGTGAACTGCCCCCCCCCCGTCTGTCTTGCATGCTCCATGCAGCGTTTTGCCGCCTAGAGAAGGTGGTAGTCGTCTCTTTGAAGTATCACTTCAATTACGGGGTTTAACCCCACAGGTCAGCCCTTGATTATTTACACAAAGCTGGTGTAATTCTGCTGGAAAGCATCGCCTTTGCAATGAATACAAAGCCAGGCTTCACTCAAATGGAGTGAATTTCACACTAACACTCGTCCTGCTTTGACCTGCATCTGATAGGGTTACATAATGTTTGGAAAGTTGCACTTGACACATGGAAAGTGTACTCACATCTTGTACAGATGCACAATTTGTTGTGGGGTGAAAAACATGCATGCCATTTTCACGGTTTAAGTCACGCTTGCAGGAAAACACAGAATCTATTATCTTGTAATTGTCCTGAAAACAATTCAAAATGTTTCTAACAAACAAGAAAGGTTATTTTATTATTATTTCTTAATTATCTTGTCTGCTTTTGAGGTTTGTCTACACGCAAGGTGTCAAATTATTTTTATCTGAACCACTTTGAAAGCCTGTTTATGTGTTTAGTCTGCTTGGCTTGTCTGATAAATTGGGGTCATGTAAAAACTGATCTTGCCAAAAATGGCATTGAATAATAGATTGTTTTGTTGATCAGGTTCCTGTTTACTTACCCTTTTAAATCCCTACTCTGTCTCCACTCAGCTGGTGGCCTTCTATTGACTTGTTGTTATTTTTTCATGAAGTGAAGTGGGGGCAACACCAAGTGCCGCTATCACTCCTTCTTAAATAATATAAACAAGAGAACAACAAGAAAAGGTAAAGTCTAAGTCATCTTCCCTGTTAGTTCATTTCATCCTAGATGGCCCTCGTTCGCTGGAGCATGATGCGTACAATGAAAATACGAGGGTCCTCTTCTATCCGCGGCCCCCGTGTGCACCACCCCCATAAAAGTTGCAACTGCCAGCTCAGGTGGAAAAATGTTGCAGAGTAAAAGATGTATTCAATAAATAGAAGGGGACAGCATGGGGCCTGGGGAAAGTGTGCATGAGACGGAGGTTTGGAGACTGGAATAATGGAAGAGAAGGTAGATGGGGCATGAGTGTACATTAAACAGCGGTGCTTGACGCCTGTGAGAGGAAGCATACCGCTGGGAATCTAACTCTTAACTAGTATTGTCTCCTTTCAATTTAAAGGAGGAAACCTGGGCTGTCATCTATATAATTCTTTTCTTTAAAGGGAAATGTCACAAAATTTCAGCTTTCAAATGTACTTTTTTTGTGCCACGGGGTCATTCAGCTGAACGCCAGCGTCCGCTCAGACCCATAGAGAGCTTTTGATAACCATGAAAATAGAAAATTTCAGTATCTGCATGAGCAAAATATTTACAAACACCAATCAACTTGCAGCGTTGATAATATACATATATACATGGATTTACGGTGTATCTGAGGTAGCACTTGAACTGAAAAAATTATCTGTGCCTTCGTCTCACACAATGAAGATGATTACAGAGGATATTTGGGTCTTGATGAAAGATTCTCTCTGACACCAACCCATCACGCTGATACATGCCTGTCAGGGAAAAAAAAAAAAAGAGCAGAAATGTGCCATTGTAGTCATGTGGTCGTCACCAGATTCAACGGCGCTCTGCTGGTGATGGGCTATGAATGACAGCTGGTCCCTTGATTGTCAGCTCAGCACTCCCATGACCTCCCATGAGTGTGTTTGTACGGCAGGCGTACAGTAACATGGTTTTCTACCCGTGAAAGATCTCACATAAAGGACAAATTATTCAGTTGATATGCGGGGATGACAGTGTGAATACCGAAGAAATGACAATCATTTTAATCTTTTGTCCAAATTTCAGTCGCATATAAAGAGAAAGAGAAGCAGTGTCATGGAAAATACTTTGCGTACGGTTTGATTGACTAAAATAGCGTAAAGAGTGGTCTTAGAAATGGAGGCTGTCGTCCAAACTATTATCCCCCGCTACAGTAGATGGACCTGCATTTACTGTCTAAACCTGGCCCTCAGTGTTTTAAAAAGCAAACCAGTCAGAATGCTCCGTATCCGAGACCCAACAATGTCCCGGTGGCACGTCTATGTGTCACAGAAGCACATTCATTACACCTCCTTCTGTCTATTTCAGAGAAGGCATCAATTTGAAGATGTGAGGTATCACAGTGCAGAAAATGTCACATTTTCCCTCGTCCACGGTGCCAGTGTTTCTTTCTGCGGCCTGGATAAAAGGAGTGGCCTCGGTATGCATCTCTGCCATCTTTCCATTCCCCACAGAGATATTTGAGTGCGAGATGACTCTCCCTGCATGCTGTGTACACCGAAAGAAAAGAGAATTGGTAGCGGCGCATACATACTTATGAAGCAGAGCAAGTTGTTCCTCACCAATAGAAACGAGGTAACGGAATTCAATTTACAACATCTGCTTCACTTCAATAATTCATCGCATCTGAATGTTTTATAAGTAAACTGTGTTATCTTTAGACGAGTGGAAGTGGCATAGTTGTTGCTTTATCTTTTATAACAAAGCATAAAATGATGATGTATTTGTCTTCGCTGTTAACCCTTTCTGACCCGACCTACGTTTGTTTTATTTTCTCCGATTCCGTACATTTGAAATATCCTTTATCACTTGTTAGCGCGTAGCTTTAACTGAAATGAAGCGTCGACCAAACTGAATTATGACGATTCCGCCGCACATTATAGTTGTTGTCATCACAGCCTGAAGACAATACCCTAATAGGATCAAAAATGAGGCAACAGTGATTTCAGCCACGCCGCTCCTGCTTTATTAACATCCCTTTATCTCTGATATCATCAAAAGGCTATCATCAACTAAAAGTTAACAGCACAAACCCTGAGCTCTTCGATCTCCTGAATGCGACGCACCATCATTTGCTGTGTTTTTTCTGCCCCCGTGACTGATTATCATTACCTTTTCTTGCAAATACCATGCTCATTACGTTAGTGTACAGCCAAAACATTAGTAGAGGGAGCCTATCTCTCTCCCATGAAGGGAGAGGAGAGGAGAAGAGCTATGGAGGCAGATTTTCCCCTAGCCTCAGCAGCCAGCCCTGGCGCGCTTGGCTATTAACCACAATGAACATGGGCTTTGTTATTAACATCTGTTCATCAGGGATCGGGCCCAGGCCTAATCACCCCTCACACCTTCTGTTTCTGCACAAGAAGAGAGGCAATCAAGGGCATCATTTGGCAGCTGGCTGGAACTACTAATGCTTTTCTCCGGCTCTATTCTGCCCCCCCCCTCTTCATTGCCTTTTTCTCTCTTCACTGCCATCATTTTTTCCTCTTTTCTCCCCTTATCCTCAAAAAATGTCTCTGGCACCCTTTTATGGGATTATGTTATTTGTGAAGAAAACACACACACAAACACCCACACACACACACACATCCAGATAGACGTGGACATGCACAGGGAAACGGTGACGCAGACACGCACACATGAACGGACACAGAAGCAGAGAGTGAACCTTTGATAGCGGCGAGATGGGAGATTTACTGATGGCCGTAACAGTCCGGCGCCGCGGGTGGTTCACATGAACTCAACCTCATCGAAGACTCTCTCGTCTGTTCCTCCTACTGTATCGCAGGCAGATGTTCGCAGGTTCATATCAGCTGCCGTAACAGCATTCAGAAGGGGTGCGAGAGGAGAACGACAGACACAGGAAGAGATGAGAGGAAGATGAGAACTGAGAGAATCAACAATGGAGGGAATGTAAGAGATAATAGTGAGATTGACAGATTATCAGTGGGAGAGACTGGATGTCAATAAAAAAAAAAAAAAAAAGAATGACTGCCACCGATTCACTCCCAGACAAATTTCAACCCAACATCGATGCTAAAATATACGACACATATAGGGCAGAAGACTATTTGAGTTACTTGCTCCTTAAATTGCATTTTTTTCCCTGAACATTTTGGCTCTCTGCGCATGTTTGTCTGTGTCAGTGCCGTTGCGACCATATGATATGTATTTTTCTGCTGCGACTTATGCCAGAGATTGCAGCATTTGTTGTCGTCGGATTAATCCCTTTGTCAGCTCCGGCCTCTTGAACACATTGTGTCTCCTTCTGTTACCCACAGGAAGGAAGGACTGGGGCATCTGTGTTTGGGTTGGCTATGTCTAAATCAGCACTCCTTGTCCTATCTCACTGAGGACACACACACACATGCACACTGTCTCTCCCTCTCTTCCAGTCTCTCCCAATGTCTGTTTCTAACTGAGAACAACATGTCCTCTTCTGTCTCAGTAGAGGGGCTTCACAACACAAAGCCTTTTCATGTGTGGATGTGGGTCTGTGATGGCTGTCACATTCTGGCTAAGTTCTCCGGGGCTGTCAGCTTGGGATGATGTTTGCCAGGATGCAGCTGTCAATCAGAAAAGTTACTATTAAAAATATTGCTTTGCAATGTTTCTTTGTTGAAAAAGTGATGGTTCAACCCAATAAACCTGAGCATTTAAAACCAAACCAACAGGATTAGGCTTAACTAGACTTCAATGTCTGAAGTATAAATGAAGTCACCTATTATTATCTACGTTTTAGAACCTGATATCATGAGTTTAAGTCCTGTAAATTCTGAAATATTTAGCAAATACCCCACTGCTCTGTCTGTCAAAACAATCTCTGCATGCACTGTAGGCATTATTGACTTGTGAGGTTATTAATATTCAACAGAAATAAGAAGTCTTTATATTTGCATGTCTGACATTAACACTATTTATGCCACAAATTTTGGGAATTCGCTGGCATGATCTCAAAGCGACTCCAAAGCTGCACGGCAAACTCTTCAAATGTTTGCACACCATGTAATATTAGAGATCAGTTAAAATGACCGTAGTGGTGAATAATTAATGAAGCTCAAACAATGTCAACAAACTTCTTGTCTTTGTAACTTAACAGTAGTCGGCTGATGCTTCACTTCTTTACACCTCTGGGAGGTTTGGTCCACTAGTAGGTGTCACTATGCTAGAATCCACATGTGGGTGACAATACACAGTCCTGCTGTTGCTCTAATTACACAAATTTTGCTCCAAGAAAAGGAGAAATAAGTCTGCAGTAGAAGAATACCACTGAGATGACTGGAAATAACTACAGCAACTGTGGGTGACAAGATAGAAATTATGTGATTTGGATAAACTGAGCAGCATTTACTCTGAATATGACGTTTCATCAGTGAAATGACTTACATACAAATTTATTTATATATTAGTCCTTATATCCGTAATAAGATGTCGAAATGCTGTTGTTATGTAATCGCTGGGTCATAGTTCTTCATCTATTTGCCCGTATGTGTCACAGATTTGTACCAGTTCGCCCTCCCGTTTAGTGAACCTAATTGACTGCAGATATTTGTTCTACGATCTGAGTAAAACAAGATTTCTTACAACGTTTAACCAACACACATACATGATGAGATCTCTTACACCCCCCACCATGTGTAGTACTGCTAAGTGTGAGCAGGACTTGTCTAATTAGCCTGTTTGCAGGCTTGGAGCATCACTTTTAATGAGGTATCAGGTCCTCAAGGTCATTTCCGTTTTTCCAGCTTGTGTGTACGTCTTGGCGTGCGAGTGTTCGTATGTGTGTTTTCTCTTCCCTCCTGTTTGTTTGTGTTCTCTTTTTTAATTGAAAAATGTTGACTCAGGTTGTCTCCATCTGTTAAGTGAGGAGCAGCATGACCGCAAATAATTATGACCTTTGCAGTCTGTCTTCTCCCAGAATGCCATTCTGTCATGAAGAGCACTGCTCATAAAGGGGGGAAAAAAAGAGTGTTATTGCACTTTCGTTATGAATACAAATACATTACCTAAGGATACTTGCTACTGTGCGATCACTTTGAGAATTGTCTGTGAATGTGTAAAGACTCATTTCTTTTTCTTCCGTTGTCATACCTCCACGCTTGTGTGTAATTCATATTTGCTTCTTTCACTCTCTTTTTCCATTTCCAGCCACAGGGGTCAAAGATAAAGCACTTGGCTGACGTCAGTCAACAATAGCTTTTCGGTCATGGCTCACAAGGTCCACACTTTACCTCTCCAGACAAGGGTCGTCAGTTTTATTGTTTAAAAGTCATTCTGCCTAACATTTATTGACTCCATTTTCTTTCATTTCTTGACCTAACTACCCGTTCAGTTCCCGTCTCCTTTCCATTCAATGGCTTTGGCACATATGTATTCACCGTGCAAGACCTCTCTTATTTCCTGTGCTCTGTTCATTTTCGTCTCATTCTTCATGGACAGTTCTATTTCTGTAATGGTGCATGGTCACCCATTATCTCCCTATCACACATTTGTCTGTCTGAGGCATTTGCTCATATACAGATGGAGCTTTTCACCTTGGTGTCACCTAGACTTGCCCAGAGTTCCAGTATCTGTCTGAAATTCTGAAACCAAGCCAGAGCCCAGTGCCACTAGCCAAGCTAAAACACTGTCCACACAAATACCTGTGATTCAATGTGAGGAAGCATGCCCACAGTGGAAATGATAACAGTGGAACTGGTCTAGGCCTATATAGCCAGGGGAGTGCTAGTGTCCCTCCTCTGTCAAAGTAAAAACAGTGAGGTGCTAAACACCTTCCATCCCAGCAGTGGCAGGGGGCTCACAATGCCATTAGAAAAAGTGTGGGGTAACACTTGAAGTGTCAATTCCTCAGGCTGGTTATACTGCAAGGCTCTGTGTGTCCAGGGATACTACCGTCATGCCAGTAGGGCCGAGAGACAGGGGGTGGGCGCTCTAGGAGTTATATATATATATATATATGGAGGATGTAGGAGAGATAAGAGGGTAGGGGGTTGGGGTGGCAGGATGTGAAGGATGTACTGTGCTACTGTATATGTGGTCTGACCCCAGGATTGCTATTTAACTACTTGGCACAGTGTAGGAGGACCCCACAAACACAAACAGGAGAGGATGAAACATGGTGCTAATGACTGCGCATGCATTAAAACGCACACATATGCACATGCAATGACAAAAACATAGACTATTACAGATCTATGCAGCCACACATGATGGTAAAGAAAAGTAGACCGGGCCTTGATGGGTTAAATGGCCTTGTCCCCCCTGTGTTGAGTGGGAATGTGCTCCTGTGCTGTGAGCGATCGCTTCCTCTCTCTGGGGCTCCAGCATGGGGCCAGACTGGTGGCTGTTAGCTGGAGATGGATGACTTCTCATCCTGCCTCTTCCGACAAGAGGAGTGCACAGGCAGAAAACAACACAGAAAACCTGAACATGCAGCCTGGGATATGACTTCCATATATTCAGCAGACAGTGCAGTCTGCTGTATGACTTTGTCAAGAAGGGAGAAATGCTAAAGCACAAATGTTGAATTGATGAGTCAGTTTTAAGGACGCAACGTGTTTTAAAATGCTTATGAAGGATGCTAAAGGATGCTGCATCTCCAAAGAGACTGTAGCATATTTATTACATTTCATTTTAAGGCCACAATCCATAATAAATGTGATTCCAGCGGTCACCTATGGAGAGACATATGAGTAAGACATGGCCAGTGTTGGGAAACAGGGGAAAACGTGTGTGTAATGCAAAATATGTCTAACTGGATGTAGATTAGATTAGATTAGATTAGATTAGATTAGATTAGATTAGATTAGATTAGATTTTATTGATCCCACACGGGAGAATTCAATGGTCAAGGCAGCAACAGAATAAAGTGCCGGAAAAAAGTGTATATTCATAAGGATAGTGGATAAAACAAGATGTAAAAGCAAACTATATAAAATAATAATAATTATAAAAAACTATACAGATAACAACATACCAGTAATAAAAACTATACAGACTATATACATATTTACAACATCAAATACTGCTATATTCTAGGTGGACAACAGATTGCATAATAATTTATTACATTCATGAAAATCAGCTGATTGCTTAACGTCCTCACTCTATTTGCGAAGCTTCACTAATTTCCTATAAACCCCTGACTGAAAACACAGCACAAAAGCATATTTGACCATGTACATTGTGTAGTCACAGTTACAATGGGCAATCAAACAGCATGTTTCATTGAACAGTGAATTTACATTATTGTTATTTACATTCAGTCCTTTTCACCCGTGTCACGCTATGTGAATACAAAGCAGGCATAAAGTTTTTTGTTTTTTTTTTTAACAAAATGCCCATCAGAAACTAACTGAATACAAAATGTTCTATTATATAACTGTAAATTCACTGTTATGGTCAAGGAAAAACTGGTTCTTGAAAAACATCACACTGTTTTTGCGTTTACATGCAGCACTTATAGCGTAATTCTCAAGTGTGGCCTCCCAGCATGTGTTAGACATTCAGAGTGACTCCCGGGTTCAGTAAGAGTAAATATGTCCAACTCAGAGCTGTTATGGATATTCTGTAATCTATAGAAAAACACATTTCAAAAGTGACCGCACACTGCACATAGCACAGATAAGACAATGTAAATGTAAAATACTTCCGTCGGGTAGTTCAGCATCATGTTACATTATTTTTTTGTCCAGAGTTGAATGATTACATACTAGTTTCACACATTCAATATAACTACAATGCCCAGATACATATAAATATAATAAAGGGGTAACTATTTGAGCATAACAGTGATGTCTCATAGTACATGTATTATCATATCAGCCATTCCTGTTTGTAAAGTACATCCAGTACTATACTACTGACTGATAAAACACAATAAATTGCATGCTTATATACTGTTCACGAGTTGAAGATCTTATCCAACTTTGTATTTCATCTGTACTTTGTGCGGTCCAAGAATAGAGGTCACCCTAAACGCCTAGTACAAACAGTGGACTGATCCTGCGGTGTTGACTTTAGCATAATGCCCCACCTCCCCTCCGCAGTGTTCAGAGAGGCCTGAACAATGTATCTAAAGTGAAGTTCTCTCAGCAGGTGGAGGTTCAAACGGGTCCCAGGCCAGAGGCACCTCGGGAGCGATCGAATGGCTGCTGCCTTTAGGCCTGGCCAAAGTTTGACCTGCACTAAAAAACAGGCCTGTTCCAGACCATTGCGGCTCTCCCCCTGCTAAAACAACACCAGCGAAAGTGTACGTCAATATAGGCAAAGGTTTGGCTGTAAATGGTGTGTGCGTGCCTTTCTATGAGTGGTGAAAGAAGGGCATGTAAAGGTGTATATGCACCTGAAAACACTGACCCAAAGTTGGATAAACACACAAATGACTGCCTCGTGGGTTTTCTTTTGAAGTCATGTGACGTGCAGCTGAATGTGTCAGTGCACAAACATATGACCCGTGTGTTCGACGCATTCTCCATGTGAGGTCAGATATGTGTGGGTCTACATCAAAGACGGATGTTCAACTTTCTTTGTATTATGTGATGAAATGTAATGAATTTAACTCACGAATACTTGTTAAAAGCTTGTATGTTGTTCATAACTCTTTTTATATTGTACTTGAATGTAAGGACTTTGATCTGCGTTCTCTTATTGGTCACATTCTTACCATATGGTGGTGGCCAAAATTATAAGAACACTTATGCATATTTAAGAGCTTTCATCTGTTTTTACCCATAAAATGAATAAAATATCTACAAAGTCATCATTACGCTCTATAAACCATAGAATAAAACTGTCATAAGGAGATTTAAGTCACTTTTATCTAAAAAAAAGTAAGCTATGTTGATTTCACTGCCAATGTCATACACTCCTGTTCCTTCTTCTTCCTCCAGATAAAGATAACGACTTGTGTGATCATTGTCAGATGTGATCGAGGTTAAATAGATGCTGATGCAAGAGTCTTAGGACACAGCTGTGTGCACACCTATCCTGCTCATTAAGTAAATATTAAAGTTAAAAGTGGATAAAAACAGTAGGAGTCACTTCATCTGATATTTGTTGTGCACAGAGCATCCATCACAATGAACATTATGAAATAAAATCATGTTTAGGAGGCAAAAAAAGGTCAATATTTTCAGATCTGTCAGGTATTTGTTTGTAAATGTGTGTAATTCTGCCCACCACTTTATTACCTTTACATATAAGACATAAAGCTGAACTATAAAACAGTGAGTCAGACGTGTGATATAAAGCCACAACTAGTGAACGTCTTAACGGCCGTTGATGGCCACCAGCTGCTAGGCCCCGCCCTTTGGTCAGTGACTGATGGGCCAAACTTGACCTTCTCTCTGAGCGGCAAGGGGTACGGTGCTGGGGGATTGAAAACATCCACTCGGAGTGATGGCTGTTTCAGGGGCAGGAGACATGAGAAACATGGCCTGCCAGTCACACACTCCCCGCGGAATCAAAAAGAGCCAGCAGTGGCATGCCAGACATGTCACCCATGCGCCAAGCAGGCTTGGAAGGCCAAGCTGAGCCAGCAGGAGTCCACCGGTCCCTAACTTTACTACATAGGAAAGGGCTGTGTTTGCAAAGAGGTAAAAGTGATGTGAGGCTCTAAAAAGTCTAAATATAAAACTGTGCATTCTGCAATACTCAAGTGTAGTAGAAGCTGAGCAGGGCGAGGCAACCTGACACTAATCTACTGTTGATTCTTCCTGTTGGATTTTACCCAGAATTCAGCAAGACATCTGCTCTATTGACATGTCAACGCCTGGTGAAAACATGCACATGTAAGACATTATATGTAAATACTATGTTTATATATATATATATATATATATATATGTGTGTGAAGATCATATTCATGTTATTCTCTGACGTTTATTTAAGAGAGGATTTCAAGCTCATACAAATCCAGCTTTCATCTGAACAAGAGAAAGTTTTATAGACCTAAATACTACATACTGTGCTCATAAAGGAGATCAACTGATTCGTTCAATACGGGGCTAGACATGATAGACGGGCAAACCAATACAAAGTAAACACATAAAAAAAACAACACTATAAAAAGTATTCCCAGTGCATAGATTTCTAATCTATATCCAGAGTATACAATTTTCTGTCATTTTTGGAGAAGCATAAAAAGAGAGAGAGGAATGAAATGGGAGGAAGACAACAGTGGAAGTGCCTTTGATTGTAACTGACACAGACTCATTCTAGTGGGGCGGGTGGGTTAGATGTGGCTTAGGCGTTTGATTTGCTGTTGATTTACAGTATCCTGCAATTTAAATCAGCACCATTAACTCTACGTGGTACATAGAAGTGTTTCTGCCTTTCTTTTTTTGGGGACCGTGCGTGTGGGAAAGAGAGGAGAGAAGAAAATAGAGAGAGATAAAAACATTATTTTGGAGTTCTGACCCTGTATTTATCTATTACAATTTATGGCACATTTCAAGTATGTACCACACGTGGGAGGGCAACCGGTGCAATACTGATTAAAGGGCGTCGTGCCATCTAAATGGAGCCCATGAGACTCTGAAAAAGCCATCCTAGCTTTAGCTTCAGACTTGTGTGATAATGGGGGGTGGG
>JAPQRQ010000014.1:17109628-17143098 GCA_037367365.1 Apogon talboti | reverse complement strand
GGGGTCGGTGGCGACCGAGCAGACAAAGTGACATGAGAAAATGTCACAGAGCTCTGAGGTCACACAACAGCGAGGACAGATTTCTCAGGCTGCAGGAACAGGTATGACAAGGCAAACCACGCCATCACACCGAGTGAAGGAGGCTGTGGCGTGTGTGTGAGTTGGGGATTGGGTTGAGTTAGCCACATATAATGTTAAAGGGGACATCTCCTGATAGTCATGCTTGAGAACCGGCATGAGAAAATGATGTACACCCAGGTGGTCAAATGCTCTTTTTGTCTCTCAGCAGACAACCAGTGCTGCTTTTGTTGCTGTTCATCACTTTGAAGGAGGACCCATGGTGGGTGTTTACGGTTCCTCGCTTCCCCCCAGTTCTACATGCTTCCATGCTCCCCTTCGCCAAACGAGCAGGAGCTTTTGTTGAAGGCGGGGAAGTGAAAACTTGTAAGGGCTTATAATATATGGTGTGAATATATGGTGTGTGAGTAATAAACCATACCATTCAAGTCAAGTCCAGTCAGTCCCTTATATTCTTTATGCCCTGCATGAGGACCCCATATGGACGCCCATTTAATCTATACAATAACAAAAAAAAGGGCATCCAATTTATTTTATGCCATATTATATGTATACAATAGTGGTCCTATTGGGCACACAGGCTGGAACATATTGTTGCCAGTCATTAGGCCCAGATTAATACTTGCAAAGATATACATAAAACCCAGCAGAATGAAATTACTCTGAGTTGGCATCCATAAATTGTGGAGATATAGTGTCTCCAGATAGAAGGCATATGGCCATGGTAGGACACTGCTCCTTGTAATTGAGCAGCAGAGCAAGCAGTCCATAAAGATGCCAAGACATAGTTAAATATTTATGTAGATGAATGGAGTAATAAATAAATGGTTAAATGAATAATGGCTTGATTAACGTGATCACAATAGATAAGTCATGTTTTATTCAGGACATCTAACCCATTTAGAGAGAAACGAGGCCATTATTTCAACGATTCGTTTGTTTTAATTCACTATGTGTGAAAGTAAAAAGGTGGTATTTTGATAAAGCTGCGCAAACAATGGTCTGTTGAAGGTGTGAGGCTCTTAATAAAGTAATTATGTTTTCACTTTTATACAAGTGGAGTGTGTGAAGTTAGTTGTGTTGATATTTATTTGAATTAAAAATTAAGAAAATATATACACAGGGACAGAAGCTGTCATAATGTAAAATATGAGTTAATCAGGACATGTTCTACTTTAATTTTTTTCTGTGTTGAATATTAGTGTTCTTTTATCTAACAAAACCATTTCCTCCCTTTAGAGACAGATGAAAGTCGTCTTGTGCTTTCTTCTGTGGGGATATTGTATGTCTGTGGACGCCCCACAGAGCCTGACCGGATTGCTGTTTTGGCATGCCCTCTACAGGCTGAAACCGGAACTGAAACACCACACACGAGTGGAAAACTGTCCTCTGAGATCATCTTCAGAATGACTGTCAGTGGATGAATATGAAACGTTGCATTTTATTGATTAACATAAAAAATTAACCCTATTTTTTTAAGCTGTTAAATTGCAAAACAATATTATAACATTTCATTTTCCAAGGTTTCTTCACCGTGGTTAAAAACAGCAATTCATTATGGTGAAATCAAAGCGTTCGGTGTTATTTCTGTACGGCACTCAGAACTTTTGACGTGTTCAGAGGAGGAAACTGTTAACAGCACAGACACACAACCCCACTGTGAAGTCAGAACCATATCAGACTTGAAGCTGGAATACTGTCCACAGCAGGACCAGCAGGAATTCACTCTTTGTCCTTCAGATACTTTTCACTCTATGGATTTAAAAACAACATGACTGTACTCTTTCTATTTCAGTCACAAAAACAGACCCTGAAAATAAAGTTATCAAGGATAAATCAGCGTTAGTCCTAAGTCCAGGAAACTGCAAATAGTGTTTTAATTGTTGTCGTTCACCTACAGTTCTGTGCAGACGTCTTAGACCACCTCTGTGTTTGTTGTTTTTGAAGGGTTGAAATGAGCACAAATATTTATTTCTTGTTCCCTTTTCTTCAGATACATCAAGAAAATACAGGAAAGACATTAGCACATCCTTAAAAGGTTCTAAAGGTTAAAGTCGCTATTTAGTGTGACCTCTGACCCCATGACAAGCAGCAGCACAAACAGTTAGAAACATCTGACACGTATTAAATGAAACCTGGTATAAAACATCAGGAAATTAATGATAAATAAATAAATTCATTAATAAATTCATTTTGTCTGAACAAAAAGGGTTAAAGGCATGTTAAGTGCAAATGGAGGTCACACTAAAACACTTATTTTTTTTACTGTTGTACATACTTCCCATATATCTGACTTTATTTTAATACAGAGACTGAGAAATATAAATGTGTGGTCATTAAAACTTTACTAAACCAACAAACCTAATGTTGGCCTGGGACTTTTGCACCATAAGTGTATGCCTGATAAAAAGACAATATAAACTTTTATTTTTTTTTTCCATTTTTAAATCAATTAAGTGCTGTTTTGTTGGTGATCCAGCTGTATTTCCCTGGGGCCTGGGCGGTCCACCCCATGCAGTCCCCCATATCGCCAGTCCGCTGTTGTAATTACTTCACTGTACATAAAATATCTGCACGAATGCAAACAAAACCACTGAGCAAATGTTTTAGCGAAGGCTCAGCACAGTTAACGTAACGTAGAAAGAAAGAAAGAAAGAAAGAAAGAAAGAAAGAAAGAAAGAAAGAAAGAATGAAAGAATGAAAGAAAGAAAGAAAGAAAGAAAGAAGGAACGAAAAAGAAAAACGCAGCATGATTTCATGATTTCTCTGACAAAAACTGTATTTTGAGAGAATCATTTTTCAGCGGGCATTGTTTGTGTTGGTGTGCTTGTTTGCCCGTGTGTTCCTGTGTTAGTGTATTAGTGTCTGTATGTCTGAGTGTGTATTTGTGCAGCCTTTGAAGGCGCTGCTTTCCCCTGTGTGTCTTTATTGTGGGGCAGCTGAGGCCCTGCCTGTAGCTCTGTCCAGCACTGAGACTCAGACACCAGCTGCATTCACCGTCACAGACCTCTGCCGGCCTTTGAAGTCCGCTCTGCTGCCCAGCCCCTGACCACAGAGACACCACAGATCCACCAACCATCTCCAGCTTTAAAAAAAAAAGAAAAAAAGACAGAAACAACTCACTCCTATTTACATGTTTTTGTTATCTAACGGGAGAGGAGAAGTTGTTTGATATCCGTGGACAAAAAACAAGCTGTTCGGGTCTGGGCACTCTGGGGTGTCTGACTGATTGACTGCATGGGCAAAGTTCCCAGGGTCTGTCTTTGTGTCCAACTGCTTTTCAAACACCCCCAGGCTTGAGAAAGTTTTGCCTCGGGCAGAAAAATGATAAATTAGAATTACATTTTACCAAATCAGAGTGTCTAGGTTGGACTAGAAAGGTGAAAGAAAGAAATGAGATAGGCTTTTATCATTGGGAATCAAAGTACAATGGTGTTGACGTGAATGCGTTTCCCTTTGGAGGAGTAATCATATGAATATGCAAAATAAAAGACCGGACTTCCTACTGTGTTCATGCAACTGATTGGACACATTGAATTTGATTTGGTTTGTAGTTTACATTTTTGCACACCAGCTCTATGTGCCATGTCTAGTGACTCAAAGAGGCTAAAGGTGCCAATTAATGTTATAATAAGAGACTGAAATCGACTACAGTATTATTCAAATGACGCCACCGGTTTTTAAATGAAAGTCATGGAAGTATCTTTCAGGATTTGACGTTAAGGATCCCTGTCTCCTTCTTTTTTCTTTCTGTCCTGTAGTTAGCTACTTACAGTATAGACCGTCCTTCAAGGCGGCAAGGTGAGTACAGAGCAGT
Source organism: Apogon talboti (assembly GCA_037367365.1). Taxonomy (NCBI): domain Eukaryota; kingdom Metazoa; phylum Chordata; class Actinopteri; order Kurtiformes; family Apogonidae; genus Apogon; species Apogon talboti. The sequence goes on along the minus strand of JAPQRQ010000014.1, from coordinate 17,139,203 downwards.
CAGTGTGGAGCCTGTGATGAGTGAAGCGGAGGGGCTGTCATCAGAGGGATGTCTTTTTAGAGGCAAAAGACAGTGGTTTAAAAAAAAAAAAAAAAAGTCAAAGTGTAAAAAAAACAGAACGAGATCTATGCCTTGCCTATTATGCTTTGTGCTTCGGTAACAGACAATGGTTGTGTCACAGCCTCTCAGACTTTCCCCGGCTAATGACATTTCCATCAGGGGTCGTGCCGTATATCGCAGACTGATGACGAAGGCCTCCGCGTGAACCCTCACATAGCGGCTGGCTTCACGATCGTTGTTAGCCTTAAAGCCCTTGCGCAAGCAACTCACAAATGCCTAATGGTCTTTATCATAAATATCAGTACTGCAAAGGTTATAGTTAGATAGATACGTCCCTGTGCCCCATTTAGTTGCATAGCAGACACTTCTGACTGATGCTGCTCTCAAACAGGTAGAAGCACATTGATAGAGGAGGCTTAGAGCCACATAACAAGTAGGTTACACTCAGGGTAATCTTAATGCAGGTGAAATATCTACTGTTGTGTAAAGGTTATCTCAATATAACTTCTACAATGTTCTCTCAAATCTAAGCAAGCTCCTCAGTTAAACTAATGGAAGACCCTGCCATTTTACAAAAGCACATGACTACAAGAGGCAGAACAGGTCGAATAGAAATGTCATTGAGCTGCATCAACACATAACTCCCACAACCTTCTGCTCCACAGAAGACCAAAAACTATTTAAGTTTTGAGTAATGGTGTACTCGGCCGAATAATAACGACATGATAATATCTATTGACCGTCATTGATTTGCTATTAGGGGACCGGTTTAACCTTGATGAATAAAAGCAGACCTGTCAAGTCCACGGCCATAAAGGGATCATTGACACGCAACAATAGCCCTTCTTAACATGCCCCTAAGGTCTCCTTCAGCAGCAGATCAATAGCTGACCTCTGGCCATTATTTACAGGCAATAGCATTTCACCTTTTTCTGAAAATGATGAACAGTGTCTGTCTGAGGAGAAAATACATAGATTGGTCTCAGCCTTAAGCATGGGGGTCTTTTGCACGTTAAATTTACAATGGATGTGAAATAAAAATGTATTTAATGTATACTTTTATAAAAAATACACACTATACCACAGACTTGTATGTAATAACCAAAATTATTCTATTTTAATGACTATAAAATGTTTCTGACAACGTTCAAATGCTGTCAACAGTGTCATATCATTACTAGTTCATCAGAAGTAAATGACATAATGTGAATTTACCGCACTAATATAACATAATATGAATAAGAGTTCAATGTTACCTGGCACCTCATCATAACACGATTAAAGCTTGGGCGAAAACAACAAATCCCACAATCCAATGCTAACTCAGGATCTTATAAAACTTCGAGGTGATGACAAGAATCTTACTGTTTCTTTCTAGCGTGCTGCTTATTAAACAAAAATGTTACATCCTGTTATAATAGAGCAAAAATACTGTCTGGAAAATTACAGGCACTAGTTAACAACGGCAGTAACAACTTTGCAATAGCTTCTACACATGCTAGAGTACCTTAGTCTACGGTGGTTCCCCATTAAACAGGACCTGGGGGGACAAAGTATATCTCACTGAGTGACCTTTATTATGAACAGAGCCAATGGGTCATTGGATGTGACACATACGTATTGGGCTGATTAGTGCTGCTGCCCTGACCAAGGTCTGCAGGTGTCCAGCAGCATGACACCAGGCTCTCTCTGTCCGAATTAAGAGTAAATGACGGAGGCATATACGTGTGACCTTTTTATCCGGAGGTGAAAACAACTTTTCAAGCCATCCAATCTGAAGAAAAGCGTAATCCTCAGGTAAGGTGCTGATTTAAAGCGAGGAATGGATGTTTTGTAGAGATTTACACGGGAAAATTGATAATACCTCTCAGCGTGTCCTGGACGTCCATGCTGCATTGATGAATGGGCTTTTTAGTATAACTACAGCCTTTAGCACACCTTACAGTCCTCTGTTAAAAGTTGTATATGCGCCTGAGCATGCACACAGCTGCACGGGAACATATCTACATGCAGTGTGTGTCCGTCGGTCAACAGAATCCAATCAGACAGGTGATGTGGGTGAGTAATCCATTAGAAGGATACAGAATCCCTTCCTCAGCAGTGCACAGTTTGAGTGCGCTCAGCAAGACCTTGACGGGCCCCAGAGCCAGGGCCTGTCAAACCAGGAGGCAGAGTGATGGAGAGCCCCCACCATGGTGCACTGGACCCTGGCTCTCACCCACGCACTGCCACTGAGGCTGCGCACTCAGGGGCCTTTGGTCATTGCAACACAATCCAGATGTACTTTACTGTGCGTGTGGATGTGCACAGGTATGCATACGCAGGGTGTACATGCACATGTTCTTCTCACTAAGGGTATGGGACTGTGCCAACAAAGGGTCATTGCAGATTAAGATATTTCCTGTCAGTCTCCTGTCTGTTTGTCTCAGGGGCTTGGGATATTTCCATTATTGCAGGCAAATTCACTCAAATCCCTCAACCTTGTCAGGCAATGACATGCTATCCCAGAGGACACCGGGTTTTAACTCTGAGGGACATTAATGAAAAGGTAACCAGCTCCCTGAAGAAATACCACTGGTGCTGCACAAGATAATGGCCAAGGGAGACAAAAAAAAAAAAAAAAGGCGATTCTACAAAGTTTGCAAAAGTTGAAATCCATCATTAATGATCTGACAGATAATATTCACAGTAGCTGAGTTACCAGATGTGATAAACAAAGTATTCCAGTCAGGTTTGTGTTTATGTAGACATGCATCTGACAGAAAACCGATGCCCTTCCTGTAGCGAGACTAGTACTTCACAAAAACATCATTACTGATTAAACAGCAGTTTAAGCCTGTGTATCTCAACCCAGCAAGAAACATGGATTTCACTGCACTGAAAGCATCTCTCTCTTTTTTTTCCCCTGTCTTTGTGCACCTAAAGTTACCACAACACCGCCTGTGTACATATTTGTGAAGTGTGATATACCTACTGAACGTTCAGTAATACAGTAAATGATTTCAAATGAGTAAGAAGCCCACACCACTGTGAGCCAAATCCGGTTCTAATAATAAATCAAACCTCACAGGAGTTATTAAAGTGAAAGGAAAAGCTCCAACTTCACTAATTGGTGCAATGATTTTTTAAATAAGTGTGTGTGATTCCTTCTTTGCCAATTGCTGTGAATAAAAATACTCTGGGTTGTTATGAAACGGAATCAATAATGTAGAGCACTGCTGTGTCTTTATTGCATATCTGGGGAGCTTCTTATTCATAAAAAAAAAACAAAAACATATCACATTATGGGATTTGCTTGCCAAGGGCTTATAGTTATTGAAATTAAAAAATATGTGTAAGTCCTTTGTAAATATGTCTGTTAATTTACTGATGCATTCATCTATAATAATGTTTTTTCATTAAAGAATAAAGTCTTTAATGAGTGACTTTTAATTGCTGACACATTACTAATCACAGCACAGGTGGCAAATAACAGTGGAAACTTTTTACTTCTTTCAAAATAGTAAAAATGGAATAATACAACCCATAGATCCTGTAAAGTGCCCATAAGGCATGTTAACAAATTAACATCCTATCACCATGTCGTCGTGATAAGCTGATTCTGTCTGTCTTTGTGTATGTATGTATGGTGTATATGTGTGTGTGTGTGTAATGTATGTGCGAGTGTGTGAACAGTGAATCAGTTTTGGCTGTGAAATCCCTGTCAGTGCCCAGGGCTTAGGCATTCTGATCTGCTTGGGAAAGCTGCTACACTAATAAATGGAATTAACCCGGAACGGTCACATTGTCTCACTGTAAATGTCCTATTCATTTTTCATACTTCTGTGTGCAGCAGCCTTCCCCTCTTGCAATATTTTTCTCATCCTGAAATCAGCCGCAGCCAGATCGCATCAGATGCATAATAATCCCCTGGCAAAACCCTTCATTTTTCCACCAGAACGTGGCAGACACAGAGGGTTCTTCATGCAAGAACAGTCTGACATTTTAGAAAACACTCGTGCTTGCAGTCAAACCCACAATCAGTAAGTATGGTTTTTATTTTTGTAATATTTCGCAGTGTTATTTACGTCGGTTCAAATGGTTTTGAAATTGCACGAGAGGTTTTCAACAAAACTACGAGTTAGCTAAAGTCTCTGAGTAACGTAAACATCCACGACAGGCTGCAGATGCCATATTTGTGCGTACACATTTCACTATGTATGTTCTCACTCACAGTGTTTTCTCTAAATAAAACACTGGAATGTCTGTAACCGATTGTGTAACCACTCACTTCTTTATGTAGATCCCTTGAGCTTTAAACCCACTGAGCTTGTAGATTTTGAAGATTTCCACATTAAATGTTGTGCAGCTGCATTTGTATGGTTGCATAAGTTAAGCAGCTACCATCAAAACATCATTAACAGTAATTGGAAGTCTCTGTGGATCTCTGCCCTCTAGGTGTGAGGGCCGTCAGAGTTAGTTATGTAAAGGAGGACATGATGACAGTGGACGGCGTGCGTGCGGAGATATGTGTGTACGTGCGTGTATGTTAAAGGTGAGCGTGGTCGGTAGCTTGGACAGTTCGCGACCCAGCGGGGACATTGGCGCTCCGGCTGGGTAGGTAATGATATCAGATGCCACACTCCACAACAACAGGTGCCTTGGCACTGCCACCTTCTACCTCCACGCTGTGTCAATGACATCAACACCGACCCACTGGTTAATTATAGATCACCAATCCCTCGCTCTTCACTGTTCATCCATGAGAGCAGCAGAGGAGATGTTCTACTGAAGCACAATGTATGTTCAGGCGACAGAGGCTTTTCTGTGATGGTGTCATTTTCTGCTTTCCAAGAAACGTCTTTTATATGTGTTATGGATTCATTAAAATATAGCATTTTGATTCAGTGTGAAATCAACAAACTATGCAATGCATGACTCTGAATATTATATACTGATGCTAAATATTCCCATGATTAAAAAAAACTGTTGAAATGATTCCCACACACTGCAAATGCTTGTTTTTTAATGCATGACATTTTTGTTTCCTGTATTATTTTATTTAAGGAAGACTGTGTTTTTGTGTAGATATGCTTGTGTGTTAATTTGGATTTTGCATTTGCATTTTTTGTGTTTTAAATGCTGTTATTAAAATATAACATAACATAATAAACATAGAAAACAATTATATGAAATTTGTGAAACACTAGTTCAGTTTTAAAATCTGTTCAATAAAAAATGGCATAAAAACACCTCTAGTTTCTGGACATAAGTGCACATATATCATTATACTTCCTTGCAAAAAAAAAAAAAAAAAATAGGAGCAACTACTGTCATCAATAAACTGGAGATTATATACACAGATAATGGAGCCCGAGTTGCATGCGTCAGTTTGTAGCGATTCTTTCCACGAAGGACATATGATTTTGTTGTCTTGTGCTTAATATGCTCAGAAGCCTTGTGACTAATTCAGTAGAAGTGCTCAGCTCCGGGGTGGAGATTGGGAGCAGATTTAGGTGCAGCATTTGGATGACCATATGGAACTCTTTGTGGCGCCAAGAGACCATGCAGCTTGGAAACCTGATCACCATCTCCCTGGTGACAGCTGGAGCCTTTACACCATCAGAACATTTGTAGACTTCTAATTTGTCATAACCACCTCCTGTGGCAAAGAAATATGCTGCAAAAATTAGGTAAGCAAAGTTTGGAATTTCTGGGACAGAGGAATATTCATAAAGGAGGGGGACGAAAGCGATAGCTCGGAGAGGGTTAAGACATGAATGTATGAGCGTATATGGGAATCTTATTTCTTGCTTACATAATTCTCCATAGCGACTCATGAACCGATGTTTAATTTAATGATACGTGTTTTGCATCAGGCTGAACTTTATGCAGAAACTCCGCCTCCACGTCTCTGTGATATGGCTTGCATTTCGGAGAAGGCTTGTCTTTGTCATGTCACGTCCGGTCAGAATTTCACAACTATGTGTACGAGTGTATTTCCGTGTCAGCGTGGGCAGGTTGTGCGTGTGTTGCATGTACCTCTGCACCCAGTGGTTGTCAGTCAAGCACAAGCTCTTTCTCCCAGAAGTCCCTGAAGAGAGCTGCTGGTTACAGTAGCTTGTCAGTAAATATATCCCATTAATATTTCATAGAACTGTTTTTTTTTTTTTCTTTTTTTGCCGCTTTCTCTGTGTGTACCTTGTTGTTTCTTCCCATTTGTCTGAATGGACCGTGTACCTTATGCTCATCAACCAGAAAATGCCTCCAACCACCACCCATTCTCCATCTCCAGTGTGTAAAGTGTTTTCTGCCTCAAGGCACAATTCTCTTGTCATTGTTGTACACTCAGGGCTTGTTGCGGTGTGATGTAATTGTTTTGCTCTGAGACCTTTCACGTTGCAGGCTGAAAACAAAGAGCGGCTTCATGATCTATACAGCTCTAAACCTTTTACACTCACAGTTAGAGTGCTTAAAACCATGATTGTTTAGCTAACAAATTAATGACTCTCTAACAAAGGCTCACAGTAACAGAACAGTAATTGCTTGAATACAACTCGTGTATCAGTGGTCAAATTGGTGTTGTGGGCCTGAAACAACGGCAGTAAACAGGGACTGAAATTCTCATTGCACTTAGAAGAGCTCTGGGAAAGGTTTGCAGGCTAGCATTTTCTAGTGGGAAATAGGCTGAGTGTTTTTTTTGCTGCGTGGCGGTAATGCTCTCTAATGCTGATGGTTGATTCTCCACAGGCAGTCTCACAATTCTCAGGTGGGCCTTCCTAAAGCACTAGCTGAATTAAGTGGATATGGCTGTGAGATTTTTAAAGTGCGTCACAGCATACAGACCGCTGGTCTACCGTGACATTACTTGGTTGTTAAGTGTTCTTTAGCGGATTACAGCAGGCTTTGGCATGTTTCTGACAAAGCAGAATGGGGCTATCAAACCCAGTTGGCCCGACAGTGGACCGAGAGGCGATAGATTCTGTTTCTGTTAATTTGGTTCAAGCTGACACCCCTGGGAGAACAGAAGACACAGAAATGTCCAAGTGGACACCAGGGATGGGTTTAGAAACAATAGATGGGAAGCCAGGCGTTAGGAGGAGTAAAATGGAAACTGTTGAGTTGTGTTTGGTCCACAGTAAGTGCATCTACAGCGGTATGGCACCTTTTGTTGACAAGACACAACTGTATTTGACCTATGGATGATCTTTTTGTGTAAACGTACCGCAACTATAAAGAATGCACTCCTTAACATCACTGTAGTCAACAAAGTAACATAGTGGCATTCGTATTTTGTGCAAATTAAAGATATGTAAATACATTACATGCCAATATCTCCACATATGTGTATATTGACGTCACCTGTGAGCATTTTAACTGATCACAGTGCTTTTCAGCCATGTCTCTTATACATAACAGCACTTAGTTAGGCTTAAGGAAAGATATCAAGGCTTGGTTTTCATAAAGACATTGTCAGTGAAGATGTGACAAAAATATTTTTGATGTATTGAGTAATACTAAACCCCAAACTCTTATTGTTTTATTACCTAATCCTTTCGTACCTACTCCTGAAAGCACACATAAGTTGTGTTATGAAGGCTATTCTGATGGTATATCCACCATCTACCCAAGCTGCCTGTTGAGGAAAAGGAGTTGTATGTAGAAAGACTAATGCACCACAAATAATGATATTCTGTGAATGCATGATTTGCAGAAACATACAATCAATGAAAAAACTTTTTTTTTTTTTAATACCCCTACTCTGTCTTTTACAATGACCTCTCTGCAATGATTACACAGGGTGTTGTAAAGGAGAAACTTAAGTGTGGCTGTGGCTGGTTTTATTTGTTCTGTTTCTAAGTACCTTTAAAATACAGATACAATGATCAAGCAGCCATTTGCTGACAGGAAGCAACAATCATGTTCCAGGGTCAGGGTGAGAAGCACAACCGAGAATAAAGGGAAAGAAAAGGACTGGCTTTAGAAATTCTGCTTCAGTGGCAAAGCTGGACTGTAACTTAGATATGTAGTTTGGAGGGTGTGTGTGTGTGCGTGTGTGTTTGTGTGTATGTGTGTGTATGTGTGTGTGAGCGAGAGAGAGGGCTATGGATTTTAATCCATCAGTCGATAAAGGTCAGTGCTCGAAAGGGCTTTATTCCTCAGCTCCACATCAAAGTGTAAATCCGCTGATTGCAGGCCCTGAATAGGGAGACAACAAGGCTCCATTTGTGGTCTGTTTCTATGGCTCAGTGTGTGTAAGACCCCGCGTGCGCGGAACCATAATACAGGGGGTTTCTATCAGGGGCCCCCTAGATCAATGGGCCACATGACCTTTGCATTGTGCTGCCGGCTTGGCCCGTGATGTCATGCCATCTATCCGGTGCTCCACTTAAAGGGGCAAAAGAAAAGCAAGGCAAAGTCCCACACCTTCCTCCCACTGAGCCACTGAAAAGACAGCATGAAAGGCATCATCTGCAAATGTATCCACCTGAAGCAGGGTTTATTCTGCTCAAAACACACCTTCACAGATTAGGGAGGTTTCTCACATGTGTGTAGGTGTTGGAAATGAGATGCATGTGGGCTAAATGCAGTATGTTACAAGTGCAATTATAGGTTATTGCTGGATCATTCTTTCAATGCGTGTTTGCTGACGTTTACAAAAGTCTTGTTGGCTGATTCAGATGAGCCCTATCACTTCTGGAGTGTTGTTCTGCATTGATCTATGGCTATTGAAATTAAACATGGTGCGGCAGAGACTCTGGGCCAAGAGAAAAGAGAAGCCCTCTCATTGTTCCCAAGTGAAAGGTCCTCTTTATAGTCAGGAGAGACGATGGCAGCTGGTAGGTTCTTCCCTCTATAGAAGATAGAGCACTTTCACAGAGTTGTGGAGTGCATTTGAATGGAAATCTAAAGAGGTAGGCGTGAACCATTTGTTTTGCTATGTTTGTGTTTGCTGTCAACATGTCTGTCTGTGTTGTGGGGCGGCCCCTTTTTACTGCACAAAGTGGATTCACCCCCTCTCCTACACGACCCCACCAACTCCACATCCCGCCCCCCAAACCCAGACATAATCGCTGGGGAGGCAGTGTTGCCCCAAACAGAGTGCCTGGGCCATCTTTGCGGGCAGCTTTGTCATGGCGACAGATGTTGTAATTGCCAACTGATGGATCGCTTGTCAAGGACGTCATTAGGATTTCAGTGGCCAGACCCAGTGGCAGCAGAGAAAGGGTTAAAAGACTGGGAAAAGATGGAGCCGGCTCAAGCGGGAATGGATGGGACACCGGGTCACACATATCAGCCTTTTTGACCGCAGCCATGGAGATTAATAATGTGATTGGCTACGCGTTAGAGGAGACATTATTGGAGATTAAACAGCTCCTGTTCCTGCCTCCTAGTGATGGTATGAAAAGTTTAGAGGAAGGGGTGTAAAAGTAAAACATACAGCCAGTCCACACATGCTGATATTGTACTACATAAAATATTAAGAACATCCCACATTTTACCTACATTTCCAGACTTCTTGGTAGTTTTTTTTAAGATCAAGTTTGACATCTGACAAATTAATAATTTTAGCTGCCACTTTGAGACATGAAAAGTATTGCTTCATGCTCACTTTAATGTCAGAAATCCTGAAACTTAAAAATAACCTAAGTTTTGCAGTTCACTGTTCATACCACTGTAAATACAAATCTTGACTCTGAAATAGAACAGGGGCAATAGCATATATTCTATTGCAGATATAAAAACGACTAAAATCTGATTCCCATACCGTCTAGGAACCCTGAAACCTACAAAGCAAGTGTCGTCCCCGCTGTAAATAATAGTCTGGACCTGTCTGCACTGTGGGCCCCCTCTCATAGAGTAGGAAGAGGCTTCTGAGGGGCCCGATCCAATACGGGGTACTATTCTCTGGTGGCACATTCAAGGTCATTTAAACAAGTGATCCCTACTTCTCCAAAGTGTCACTCTACACCAAAGTAAATTGTCAGTTTGTTTATACTAGCCATTTGATTGTGTAAGGCACCCCTTCAGTGCACACATACACACACCGACACCCACGCACACACCAAAAGCTCCCCAGAGGTCAATTAGACAGACAAGGGGCTTTCAGACAAAGGGTGCTAGTGGCCCAGAGCAGCCAAGGGAACCACATAATTAACAGTTATAAAGTACTTTACTCTGTTAATTTAATTAGTTAATCCTTTTATCAGTAATGCTTTGTTGAGGGGAGTCATTACAGGGCTCTTCTTCCAGTGTTACACATGGACCAGAGCTGCTCTTCCAGTGTTTGAGCTCAATGGCTGGTAATGGAGCTTCAAAAGTGATCTGATCTGTGATGGCTACAAAGGCATTCAACGCACTGTGACAATTACACACCGCATCTGCAGACCCGCACAATAATGACATCAAGGACGTGTCGTGTTATATGTTAATTTTACTACTTAACCTGCAATCTGGGCCTTGGGAAGGCGTCGGAAGCGTGAGCGTTTGAGACGATTTGGCCATTTTTGATTGTACAAGCACTCAACAAAAAAAGAAAACATGTACAGATCAAATAAATATGAAATTACACCTCTCCTTTTCTGATTAAATTGGGTGTTTGAAGTCGAATTATCATTTTCATGTGCTGCCAAGGCTCATCCCTTTGTCCGTTACAGCTCACACCCCCTCTGCCCAGAACCTGTATCTATCTTCGCACTCCAGAAATTATTCAAATGACCCGAGCTCGCCTTCACACATTTATGTTGCAGCACCACTTGAAGCATTAGCAATAATGAGCGTGTAATCCTATGTGATGTAGTTGTACCTAGCATCACCTCTTTTCAGGTGCGACACCTTTGAACATCAAATCTTAAAGGCAAAAAAAAAAAAGGCAAAAAAAAAAAGGGGGGGGTGTTTTAATATGCAGCTCTGTAGCTCCCTGCCTGGCGGTGAACCCGGCAGCCCCAGGTTCAGGGGGAGCCTCTAGACAGAAACCCTCCGGCCCTCGCCCTGCCGGCCCTACTTACATCGGCATTTAACTCGCCCCTGAGGATGAAAACGCTGCAATTCGACTTCAGATCACTCCTACAAATATGCACTGAAAAATATAATCAACAGGCTCTGTGTGTGCCCGCCGTCACCCCCGTTCCATATTAAAGTGGTACACAAGGTCCTGCTGATTGCTACAAGCCTTACAGTCACAGCGTAAAACCATTAGAGATGAATGGACTGAGCTGCAGACAGATTTCATAGATGAATATTCCTGCGCTCTGTAACGCTCACATTTTGTTGACAAAACATAAGCAGGAAATAGATGCTGTAATGTGCAGCAGAACAGACCATTAAACAGCAACTATTTCTTTTACAGTGCGGTTGAGTTTTATATAGAAGCACATAATGCACCCGTTTCTATTAAAAGACTTAGCTCTTGTTCAGTTCCTGTATCTGTCCGTAATTGCTCTGCGATGTTTCGTTGCTCAATAGGTCAATGCCAAGAAAAGAGTTTGCAATCAAACAAAAACTCCTCATCTGACCAGATGGCTGATTGTTTACTTGTGTGAGAAAATCATATCTTTGATTGCAATCACTCTGAACCGTTGCAGCTTCATTAGGCAGACTCGGAAATCATGATGATGGAGTCGCGGAAACACCTGTTAGTAACCATGTTAATGTTAATCTGAACTCTGAAACGTGTCAGAATGACGTCTGTACACGCATCACTGACATCGAGGAATTCACTCCTGAAAAATGTAATGTACCTGCACAGGTATCCCCAACACCCGTCAGCCCCTTACCCTCAGAGGTAACAATATTGACAGAAATGTTTTACTTTAAGTATCTGCTCTCACCAAGTAAATAAGAAAATAATGCAGAATGTTTTACCACTAAAAACACCTTCTATGATCAGTTTAGAAAAACAGGTTCAACAAAAACACAAATAATACAGCAACTAAAATATGACATTTTATAAAGTTAAAATCCAAAAGCTTATTCCCTAAGAGCTTTATGTGTATTGAGACAAGGGCTGGGTAATAAAACGACTATTATTGGGATATAAATCGATATTGCAATAATTATAACATAATGAGAGCTAAAATATTTGCAAAATGTTACATTTACATAACTTACTTGTGTGTATTTTGATAGTGGAAAAATATTACACATCTTAATGAATATTTGTCATGTTTGGACCAGTAAGACTAGTAAAAGACTAGTAGTAAATAAATAAATAAATACGTAAAATTTTATAGAATAAAATAGTAAAGTGAAAGAAATAATCATCTGACATTTCTCCGTATTGACATTTTTTTGTTATATTGCTCAGTTCTAATTGAAATTATGGGATTATTTATATGTAATATGAATATTTTTATTGTCCAATGTAACGGTTTGCAGAACTACAGCCTATATAACTTCAGGCTATAGGAAGAAGTTTACAAATTCCCCCAACCATGACAAAATGGCTCCCCCATAATTTCTGGCAGTCTTTGATGGGGATTTGTGCCCAAATGAAAATGCATGTGAAATGAGCAGCCCTCTGTGGCCCCCACAGTGTGCAAAGATGGCATACAGCAATAATCTTAAAAAATGTAATTAAACACAGATAAGATTAATACAATCAGGGAGAGATGATTGAAAGATGCTGTTGTTGTGTAGGAGGGTGGTGAGGCCCCTGGGCCCCTGGGCTCCAGAACGAGGCGGCTAGCTGTGGGGAAGGGGGCCCTTCGCTCTGGGATTAGCTTAGCCAGGTGGGGGAGCTTCGTGGTTGGAGCATTTAAATTAGCGGTGAGATGACAACCCCCATTAGGAGGGATTAAAGGCCTGCTGGCAGGCAGAAATGCACTGGCACTGGCAGGGGCATCCGTCACAAAAAACCCAAGGCGATGTGGCACAAGTCAGTCACTCGACAGCCGCTGTTGTTTTCCTCTTCACGTATGACTGTCAGAAAATTCTCAAGACATAATATCACCATTAAGTCATATTTTCACACTGATATTAAGATTCTATAGTTATAGTAGTAGTCTAACAGATAGTAGGAGGCGCTGAAAAGTGGATGTACCTGTTTCTACTAAAACCATAGTCTTTTGTAGTAAACAGTCGGTTTCCGTCACACTGGATTATTAACGTAACAAATGAAAGTTGCATCATTATATTTTGTGTTGTTTTTCTAATTTCTACCCCTGTTTACTATTACTGTACTTGTTTTCTCAGAGCTTCCCTTTTCCATCATTCCATTTCAGATGTTGGCACTCAACTATGCAGCGTCTCTTCGACTTAATTCAAAAGGACAGCGCCCAGGTTCAGGGGTGAGATTGCACAGAAGCCCGACCCACACGGAGGTCCCCGCAGAGGATCTGTCTGTTGGTGGGATTGTGCTAACGTCAAAAAGCTGTGAGAGGAATTACTGGCTTACTGCCACCTGACAACGGCACTTTTTGTTCCTGATGCATTCCCAAGTTCTGATGGCAAAGGAAAACAAAACAAAAAACCGGCAATCCGATTAAAACAATCTCCTTGTGTCCTGATTAACATACATTTACATGAGAATAGCCCTCTGTGATTAAACAGTGGTAGGTGAGTCCAGCGCTCTATGTGGTGTTATGGCCCCTCAGAAGGAAGCCCCCACAATGCACTGTACTGTGCAGCACGCCACGAGCAGGGAATCTTCCCCGCCTGTCTGAATCAAGCCTGTTTGGCCTTCACTGCTCATAAATGTGTCATCTCTCCCACGGCAGCTTACAAACAAGAACTTTTAAAGCCCACCACCTGCTGAAATAAGAACTGGGATCATTATAGGATGAGAGGATCGTATCTCTATGCAAACTAACCGATGACAAGTCCCAGATAGATGCAGCAACAGCCAAAGCATGAAACAAAAAAACCACAAAAACAAGCAGTGTAGAGACCCTCCCTCCAAATTGTGCACTTTAAAAGATTTATGGCGTAGCGTCTCATGGTCTCACTGATTCCTTTGCATGATAAACATACAGACATCAGTGTTATGGCCTTAGCTTATTAGGGAGGTTAGGGCTGCAAAACAAACAATGTCAGCACTGCAAGGGTGTCAGGAACAGCTTGAGATGGCGGAGGGGAAAAAAGGAGATGATAAAAAAGGAACTGTAGACAGACAACGTCAGATGTCACTGTTTGGTATTTCTACAAAGCTCCAGAGAGAGGCTAGCCTGGAGCCATCGCCGTGTTTGAGACAAATGAAGTGAGAGTGTGCAGGCTCCGGTGCCAACCTGGGCCTTCTCTCTTCCCCTACAGAACGCTCAGCTCTCCAGCGGCAACAGGAAATCAAACAATTAGCAGGAGGGAAATAAAAGGTCCTTTTTCGCCCTCTGGCACTTGTAAACATGGTAACAGTGTTTGGAAAATGCTGCCGTCATCATGCAAAATTCTGTTTTCCTGCAGTAGCTGGCAGCGCTATCAACCATCAGATCCTGACAAACAAAAACAGTTCTATATTTAAAGACTCCAGGGAAATAATATCACACATAACAATATTCACACATGTATGTATACGGATAATGAGCCCCTAAAATATCACTGGTTGATTTTGTTAAGAGAAATATCACTTTTGCATGTTTATAATTGCCAAACTCACTGAAAATATTTATATACATCATTTACATATTTAAACAAAATACATGTAACATTCTGCACAAATTAAAAATGTAATAAAAAATGCACATGTTAAAAAACAATTCTCACTGTTACTTTTCTTGTTATCACATTTCAACAGGAACAATAATAATCTCTTCAGGTTATATATTATATATTATACCACCACACCTACAGTATGTTCATGCATTTATTTATATGGAATATGTGAAGGTTCACAAATGATAACAAATCATAAATGGATTAAACTGTAATCCAGAAATGAGTTTTTTTGACTGAAGCTCAACTGTTTGCAGTTCTTACACTCAGCCAACTGGGTATTGGAGCTACATTTAGAGCTACATGAAGTAGCTTTAAAGTGAACATGAACGTCCCCATATCGCTGCAGAGTTCAGCGTGCTCTCTAAGTGGAATTCTTAACTATGGGACCCCTTCACAGCGAGGAGTTTCTGTTTACATAAAAGAGCTGGCCAAGGTCTGGGACATTGCACTCGGGACTGGGGCATCCCAGTCCTCTGCCTAAATGGAATGGAGAAAACATGGACATTAATGTTAAAGCAGAAAACAAGGAACATGTGTTTTCTTCCTGAGATGAAAGTTTCCAGGCTGGTTTGTTTTGAGTTTTAAATGTAGGACAATGTGCTGGAGCAGAGGATTTTCCCATATTTCATACTATCATGTAGTTAGGTTCTTTCTTACTTTTCATCTATAAAGTCATTTGTATTTTCTAAATGTAATAATAATAAGTTATGAATCAATTTAATGACGAATGCACTAGTTGACATTTAATGTAAAAGTAAATCTGTTAAATGTGTAACTGTTACAATAAAACTATCACGTTAGAAATACTTGAAAACTGAAAGAATACAATTAATATTAAAAACATAGAAATGTATGATATTTGTGTCAACGTAGATATAATAATTTATGGCTTAATTATAAAAATAATAGAATTTTATACAAATGCACTACAAAAATACAAGGTAAGTACATACAAACAATGCAAAAATTCCAGGTCATTAACTTTTTTTGGTAAGTGTTATTTAGAAAATATTTTTTCATTACACTTTTAGACGCATCTTTATTGTTAAATCAAATCTATCGTATACATTTTAGATGGAAATAAACCTCACAAAAGATGATCAGGATAAACTTTAAAATAACTTTACACAATGTATCCGATTTTTTCATGTTTTTCTTCGTCATGTGATGTGAAAAAGTGCTTTTAATGTACGCGCAGAATTGCAAATATAAAGTGTTTATACAGAAAAAAATTAACCTTAAGGCTTATTGTAAATTAAGATTATTGGTCAAATGTTTAGAAGTGATACAGGGGGATATTAGCACCAAATTCTTACAGTTATTGTTAACGGTTATTGAAAAAAAGATTAGCGTGTATATATACAGTATTTAGTCGTGAAAAGCGTATAAGTACATCTGATTTCTTAATTTTAAAGCTTCTAAATGACGCCATTGAAGTGTATTGACTGTGGAGTCCTCTAGTAAAAATGACTGACAGTTCTAGTTTTAGAACATAATGAGTAACTTCATGATTAGTAAGAATAGACTGAAAAATCATCATTTAATGTAAGATATTTACACTTTAATGTACTACATTCTATATTAATCATAATGACCATAATAACCATACACAGTAATATAATTATGTCTTAAAAAATGAGTTACTAGAACTATGACAATTATTTGTAATGATAATATCTAATATTTAATTTCTACCATTTTAATTCCTTTTTGTTTCATTTCAAGCCACTCTAATTTACTTTATTTATACGCAAGCAGCAATTATTCTTTCCCTCGCCACATACTTGTCAAGTCCATCTGTCTTTTCCTATGAAGCTGTGAGAGCACATACTGCACAGTCCATAGAACCACTGGAGTCCAATGTTGGCCTGACCTGTCCACATTTTCCCCAGTCTGTCTCTGTGCTCCCAACATCCCTCTAAGTAGTGCTTTACACTCGGACACCCTCTGGGGCTACGGGGGCCACTTTGATAGAGATGGATGCGCTGGTGCTCTACTGCCCTCCAATGGCAGCCGCCACACACACACAGCAGCGCTCCACTCCACTCCAATCTGCTGCCAATGTGGGGCAGTTAGCACTCAGCACTGAGAGGATGGACCGGAGACCAGGAGACTGACCGAAGCCAGGCCAAAGGAGAAAGGCCTCCACGTAGGAAAAGTAGTTCAAGCAGATGATGCCGTGCAGGAGAGGCATGTAGTGGAAATCTGTGAACAGGTGTAAAGAAGCATGCATGCATGATGGATGCACCACCGCCTCCTGCATTTACAACCGCTCATACTTAGGGTGGATAAAACAGAAATATTGCACACTATAGCAACTTTCAACCTGTTTTGACTCTAATTAAAGTAAGTTTAGAAGCACATGAATATACTGTACGTGCATGCAAATACACACACATATATACATGCACGCGCACACAGCCACATATAGTTCATAGAGATAAATGTAGACAGTGTGCTGAGGCCCAGATGGCTCAGTCACAATGGCGGTGCAGGGCAGCCTTTGATGGGTGTGAGTGATTGATTTCAGGCTTGACTGACTCTGATAGAGTCACCTCAGGAGGCGCCTGGCAACCACAGGCCCACGCCAGAGCCTTTCGGCAAGAAACAAGATGGAGCTGAAATTCGCTAGATGCCCAGCAGCTTCATTCGCGTCCCCATAGAAGTCCAATACATTCTCGGTACTTACAACCACTGGAATTGGATGGATTTTGTCACTAGATTCAGCTTTCAATGGCAAAGCGGTTTACAGTACAGTAATTGGTCTTTCAATATGTCACAGCATGTTACTCCCAACACAAAATACGTCTATTTCCAAGTATTTTTTTTTTCAGCATTTTTCACCTTTTTTATATCATATTACTCTGTGTAAGCTCTTAAAGATAACTCTGAATTCAATGCCATCCAAAGGAAATCTAATTTTGGATTTATAAAACCCTCACAAAAATAATCCTTGTTTATTTTACACCCTTTTCCTTTGTTACTTTATGCTCTGTGGAAACGCTGCAATTTGCCCTGCATGAAGATATTGAGTGATAGCTGTAATGGAATACGACTGTCATCTTGGGGTGACATTTTCAGCGCTGCCACTGTGCTGTGACTGTCTCTGCTGAGCTCACTGGGCAGGAGGGCACCGTGTTCACGAGGACACATTTGCCCCGGAGTCATCTCAGTTACCTGCTACACTATGACATGATTTGACAATCAATTAACCGTCCTGCGCCAAACAAGACCTTTTCGGTTGCGGAGCCCTCAGTAGTGAAACACTCTCAGGTCGAAACATCAACATCCAATGCCTTATTTATTCAGGTTTTAAATGCTGCGATGAACGCCGCGGTCTGGTTCACGTCATGTCGGAGGTTACTGAGAGGAATGCGCACTAAAAACTAAAACGGGCCATGAACGTGAAAAATCAGCTTAAATGTGCAATTATGTTTGTATTTCTAATCACACTGGCTAATTGCTTTAACTAAATAAATCACACTCTGATTCACCATGGCAATAGCATTACCATGGTAATAATTACTACTGTGATGACATTGACATCAGGCAGGTACCCTTTGCTTCATTTGAATAATTAACATCTTAAGAGCCACTGCTCTTTCTCCTTCTCCCGTTTTCATCTTCCATTCCTCCTAATTGTGAGTTTATTAATGAAGGGATTGATGAGCCCCGTGCATAATTTACCAATTAGTTCTACACATTTATAAAGCTGCATCCTCAAATAACACGTGTCACATTTATTTAAGATTAAAGTTTAATGTGTCTTGTTGTTTGTGACTGAGAAATTAATTTGTCTAAGGATATCCCCCCAGCTATTCTCTGAGAACTTCAATATAAATCATTCGTTTATAGTGAAATGCAGATGAGAAAATGTAGTGCAGTAACTGACAGATTCACATATTTATGAGGAACAATTTGGAAACATCTCACAGATGAACCAGTGATTAAATGTTTTCTTGGAATAGAGAACAGGCAAGCACCACAAGAAACTTTTAAATACAACAAACTTTAGATCATTAGTTTTTCATGTATATTTTTTACATAAAGTGGATTTTATAACAGCAAAAAAAATCCGATTCTCAGTGATATGGATGATACATTATATTGTTACGACATTTTAAGGAATCAGTTTCAAAAGCAAACACTAATATCCAAACCTTATTTCAGCTGAGACCAACTGTCTTAGCCAGGTTTCTAAGAAAAGAGAAGGCGAGTATCAGTGGCTCATGCAGCCCTGGCTCCAAACAGACATATATCTAACTGGAGACAGAGGGGCGGGCAGAGAGGTGAGGGAGAGGGCAGGGCAGCTCTGCCCGCCTGGGGAGTTTGGCATGTGCCCTCCCTGGGCCTCCTGTGGACCTGGGGTCAAAGTAAATAAAGGGGCGATGTGGACCGCCTCCAGCAGCCCCCTTACCAACCCCTTTTCCGCCCTTCATCCCACAGCCCAGTAACAGGAATCGGTCTCTTTATCCAGTGACCACGCCTTCCTGTGGCCATCCATACCTCCACTGCCACATGCCGCCTTTTCTACATTCTCCAGCTCCATGTCCAGACATGAGGCCAAGGCCCTTCTCCACAGTTTGTAACAGTGTGACACTAAAACGCAGCCGGGAAGCTACAGTATATGAGATCTTCTTGTGGTGCAAACAGCGTTTCTCCATGTGTGTTAAATATTCACGACTGCATTTCCAAATACATACCCTTAAAGTGGACAGACTATAAGAGCATGCTTTGGAACTAATGACATATATGTGGTATAAAAACAAAAGTCATGTATTTGCACACCTGTTTAGCTAGTATTAAACTCTAAACCTCAGATGTGGCTGGCGTTAATCCGTGCACACACTTATAATACACACAAATATGTGCATACGTGCATGCAACCTCCACAGTAATGAAATCCAGACCTGCATTTGACTGGGTGGAGAAAATATACAGAAACTAACTCTGAAACTGGGGAATTGTGTACAAAAAAAGTTCACATTCCTGCTTAGATTTAGAAGGTGGAAAAATGCTTTACACGTAATAAAAAACAATAGGTAGTCATAGACCTTGCTGAGCTCTTAGCAGGAACCCGAGGATTTGCAGTGTGAGCAGGGTCTACGAGCGCTTAGCAGCTTTATAACGTCAATGTTTTTTCATCTACGTTGTTCCAGAGGTTAACACTCGCGCAATTATTCCCCTAACAAGTTCAGAATACCACAGTATAATGTAACACACCAAACTTCTATCCACATGACATGTTTTATCACTCTGCCCCTTCACTCATAAACTATGGCTCCAACTTTCATGTGTCTAAAACTAATGAATTCAAAGCATTTTGGACAAAAGAGCAATAGACCAACATCCTCTCCGAGTTAATACCAGGGCACCGCAGACACATGGACACCGGCCCTCTTCTTCTTCCTCCTCCTCCTCCTCCTCTATCCCTCCATCTCCTCATCCCTCCTGCTGGAGGAATTCCCAACCCTCTCTGCAGGTAGCCAGGCAGCCAAGACCAGCAGAACATGTGTTTTCCTCCCCTGGTCGGGTCAACGTGAGGTCGTTCATTCATTCCCAGTGATATAGCGGCCCGGCTCACCCGCTTGCATGCTTATCATGTGCCGCGCCTTCGCAACAGATGATGAATTCCACCCAGCCGATGGATAGATAGATAGATAGATAGATAGAAGAGAGAAGGATGGAAGAGTAATAGAATGATGGAGAGAGAGAGAGAGAGAGAGAGAGAGAGACCCCCCTCCGAGGCCTCCAGACGCATCTCGTCCCAGCCAGTTTGCAACTCAATCAGTGACATGTGCGATTTTAAGGCAGGAATTGTATGTTATGCTTTTTTTTTTTTTTTTTTTTTTTTTTTTTTTTTTTTTTTTTTTTTTTTTTTAAGGGGGTGACAGTTCTGAACTTTGACCACAAAGTTATGAATTTTCTTTTAAGGCTCAGAGGAACTCAAGGAAAATATTTTCAGGACAATGTACACAGGATATTCATGTTTCAAAGCAAGTTTAGATTTCAATAACTATGGGATGGCTGGCTTTTAAGCATGCTGTTCCAACAAGTTTGTTTTGTTCATTCTTTAGAACATTCATAATATTGATGCAAGGAGTTTGGACAAACCAAATCCAATATTGTTGCAATGTTAATCTAATACTGTTTACTCAAAAAAGATATTATATTTTGTCAATACATTATATTAATTTTCACATTCACATAAATATTAGTGGTATATAAGTGCTTTTTTTGTTATTATAAAACACTTATTATTGTATTATGCTCATATTGGAAGTAATATGTCATTAGCAAACTATTTTTCCTTCAAAAACCACAAAATTACTGGTTGCACATGAAGGATGACTTTAATACGGAAAAAAAGCATCATAGAATAAGGCATTAACAAGTCCTTTCTAATGATGAAACTAGATCACATGTTAAACTAATAAACAATTGCTATAAATAAAGCGGTACCTGTCTTTCCAGTAGAGATACTTGACTCCTATGGTAAGAAAACAGCTGATTTCTCAGCTGGTATTACTGACTTTGAGGGAAAATAATGGCTGGAACAAAAAAAAAAATACGATTTTTCAGCATTTTGAGCTTTGACTTTGACATTATGTTCAACATTTTTCCAGTCAAATCTCCAACTGTGAGTAATTAATACACTCTATAACCATTCGATCTCTAATTTAGTGATAATTTTTAGGCATTTTATTTGGTATATTTACATATTAGCGATTCCATCGGCAGCATCTCCACATCCCTACGGTCTGTAATTACAACCTGAAGATATCTTATGCACAGACAGGGGCGACAACAGAGTAGAATGATTGTAAAGTTATTTAAATAACATGATGAATTCAACCTGAAAACCCAATTGACTATTCTATAATACAGTCTAGCTGCACGCCTTCCATGTTTGGTTCAGAGAAAAGTCGTTTCGAGAAAATACAAGTCCCAGTATCACGCTCTTATCGGACCAAACAGCAGCCGCACACGATCCAAGGAGCCTGGAACACGCCGTAGACACATGAAATAAATAAACAACAATAATAACTGAGGTACTACGGCCTGTACTTAATGTTTATCAGGTGTCGTGGCGGCCATGACACCGTGCTGAGTAAGATTCTCTACAGGCGGCATCCTCTTGGCCCCGTCACCAGCATGTGGGCAACGACGGGAGCTGAAAAGGCGAGACAAGAGATTAAGGAGGCAAGAAGCTTTGTCTGTGCTCCCTCCCTGCCTCAAACACAACAACCTCTCCATACACCCTCTTCTCCCCCCATAACACACACACACACATACATACATAACGCATACGCACTCTGCCCCCATTTTTTCTTATTACCGTAAGCACGAAAGGGAAAAAAGGACAAAATAGTACTTACTAATGGACTAAAAATGTCCCCAACTCCCTACCCTTTCGCTCCCCAAAAGCCAGAAAAACCACTCACCAAATCTGTTCTCAGTCCCACTGCTGAGGACTACATTTAGTCAATCTTACAGCGCCCTATAAGGGATGGATTTCGGGACATCTTGTGAGTCTGGGTGAAATGTGAGTTAATGGGAAGAGAGTTAGTGGTTGAGTGAAGATGCCAGGCAGAGTAGGTAGTTAAAGAGCAGAACAGTGCCTTAGGGGTACTCAGTGTATCTGGACTCACACTGGGAAAAGTGTATTTATCAACTTAATAGCAGGTGTCTGATTGAACATGACTATGATTACAGTAAGTTGTTCCTTCTTTTGGCTCTTCTCCTCCTCTTCTTCCTCCTCATCATACTCCCCTCCTGTTTTCCACCTCACCATCCTCTACCTCCTGTTTTTTTTTTTTTTTTTGTTTTGGTTTTTTTTTTAAAGCTACTGTAAGGTGGTATGGCTTGGATTTACATTGTCAACACTAGCTGATTTAATTAGATTTCTGGCAATAAAAACATGTTTACTGCTGAAAATAATTCCGTCTTCCAAATTCAGAATAGCGTGCATGCAGTTTTCCACTTCTGCTCCATGTTCCATGTGAGTTAAGTGAGGTTTTTTTTACATGCTTAACTTTGATCAGTGCTAAAATTGACTCTCTGAGCAGGTAGATCTGGTGAAAAATCTCACATATCTTACGCAGGAGTCGTATTCAGAGAGTGAATAAACAAGGAGAAGAATCTGATTTGTGGAAGATGGGGAGAGGGAGCCATTTAGCTGATAAGGCAGGGAAGGCCCTTCAGGTGTCTCCTGCTCCACTGCTGTGTAAATGAGCTCCAATTAAACAGGCGGCCCCTAGCTCCGGGTCTCCCCGCAGCCCTCCCCAGCCTCCTCTGCCTCCTCCATCCCCTAAGCCTCCCCCCAGCCCCTCGCTGCTCGCCGTAAGGCCCAACCCACCCCACGGCTCCTGCAGCTGCTCGCTCGCTCCCACTCTCTGTTTTTCACTCACACTGCGTGACCCAAAGGCCTGCTTAACTTGTGTGTGTACAGTCGTCTGCTGATGTGTGTGCTTCTCCATGTATGGCTGTGTATTTGTTAGCCCTGCAGCAATTCAGCTTATTGTCAACTCCCGATAAGTGACAGCATGGTGGAAATGCTGCATCCCAGTGTCTGCTTGATTTGTGTATATTGCAGTAATTGCTGTATCTCTAGAAACTTCTGAGAGAATTTCAGTGGTACTTTATATTTTAGTTTTTCTTATGGCCTCAGAGTTCATATTCTACAACAGAAGTGCATTATACGGTACGCTCCCAACTGTTGGATCCGTCACCAAACACTGACCAAACACAACATTAACAGTTTGCAAACATTGTCTGATTCCTCACAAGGCCTTTGCCATGCAGCAACGGGGGTCTGAGAACAGCGGGTGATTTGGCCAATTAGATGAGGCCGTGATTTAGGTGGCCAGATTGGGGGAGCCACGTTTGGCTGCTGGCCAGGAATCTGGGGTTGACACCCCTGATCCTTGGGAAGCAATACCACGAGTTTCTAAATGACCACAACCAGGGGCAGAGGGAATGAACATCTGATGACCAGCGCTACACAGACCTCTAGAATATATTACAAACATGGCCACACTCAGGCCAAACGGGATCTAATGTCCACCTTTTTCAGATTATATTTTTGGACATTATTCGATTAGTTGCTTAGACTAGTTATTCACAAATTTAAGAACACCACAGCACAGTGAAATCTACACATATTCTGCAATAAATTCACACTTTTAATCACAAAACGTGCAAGACTAACATAAAGTATTTTTCTGGAATTTTTAATACAAATTCAAGGTCCACCCACAGAAATGTAACTATATGTAGAGCAATAAATGTAGAAATTAGGAGAAAATGTATCACACTTATTTTACACTAGATTATATCTCTATTTTATTTAACCACCTAAACCCCATTGAGATTAAAAATATCTTTTCCGAAGGGCGACCTGGCCAAGACAACAGCACAAACATAGTTATAACAAATAAAAAGCTTATACACAGGAGATTGATTCCTCATTGACAGCCTGACTTTTACCATCTAACTTATTGTGCTCCAACTCCTGATGTGATATCAGTGAAGATACATGAAGATGAATAACAAATATAATGTAAATATAATGGATTTGTATTAGTAGCTGTTTTGTTGCTCTTTCACAAATAAACAATTCTTTTTACAACCTACCTGCAGTACTTTCCCAGCCCACTAGGGGGGCGCAGTCAACATTTTTGGAAATCACTGGCTTTTGATGTCACTGGTAGCGTTATTTCCTTCAGCCCAGAGTGATATTTTAGGGAAATATTCAATTTATACGTTAAAGCTGCGAGTATCTAATTCATGCTTGAACACCAAAGCATTAGCCAATCAGTAAAGCACGTGAGGGGGATTTTTTTTTTCCAGCACATTACACTACATATCCGCACAACCTATAGTGTTGTAACTAAAATACAGCCTCGTGAATTTTGTCTGAAAGGTGTCACTGCTTACGATGGATGGGTCAGAGCTGTAAGTCAGACTCCAGCTCGTGTGTAACAGATCATTCCCTACCTCCTACCGCATGAGGAAAGCACAATTACCTGTTCTTGTCGAAGGATACAGGCCCTGTCAGCAGCACCTCGTGCATAATACATACCTGACATTCTGCTAACGTTACCTGCCACATGTAACCAGTCACACTGTAAAAGGTGTTTGTCTGCTCCCCCGCCACTCCAAATGCTAGATATTTAAAATTAATGGCTGTGATTAAGATACTTTAAAACCCACAAATGGTATATTTAAATATTAAGTCACATGTAATTAAGCAGGGAGAAATATTCATCCCCGTTGTTAGGGCAATTATAACAATTTCCATCAAGGGATTTCTCAGCTTGACTTTTGTTCTGAGCAATAGTGATTAACATTATAGTTAATTGAAGTCATTTTCTAAGACTTAGGGTATTTCTTATTCCCCTGGCCTAAGAAGAAGAAGAAGAAA
Organism: Apogon talboti; assembly: GCA_037367365.1. Taxonomy (NCBI): domain Eukaryota; kingdom Metazoa; phylum Chordata; class Actinopteri; order Kurtiformes; family Apogonidae; genus Apogon; species Apogon talboti. The sequence goes on along the minus strand of JAPQRQ010000014.1, from coordinate 17,114,089 downwards.
AAAACGAGCTGGACAGAGCAGAGACTTAACGGCACGATTTCCTCCTCTCGGGTTCCTTCCTGTGAGCATATTTAACTGTGTGTAGGGGGGTCATCCCCAGGTGGCTGAGGAGGTCAGTCTCCACTGTGGGAGCGGTGAATCAGTGGACAGTCGGAGATGAGGGCTCAGTGGGAAAACTCCACTCAGGTTAGCAGCCATTTCCGAACATCGCTCCGGAGGAAAAAAACCCGAAGCTGATGGTGTGATGTCCACCTTGTTGGGTGATAACAACCTTGTTATAAAACGCACCATGAGTTGTTTTTCTGCTCATCACACAAAGTCATTAAAACTATACCTTTTGATTGGGTTATTAACTGGACAGTTGGAAAAAAATCACCTTAACAGCATGATAGTTTAAATATAGTACGGGGAGTCTTGTTTGAGTACAATTTCATCAGCCTATATAGATTCTGCATATGTTGACATGGAAACCACACTTTCAGATTTAGTCAAAGTTTTCCCTGCGCGTTCATATGGTATTCATAAGTTTCTAGTGCTCAAATTATGCTCGAAGGGTAATGCGGTTGAGCCGGCTATAATTTGAAGTGAATTTTAAGCAACTGCTGACATTGTCCATAAAACTGACATACAGCTCGGGTGATAAGCTCTTCTCCATTGTTTGCTCAAAGCCAAAACTGACAACTATTCTAAATCTGTTGACATGAAGGAATGCCCCCCCGATATTAGAAAACTGCCCTCGAGCGGAAAGTGTGCAAATGGCGGCTCCTGAGCTGCAGCCGGATGCTCAAATCAAGACATAATTGTCCCGCGGTCTTCACACGACACAGTACAACTCCATTTCCAAATGTGTCTTAGTGTAAGTAATACGCCTGCATACTGTCATGAGTGACACGGGCCTCTTCTCTGCGGCGCCGTGACCCGTTTTAAAGATCAACGCCAGCCCGTGAGCATGCACCCAGCAGTTGTCCTCCCTCTGAATGTTATTACAGAGGGAAGCAAGGTCAGATTGCAGAGATGATGATACATGGGAAGCACTTTTGAAATAAGAAAGTCTTTTTTTTCGCTGCTGCGTCGCATATTGACCTTGGCATTTCTGACAATAGCATCCATCACACACATGAAACCTTTCCAACAGGCAACACTGGTCTGCTGAGCAGCCAAGTGAATCAGATTAAGGAATAACACCAGTAGATGGATGCCTGACGTCAAAGCGGCAGAGGGATCAGCCTCCCTGTTCCTGGTGCATTCCACTTCCTCTGCACCCCCCCACCCCCACCCCCCTGCCCGGCCTGGCTGGGTTATGTTTCTCTGATTTTGACACAAATGATTAACGGCTGCAGAATTACTTGCATTTTGATCGATACTACAGGACTATTGCAGTAATTGAGAGCTTGTGGATGTAATCATCTACGGACCAGGGTTCATCACTTCAGCAAAAGTTACAATTTTGTTTGTAAACTCAATTACTCAGCTGTAATTTTATAATTCCTTCCATACTTTTAGTAAATTAAGTTTGTTCTTTGTTAAACATTATCTTCATTACAAGTTGCAATTTACTGTAATATGAAAAGCTTGCCTTTAATAAAGTGAAACTCTGTACCTTTATGGGTTTTCCAGCTAGTCACTGCAGGACATCCCCTTACAGGACTAATGAAATACCCATTCATGTTACAAACCTTGTTTTCAAATATCATGTACGTCTGGTTTCAATTTCCCTCTGCCATTAATGTTTACGTTATTGTAAAATAAATATAAATGGATCTAACAAAGACACGACTCTAATTCCAGTCAAAAAGCGGGGTTGTTCTGGGCTTGAGACCAGAAAAAATGTCAGTAGTGTAAGAATTCAGACACAAAATAAATACTATTGAATGAGGAAAACAAATGCTTTATCCTTAAATTAATAAAGAAAAAAAAACAGGGCTTTAGTTTTGGTAAGAATTAGTCATTGTGTAATGGATATGATATAAAGCATATTAATATTGAAGCTGTTGTAGCAACGGAGTCTGCATCTTTAAAAGCGGCGGTTTCTCATGTAATGTATGAGAAAAATATACTTTAAAAGCTCGAGTTTTAGTGACAAATACAGTCTACAACGAGCCACAGCTTTGCACATTGTGCCAGCATGGAAAAAGACATTAACACAGTGGCGTGTGTAGATGTGTGTGTGTCTGTGTGTTTCAGAGAAGGGCTGCACTGAAGTGCTCAGCTGGGAGCATCCAGTCAGTGACCCCTGTCTTTCCAACTGTGTGGAGAGAACTCTTCAGTGTGCGTCTGTACGAGTGTGTGTGTGTGTGTGAGTGTGTGTTTGCAGGACAGAGAGACAGAAACAGAAAGAGAGAGAGAGAGAGAGAGATAGAAGTGCAGGCCGGAGAACAGAGGAGCATTGTGCGGCGCTGAGCCTCCTATGGTCCAGTCTGAGCAGGTTGTCCACATGCTGCAGCTCACGTAATCCAGCCTGAGGAGAAGTCCTGAACCACAGTGGCCTTTGCACTTTGCACTGACACAGGGCAAGGTGGCGCCTCGCTGTATCTGTCTGACGAGTCCAGGTTCAACACACTCCCCAGGCTGTGGAGAAACCGCACACTCACTGTACGAAAAAAGCTGTTTCCCATTTATCATCCCGGACATGGATCACCCCGATTATATGCACATGAAAAAACAGATTTAAACGCATTAATTACTGTGGTTTCACTAGTGTTTTCTAATATTTACTGAATTCAAAAGGACAGTGTAAAAATGCTAAATGTAGAAATGTATATTTTATTTTAATATTTGGAATCCATTTAAGCAAGCTCTAAATCACACATCAATTTTTATTTTAAGCAAAAAAAAAAAAAAGTAATGTTAGAAGTTACAAAAATGTGGGAAAGTATTGAAACATATATGGCCGAAAGCGAAGAAAGGCAATGTTTACTTTAATGTTGTAAACATCCATAATTGTTCGTCACTTTAATACTTCAGGTGATCATGAGGTAAATCACGTAAATTGCAGACCTTTATCCATATTGTGAGATTATATTGTAATAACTTCAATATTTTCCCCTGCTCTGCTGTTACAGTCACAATTTGAAAATAAAAACATCTCTTATTTTTCCTTTTATCATTCTCAGCATGGCGGTGTTTTCGACAATCAAGTTTTATGGTGTGCCAGCAGGACGCCATGTCCACGGGGACTCTGTGGAGAAAGAGGTGAGTACCAGGTGCTGCGAACCCTCTCATGCTATTACCACCACACTGTCATGGCTTTCTGTCCCATTTTACCTTGCATACACCCTCCCCCCAACCAGCGAGACAACAGGATGGCACCACAACAGCTGCATGTTCTGCAGCTTTGTCCATTTACAGCATATTTCAGGGAACCGTCATGGATTTTTTTTTTTTTCCACTCTTATCTTTGTGAAAAGCAGACCGCCCTGTAGCACAAAACATGGAGGACTCATTTTGTGTAGGCAACTTACAAGCACAGAGGCACAAAACTAAAATGGAGAGGGTTATTTCATTTTTTAGGGGGAAACAGAGGGCGGTAGTGTAGGGTTGCAATCCACTCAACAGCATTACCTCCAAACATGGACTTGGAGCACCCTCTACCCATCAGAAGTCAAAATGCAGGCATGTTCTGCCCCAGAGTCCTGCCATTACTACATCTGTAATTGTCTGGGAGCCAGGCCGCGCTCTCCAGAATTTTAACAGAAACCATGAGAGGGAGGCTTCTTTAAAGGCTTCATCAACTGTGACCAACCGCCGTCAGCAGTAACCCATGTTATACAGGCCGTAGTTATGACACCCTCAAAGGGCTGCCCTCGAGGAGGCAGGCGACAGGGAGGGGAGGGGGGGTACAAGGGGAACAGGGCCTCAGAAGTTTCCCACCTTCCCTTGAACCGCAGCCGCACACCCTCGGCAGGAGGTGGACAGGGCCGGCTTTGAAAAATAACACCTTTGTGATCCCCAGTGTTTGGCGATGGATCGTGGTCTGCAGATGGCTCCGGATACTCTGTGTACGGATGGATGGGAACGACGGAGAGAAAAAGACCAGACTGAACCGCTTTTGTACCTGAGAAATGTGTTTTTTTTTTTTTTTTAGGATTTTGAGCATTGAAATGTCCACCTAAAGTGAAAGCATCTCACCATGACATACACTTTATGTTGTAGTGACAGTGCAGTTTTAACCCTGTATAGGGCATTCATAGAAATACTCATATCATAGTGTGTTATTGGAGGACATAAGAAGGCTGTATAACTTTGGTGAAATTTTTCAAAATTTTTTATCGTCATGTAGAAAATGAAGGTCAGTGAAGTTACCGTATTTGGTTCCTTGCCAGTATGTGCCAAAAAGTATATATATATAAAGAGAAACAGATATAATGTGAAAGGAACATGCATTTTAGAACATCACTTTTAGAACATTAGACCAACATAAGTGCTGATCCAGACACCTGTCCACATCCACATTATCCCTTT
>JAPQRQ010000014.1:17072679-17083610 GCA_037367365.1 Apogon talboti | reverse complement strand
GGTTTCATCAACTATTCCCCTTCAAACTAAAACTCATAGATGGTTATTTTGACAGTCAACATAACACTGTGTCTTATAATCATCAGTCATGTGCTGCATCAGCTGATAGTTTACATTATAGCGCTGTTAGCTTAGCTCTGTTTTTAGACAGAAAACAGCCACAGTAAAACCACAAATCACCTCTGGTTTCTGTACCGTTTGTGTTATCAGTAGCTGCACTAAAGATCTGTTTGGCACCGTCCAAACAAGGTCAGAACTGTCACAGTTTAGTCCGAACTGTGGATCAACTAATGGCAAACTTAGCAAAGATAAATAATGTCACATAATAACTTTACACCTTCATAAGCCTCATAATTGAAGTCAGCCATGTAGAAGAAATGCTGAGATTCAGGATCAAACTCCATTATTTTCATTTAGAGCTGTGTCCAGTGGTGAAAACAACAGTGCTTCTAACTTTTACTACTTTGTCATTTTCTTTGATTGTAAAAGGTGTTCTCACCCTATCTCGTCGCTTTCTAACACTTTGGTCAAAGGCCCTGTTACATTAGATTTCCTCATCACAGGAAACCGGCAGAGTGACTCAATACTCCTATTTGAAAGTAGAACTCCTACATAAAGCCCCTTTATATGGTTTCATTTTATTACACACTGAGACCCTATTCTGACTGTAGTAAGATGGTGGCGCTGTGGTAGCATCTAATAAAAGCTGTTTTTCCTTTCTACTTTTTATATCTATGGTCTCAACCAATCACGATGTAGCCTTCACCTATCATCCATGCTCAAGTTATTTTGGTGTGAGTTTTTTGGTATTAAAAATGTCCCACCTACAGATGAAGATGAAGCTTATCTTGTGTAATTTCATGGAACACTGGCTAAAGCTTGTCTTTCCTGGATAAACATAAATATCCTGGACAGAAAAAAAAATTACACTGGTTAGGAAACTTTCATTCTGCATTTAATTAATTTGCTATTCAGCATTTCCGGTAATCTCGTGCTTATAAGTTGTAACACATGAAAGACTGTCCATGATTAAAGTGAATTAATCCACGTCTAACCTTTTTTTGTGGCCAGACTTTGGGTCGGTGTTAAAAGTGCGCTTGCTGCGCTTGTTAAAGTTCTTTGGTTTGAGCTTAAATGCTGTGTTTATCAAATCCCTTCCCTTTTCCCCTCCCTGCCTAGCCCTAGACCACACCACCCATTAAATGCCCTACGGCCCCATAAGGGGGACAAACACCGACAGAACTGGGCCGGGGATGACGTAGAGATGAGTTCAGAAGAAGAAGAAGAGTTCACTGAGAGAAAGCACCGCTGCCCTCCTCATTGATCTGGACTACTAATTAAACTCAGCGAGGAGTGATCAAAGCATTTGGGATAAAAATAAATTCCATTCTTTAACAGCAATGGTGCAATTGTGGCTTTCCTAGCAGGGTTAAGGGGACTGAGTGTCTAGGATATGTGACTCACCAGGGCAATTGCAAAACCATCCGGTTGTACCACCAAAAGAGGGTCACGTCAAAAATAGAGTAGAAAGTAGAAAGAAACTAAGGTGTGTCCTAACCACTGACAGGTTGTGTGATTTTGGCTGGGATATTAAGTCCTCTGCATAGATGAAACAGCCAGCATGTTGTTTTCATACTACCTGACATCATTAATGGGAGTCATAAATGTACGGAAATAAGAGAATATTCCACTTTTACTTTCCCTTGCGTCCCAATTCTTAATGGGTTCTTTTCCTCTGAGGATTTTGTATTTCACATTCAATCCTGGGCATCTTCTTTTTACAGTCTGTTCCCTAATGAATCATCTGTTTCTTCTTTCAGCTTGATTAAATTTAAACAGCGCCTGTAAACTCACTGTCTCCGCATTTAATGGTGCCAAAAATAGAGGACGGTCTACTGTCGTCAGGAAGCTGCGACGCTGTTTAGTCTTCACAAATGCAAGGACACCAAAGACCGGAGGCTTGTGTGTTTTATTTGGCGCTGAAACAAACCAAAAATTAAAAAAGGCAGACTGGAGAACACGCCACCTGTGCTGCAGGAGCCATCTCAACAGTCTGGGTTTTCAGGTCGCTAAACAGACGTGTTTGGCTTCAGTCGGTGTCGGCCTGAGTGTGTAGTCTGCTAGCGCCTTTCCGATGCTGCTGCAGATACAAAGAGGATGTTAATCATATGCAGGTGTGCCTCATTGTCGCGATGACCTGCTGGTTCAGTACGTCACCACCTCGCTACTTACTGCTCCCAGCTCATATATTCTGGATGTGCTCATTTTTGCGTAATTAAATGCAATTTACTCGCCCACACCACAGGCACGCCAGGCTAAAACCTGTCATCAGCACTACTGTGACACCACTGTGTAACGGCACTGACTCCGGATAGACGACCAGGAATGGCCTCATGAATAATATAAGGTCCTTAGTATCTAGTGAGGACAGGCCTCTAGTGGGATATCAAATAGCCTATTTAACTTCTGGACAGTTTGTCGGGGTGTAATCAAAACCATAGGACATTTTTCAAGCTTTTCCAAATGTTTGGTGGGAGTTCAGTTCAGACATGAGCCACCGTATTGAAGCAAGATATAACTTATTCCCTATCACATGCTGCCAAGATGCGGCATGAGATTCAGTACCACAACCACTTATATTTTCCAGCTGCAGAGAGAGTTCCCTCACAAACCCACAGGGCAAAAATCCCTGGTAAATGTTTGTCACCGAGCCATTAAATTACATACAGTTTCACACTTATATTGATTGCAAATGATGAGATTAACACCAGCTTCTCATTTGCGAACTGTGAGTAAGCATTCTTTGCTTTGTTTTTATGCATGTTTCACAGACGCGAATCACATTTCCGAGTTCAATGCATTTCTGTTTCAGACAGTTGGACAGCAAGATTCAAAGTAGTAGTTTTGTCATGACTCAATAATTTCCATAAACGTGCCTACCGAGCACTCGCTTTATTGTCAGTTGCTTTCTGAATTACAGTAAAAGAATGGCTCGAGTCCAAGTCAAGCACTCTATATTGAGTTTTATGGAACATTTCATTAGTTTGTAGGGTTATCAGACGTAGTACTGCTGGAAAGGAGTCATATTTCTTCAAAAAGAAAAAAAAAAGAATAAAAAGAAAGAATACAAAGTTCGGCGTCTTCTCTCTCCGTGTTGAAAACCACGGTATGGTGATGTCATTAAGTAAAATAATCTGGGCACTGGCAGTAAGCGCCATGCAAGCTGTTCGCCAGAAAATAATGGTTTTGAGCTGGGGGGCAAGTATGTTCCTCCTAATAAGCACCAAGAGACACAAATAAGACAAAGCATTGGTTTCAGGGTTGAGACACCATGAGGAAAAAAAATGCAAAATGATGGTAAATTTAATGTCTGGTTTCTATTTTTCCTGTAATTTGTCCCTTGTGTGTACATTGCTGAAGGGAGGATGGAGCATCTGGAGGATCACTTAAATTTTATGTCAGCTATTGTCATGAACCCGATGAGGTCATGAGGTTATCTGCTGAAAGGTGGAAAATAACTAAGCGTGTTTAGTCAGACACTAGTGACGCATTGCCAGACCCATTCCCACACTTCATTAGCATGGTGCCAGTGCTGTAAATAGGTCTGATACTCTCTGCTAATGTTATAGACATGAGGTAAAAGGTATTGGCTTATGATCTGAGTGTATGATGCTGCAACAGCACATTTAAACAATATAGTTGGGAGGGAAGTTGTCATTTTACATGGGCATAAGGAAGTGTGCTGTAATATTAAAATGACTGAATCCGTAAAAAAAAAAAAGTAATAAAAATAACAGTTAAAAACCTGTCTTTGCAAAAAAAAAAAAAAAAAAAATTATATGTTCAGGGAGCAGTTGCAGCTTCCACAGAGCAAGAGTGATAACACACAAATATTGGACAGAAGATTGACAGTCCTGTTAATACACAATGGAAATAAATATTCACTCTTATTCCAACAGAGTGCTTCCATCAAGCCAGACTGGAAGGAGAAGAAAGAGGAAATGTATTTATTAGTCCCTCATTGGGGAAATTCCTTTTTTTTCCACTCTGTTGTTACTCATACACACACACACACACACACACACACACAGAAGCCCAAATACATAAACAAGACCAATATACAAGCACTTAATGTGTAAACAGCGAGTGGGCTGACACATGGTTAAGCGCTCTGAGCATTTGGGGATTAGTGCCTTGCTCAAGGTGCCCTAGTGGTGAATTGGCACCTCTCCAGCCGCCAGTCCACATGCACTAACTTGACCAGGATGGGATCTAAGCCAAGTCCCTACCAGACTACTCATACACCCTAACTTTCTAGGTTATATACTTACAAAACCTACCACTTTAACAGGTAACAACTCATTTACGCTTACTATATGTACGAAAATAAATGCATGTGTTTCAAACAGGGTAAACATTTATACTTCCATGTGTCAATTGCGTTGGAATGAGCGATTGATGATCAATCCACCAGAGGGCGCTGCTCTGAATGGACAACGACCACAAAAAAAGAGTTGTTTTTTTGAGAGAAGAAGAAAGTTAATAATAAAAAGCAACAGCTGAGTAAGAATTACGAATGCTAATAGTGAGAAGGAGGCACAATTGGAAAATGCGTTGCAAGTAATGAAGGTCTTAGGCCATTAGACACCGCAAAGCATGTCATATTTCTGGTGGTACTATTTGTTGCTCTATTTGGATATGTAACTGCAAGATCTGTAAAAAACGCACAGACATATGCATGAAATGAACACAGAGTATAGACATAGGGCTCTGTAGATATCCATTTGTGTATCTAATGTAACATAAATGAGCCTTAAGGCAAAGTATGTAACATAAAAAAAGCAATACATCGACTCCTGAAATCATAACCCTTCACTATCATCAATTTTCTGTCTGTGTGTAATGTGTTATGTCCCTGCAGAGGCCCTCTCTCGTGTCTGAATTTCCTATTTTCGTGTCATTTTGTTGTGTTGTAGACATTTCTTAAAGCAGTGAATTTACACATTCAGCCAATAACAGCACAAAACAGTTTCTGTCATTGATTCTGCTCTTCTCACATTCTGCACAGCCTTTTTTGTGGTGCAGTTCTGTCTGAGAAACAAAACACTGGTCAAAGCAAACACACACAGACCTTTCAGCTTGTTGCCTTGAAGTTGGATAAGTGTGTTCATAAACATAAGTGAGTTCCACGGTTTATAACTGTTTTTTTATTATATTCCTATTATATATTTATTATATTCCAGGTGTGGGAACTACAGAGTAACTGATATAATACTTATAATACTATCATGATACCCATAGCCATGGTAATAATAGGATCATGATACAGTGATAACTGAGTAAGGCAACTGTCTAAACTATGAAGTCAAGGAAAAAAAGTCATATAGGAAAGCAGGAATTGTGTTTGATATTAAAACAAAGTACAGAAAGTACAGTGTTTTATCTTAATGCCTCTTTAACACTGACTGCACTAACACTCCAAGAAGTATTGACTCTAAGACTGTCAAACTGGCAACAGAATCTGTTTAGAGTACAGCTGCACAATTTAACACAATCATCACGTCAGCCTGAGCAATTATACAATCACAAAAGTCTGCAATTTAATTCAATAAAAAAATGTGCAAGTGTGAATGTGACAACCTATTCTCAGTTTGTGTACAATCTACCTATTATCTACACCCATAATAAAGAAATGAGCAATCAGTCTGTGTTTAGACATTGGTAAACACTGCAGGCTGATAAAATAAACATGACCTGGGTTATATGATGACATTTTGGGTGCAGTGACACGTACCTCGATAACCATGAAAGACTCAGAGAAATCACAATGCTGTCCACAAAAATAGGGACATGATTTTGTCACCAAAGTGTGCAGCCCGATTTAAAGCGTTTATATCTTTTAATATTTGTAACCAGTGGGATATTTCACACATAAAGATAAATCATATGCATCTTATGATATGGGCTATAAGTCAGTTGTCTCACCCATGTTATATACATAATAATGTAAGTAGTGCTTTGTGCATAGAGTCATTTTGTTGTCCGTTTGATATTCTCTTTAATTGTGATAATGCTATAACTTAAATCAGGGATACCTCGACCTGATTTGTGTTGATTTTCATCTATTTACACCAAGTTCCAAAGGTTAGAACTGAAGAACTGCAAGGCCAAAATTAATCAATGACACCTCATTTGAATGATCATAACCTTTCCTTTATTTGCTAAAATACAACCATAATGAAATTTTTCTTCTTTAATTTTTTGTTTTTAACCCATTTTTTTAAAAACAGGAATATAATTAATCATGGAATGAACTAGTAACATGACCTCATGACACCAAACAGGTAGAAAATCCCATTAGCTCTGACCACTATGATCAGAGTTAATGGGATTCTTTCACTAATTATGTTTTGGTGCTCATGAATATTGTAAAATAAACTTAAATGTAACTCAGTTGTGGAGAATCTAAGCTTCCCAACAAGTTATAGAAAGTCTATATTAACAAAAGTTTTATTGTAGAAACTTTAATGTATTTAAAATCAAATGACAACTGGATCACAGGCAATCTGGTGAGAATAAAGAGGTTAAAAACAAACCACCATGTCCACAAGCTCCTCAAAGCATTGAAACAAATAATAAATGGACCAAAAGTCATTTACGTGTTTTGTTCTATTCCACCATATCTTAGAAACATTATTTTTATATACTTTTATTTATATTTTTATAAAAAGTACAACTTTTACTTGTCGTGCAGTGTTTTCATTTTGCTTTTATTTATTGGAATCCATTAACATATACAGTACTGTGAAAAAGTCTTAAGCCAATATTAGGTTTATGCACACAAATGTATTTCTGTACAACCTGGATATATGGAAGTATTTACAACAGTAAAATCTAAAGTTTCGTGGAAAAAAAAAACTGTGACCTTCCTTTACACTTAACATGTCTTTAACCCTATTGTTGTGACAATATGGCATCTGGCTTTTTGTGTGTTGCCAAGGGCTGGAAAAAGACTGTTGGCCAGCAGGCGTTTTCTTTTCACGCACCAACTCTGTGAAACTGTCTGTCTCTTAACATCAGGCATGTTCTATTGAGACATTTAAGGCAAAGATGAAGACCCAGTTATTTACTACTATATACCAGTCCTGATTTGTGTTTTATTGTTTTTATTATAATTTCACTGTAACCATAACTGTTTTAACTGAACTGAGTTTTTACTATTTATTCTATTTGTTGTACAGCACGTTTTACTTACTTACTTTTTATTTATTTACTTGCCTGGTGTTTTATACCAGGTTTCATTCAGCACATGTCAGATGTTTCTGTTTGTGCTTCTTTTCATCATGGGGTCAGGGGTCACAGTGCACAGTCACTTTCACCTTTAGAACCTACTTAGCTCGTTTGTGTGTGTGTGTGTTTGTTTTATTTTTAAAGCGTGTGGACATAATTCCTTTATTTTTCTTGTTGTATCTTAAGAAAAGAGAATGAGAAATAAATATCCATGCTCATTTCACCTCCAGCAAAACAACAAACCTACAGGTGTCCTAAGACTTTTGCACAGTCCTGTACAAAGGGACATACTGTCTTCTTTCAGACTATCTAAAATGTTCTAGACTTGCACTTTTTTTGTTTTGTTTTATATACATTTTAAAAGAGGAAGTTTAGTAAATGACTTTTTTTTTTTTTGTAGTGCAAGTGAACATCCAGACTGTTTCTTCTGACTGCTCCTTAAGGCATTTTCTTATGTCACATTGTCCAATTCTGAGCACCAATCAGGGAAAACCTTTAAAATTAACTTGTGGTATCAAATCCTAAAATGTAATAACGTTGAATAAAGGCTCACGTTTTCGAATGTGCGCGTGCGTGTGTGAGTTTGTGCACGTTTTACACCGACTGTGCTGTGGCTTGCATGCACATGGGGGTAGCGCTGGTTGGACGCAGGGTGCACAGGGGGAGGGGACCAGGGGAGGGCAGTTGAACAGTTTGAGGTGGGGTGGGGGATCAAATACAGCTGTGTCACACTTAGTCACACTTTCGCGCAGGACTGCCCTGTGTCAGGGGTGAACTCCGTTATCTGTCCTCCTCCTCCGCTTCTCTCTCTCCATCGGGATCCCACAGTGACTGCACTGGCAATTAAGGAACCACGCCTGTTGCGCACTAATGTCCCTGAATTGAAGTCCATAAAGTAGCCTTCCCTCGGACCGGAGAGCTGTCTTAAGAGCTGGAAACTTGAAATACATCGTGTGTTTTTTTTTTTCCTCTCTTTCTCTCACTTCATTATTTTATTATCGCGAGAGCCCACAGTCAGGACCCTCCAGGGCTGACCACTGCTGTCGGACAGGGAGGTGAGAGAGGAACGCGCACCGCAACAGCAATGGAGTACCTCAAGTTTTGTTTTGTGTTTTCATTCTGGATGAAGTTTGCCTATTCACTCTACCCTGCTGAATCACCTCAAACTCCTGCGCCTATTCCCAAAGGTAAGAAACAACTGTAAAACTTTCCCCCTTTTCTTCCCATCTATTGTTCCCGAACTCAGACGCATCCACTGGACTTGAACATCCACCCGTTTTCCGGCGTCGATCCGCATCTGAGTTCCCAAAGATGCACTTTAACATGATGTTACTGCACAAGGAGGAGCAGGTTGAACGGCCGATGCTTCCAGCGTGAGAATCTAGACAACTTTAGTGCGTTATATGTCGGTGCGTAAAATTGCATTGCATTGGTGCGTCTGCGGTTTCTCACATTGCTGTTTTTATTGTATGTTGTTCGCCTGCGTGCAGCTCCTTCTTTTACACGCCGGGCTGTTAAGTGTCACTGCAAAGAAATAAGTCACCAAGTGCAAGCGAGGCTTTGAGAGTTTTCACTTACTTTAGATCAAATCATCCAAATAAGCGCAAAAAACGCAGCATTATTAACCATGTATTATCTAACACCGCAAGGAAACTACACATATTTGCATTCAGTGGTTGATAAACAGTGAGGTGAGAATGAGTAATGCTTGTAAACATGTTATAATTAAATCTTCATGGATTAGAGCCAACAACCTGCTCCTAAACACCACCTACAGTATATGTTATAGGCTTCATACCACACTAACTCCCATGCGCCACAACTTTATTTACTTGTTAGAAAATCTGCCCCTGTTAACATGTAGCTCTGGCTAAATTGCTCTAAATTGCCCTAAAATCAGTTCAGTTAAACACAACTCTTTTTTACAGTCACAAGGCGTCTTATAAAACCAGCACACAACAACCTAAGTGGATGCATATGCCTTTAATGCCACTGTAATGTCATATGTGCGTAGGTTAAGCCTGGAAATCTGGGTGTTAATGTTGCATTTTACTGCAGTAAAACAATCAAGGGACAATTTAGTCTCTGTAAGCTCATTTAATTCTCTAGACTGGACTTAGTTTCTCTCAGACACTAGTCACATTAACATCAACTGTATGCTTGTTAAAACTGATAAGGAAAAGGATTATATGAGGAAGAAAAAATAAAACACATTACCACTGTGATGCATAATTGTCATCTATAGAAGATTTTGCAGTGTTGAATATAAAATTTAAGTAGCAAACCGTGATCCATGTGATCTACGTGAAAAAAGTTTAATAAATGCATTCCAGATTCCAGGAAATGTGTGTTTACCGTCAACAACAGATCATGAACCTTACAACATTATATTGTTTGTTCTTAATTTTCCAAGTACATGCTGTTACAAACACTTATGAGCCTTTTTATGACCTGTTTGTGTCATTAATTTGTGTAAAAAAAAGGAAAATAAGCAGAAGAAAAGGCCGGTATATGATGTGCTAATGCTGCGGAAACAACTGGAATCAACTTGATGAGTCATTTTTTCCTCATTCATATCATTTATTCTCCTTTTATTCCCCAGAAAACATTAAAATGACACAAAGTGGAGCGGTAAAATGGGAACCTAATGAATTTAATCGCAGCGTGAGCAAAACTTCCATCACAACACAAAAGCGGATGATGTGTTGTTTACTGCATCAGAAAGTACAGATGTATACCTTTTCAGACAGGTGTGTAAGATGCTGGTTGTCATAGCGATGGTGAATCACAATGCAGGAAAAACAGAGGTTAGAAACTCTTCAGAGCAAAATCTACATATAGTTTTATTATATTAACAATTAACACTCCATCTGTACAGTTAAAATGTCATATCTATGTCTTCAGACTGTTCTCTTCTATACACTTTGAATAGATGCCACTCTTATCAATTCAACCAATCAGCACAGAACAGCGACAGGAGAAGAAGCAGTAGTGTTGATAGAGCTCTCTGCACAGTTCACACCTAAGCCCACCTGGTGCAGTTACTGTGGACAGCGGACGTGGCTGTTGGTTTGTCAGCTTTGGAAAGTTACAAAAATTGGGTGGGGTAGACCCCCACTGTCTGAGTGTCTGAAAGGAGCCTTTCACTGACTTCTGAACGACGGTGAGAGCGACACTGCTGAAAGAGTGGAGACGGGATGGATTTTACATTATTACAGCTCTGATAAATTAAAAAAAAGGACGTTTTTGTCTGTTTATACTGATTTCAATCACGAAAAAGGACAGCCGTGAAAGAACTGATGATTTTTTTGGTGCTTTCATCCTAAATGTCAATATCTATTAGTTCTGAGTCGTAACACAAGTATTTCTGGCAGGTGTATTATATTCACTTTTTAATTTATTTACTGCCTTTACGTACCTGGGCCTTTATGTAGATTAGTGGCTAATTTTACTGGAAGAAAATATAAAATCATTTTAAGTGTATCATGTATGTAATGAAAGTTTTAACAGATACAGAGTCTGGCACAAAAATCATGCAGTTTGTGAAGTAAAATATGAAGAAACTGTTATTGGATTTGGTACAACATTTGATACAACAGTTCTTTGAGGTAGAATCAGGATCTGAATCAGAACGTTCTCAC
>JAPQRQ010000014.1:17023054-17039488 GCA_037367365.1 Apogon talboti | reverse complement strand
CACCCACCCACCCATCCATCCATCCATCCATCCATCCATCCATCCACCCACTCACCAGGATTGTTGGGGTTCTGGAGCTGATCTCAGCTACCACCGTGGGAAGGTGGGGTACACCCTGGATGTGTGACCAGTTCATCACAGGGCTGACATATACATAAACAACCATTCACTCCTTTCACATTCACACCTAAGGAAAACCACTCAACCTATTAATGTGCATGTGTGTGGATACTTGCTAACCACTGCACCACCCATATTAACATGATGGGATGGACAGATGGCAAAATGAAACAGACTGTACTAACGGTGAAATGTTACATATTATAGATTTCGCCTTGCATTCATTTTGCTTTTTTTGTTTCTAGGGTGGGGGTTGTCGTTTCCATAGGTATAACTGTTCCATCGAGTCGCCAAGGAAAGGCTGGAGCTTCATGCACCCGGGACGACTGACTCACCTTCACGAAGGCCTGCCCACCACCAACGGCACCCGCTACATCGCAGTGTCCTTCATCGACCCCTGAACTTTCCCTTCATAAATTATTCTTTTGACCGTGCTTTGCTTCCTTTGTCATGTTTTGGTTTTATTTGTTGATTTGTGCCCAGGATGTTTGGCTGATGCATTTTTTTAAAGCAACTGCTTTAAAAGAATAATTAACTGTGTTGAGTGAATCTCTGTCAAACAGAGTGAAAATGAAAAGGTGTGTGACAAATGTTAATCACACGTTAGATACACAAAATAGAAGTAAAACATGCTAGCAGGGTACAACAGGTGTCAAACTGATCAACTATTTATTTCTGGATTTAAAAACAACGTCCAAATAGGCTTTTTCATCAGGGTTTATACCAGGCTTATTTAGAACAGCAACGTTAACTGTCATAAATACACACTGGTGGCTTTGCAGGTTAGCTATTTTGTGCTGGCGTGCACATGTCCTTAGTGTATCTGTTAGTTTTATTCAGGAAAATGTCACTGAACCTTTGATACTGTAAAATCTAATCTTTGCTACAGTTGCCACTGGTGCTAATTTTCATTCTGTGGTTCTGCGTTTAAGATTTAAGCCTTTTTTTTTTTTTTGCTAGAGTGAAAGGTGCTGTTGTTTTTCTACCACAGACAGACATGATTCAGTTTAATATGCGCCCAAAAATCTATTTTTGTATTTTAACACGCGCGAAAAACTAAACAGAATTCAGTTCTGTTTTAATGAAGTTCACTATTCTGTTTCTACTTCAAAGGTGTTCTTTCTTTGTTGAAACTGGCAACACTGTCTTTTACAAAAAATACTTCTGCAGCTTCTTTTTTTTTTTTTTTTGAAAAGTGTGTGAAAGGATTTTGAAATTCAGCAAATGTTTAACTTATTGTCAAAATTTAATAAAAGCTAAATAAAAAATTTAGTGTTTTCTGATTTATTGCCTTAACTTCATTAAAGCTAATGCGGGGTCGGGAGTATTTGAAGTCCAAAACAGTTACGCTCACTGTTCCTTCCCAAGAAATCTCCGCAGAAAAATCCAGTCTTCCTCAGAAATTCTCTTGGCAGAAGAATCGCAACTAACTGGAACTGATCACTCACCACTAGAGACAGACTTCCATTGTGTCATCACTGTATTGGTTCACCGTCCAAGTCTGTCAAGTTGTTCTCCACTGAACACATCACATGTAGAAACAATCAGACCCGGGGCTGAAAAACTACATTTCTGTGAGGAGCAGTTGTGAAGTGCTTAGGGTGTGGCGTGATGATCTACATCAGTGCAAATGTAGTTCAGTTTACCTTAGGGGCTGAGAGTAAACATGTACATGTAACTTAAGGAAAGCTGTACAGATGGGGAATGTTAAAGGTTGATGAAATAACTTTGAAGGAAAGTACAGGACAGCGAAGCCTACAGAGAGCTTGGCACCTACATATTTAGTCTGAATATGATTTAAAGAGCCAGATGGACTGGGCACTGGGGAAATGACTAGACAATTTTAATCAGCGGCTGAATGTGAGGCAGACGTCGCACCTCTGTTTTATGTCAGCTGTAAATGCGTACCATCTGGGAACGACATTGACCTAAACCTTAAATCAGTGCTTTCCTTAATAAATCCTTTTCTCAGGTCTCACCTCTCAAATCAAATCTCTTCCTTTAAGCTCCCACAGCCTCAGGAGACTCCCCCCACCCCAAGGTCTGTGAGTCCACCCCGCAGGGCTCGACTCCCTGACTAAGCGCACGTTTTCAGCTGCCTGTGAAGCCTGGATGAAAGCTGCATGTCTGAGTAGTCGGCAGAGAGGAGGAGGAGGAAGGGGAGAAGAGAGAGAGAGAGAGAGAGAGAGAGAGGGAGAATGAAGAGATTTAGGTCAGCATGGGGGAAAGGCTCTCTCCTGCTGAAAGAACCCTTTGTGACCACCATTTCCCCCGGTCTGCCCTATGTCCAGACCCTCTGAAAGGTGACATTGATCCCAGCCAGGCATGCAGGAAAAGCGGCATACCTACTAAAGTAGCAGGTTCTCACAGAAATGACTTTATCAAGAGGGAGAAATGGTGGAAAAAAAAAAACGGTTTTCAGGTTTGATGTATTCCTAAACGGGCATAAAGAAGAATAAACCAGGCGAGGTATTTGAGATTCACAGACAGGCCGCAAGAGCTGTCGCCGCTTTACTTTATATAAGATTCAGCTCTTGTTCTTTTCAGTGTGTTTTTAAACCTAAAGCTGAACAAACCAGAGGCCACAGAGTCCCTGTTTAACCCAATGAATACCTCGGCTCGGGGTCAGTGACTCTATGGGAAATGTGATCCTATACCAAAGTGCATTTAAGTGTGCCACTAACTGCAGGGTGCCAGTTACAGATAGTGATTTTGCTATATACATTCTGGTCCTCACTAAACAAACCATTTAAATTAAGTGTTTACAATGATGAGAACGCAACCGCCTAAGGCCAGGCTTTGTGTGGGCATATCTGGGGTTTACGGTTTGGAGGTCAGTCATGGTTTGAGGTTGGCATGTACAGTTTACTCATTTAGCACTTAGGGTGCCAGCTTTGTGACTCTGTATGTGCTAAATAAAGCCTGAATGATCCATCTTTAAAATAAACGTAGTCCAAATTTGACATATTGTTCTTAAAAGCTCTTAAAAAAGCAATAAAATGAAAAAAAAGTGTCCGTGTTTAGTGGTGTCTGTAATAAAATGGGGTTTATTCGCCTGTTAAAGTCAGTAATAGATAAGTTAATTCACGTGTATGAGCTGATGTTTGATCTAACGTATCACCAGCTTTATCTTCTAGTAGTTTACTGCGCGTTTCATGTTTATCCAGCGGAACAGAAACCATGTGTTAAATATACAACTGACTTATTTGCGATGTGGTTTAAATCCCTATATTTGCAAGCTGTTAAAGAAAAAAAAAAACATAACAGGAAGCAAACCGACTATGTGTGTATGATATATACAATCTCCTGCGCAGTTGAGGTCAATGTAAATTTTGGAGATTATGTTTGGATAAGGGGGCCGTGGGTAGGGGTATCCAGGTTCAGGCGCAGTGCAGTCACACACTAGTGGAAAAATACTGGGACAGAACACAAATACGGCGCGGAAATGTTCAATACGGCTGTGCACAGATGCAGTTCGGTGTTTGTGGGTTCGTGGGCGGCCGGGTGTGTTTCCGAGTGTGTGTCCAGGATTTCTACTCCGACTAATTACATTTTTCTCTTTGTACAAATGGGGAGTGATGAGAACAAAGCTTTTTCGGACTATGTGTTTAAGTGCAATACATTAAGGATGTTTAAGTGTATGAAAAGGCTCACTGTGTAATATATGTGCAATATGAGACACTGTGGGACAGCTGAATTTTCAACCTTTGAAAAATGGGAAAACTGAACCACAGTTCAATGACACTTCCTCTGTACATGTGATTAGACCTGCTAGTACCAGTGTGTTCTAGCTTTATTACCTCCGCCAAGGAGGTTATGTATTCACTAGGGTTTGTTTGTCTGTCTGTCTATTAGTTAGCAACATAATGCAAAAAGTTATGGACAGATTTTAATGAAATTTTCAGGAAATGTCCAAAATCGGACAAGGAACAAGTGATTCGATTTTGGGGGTGATTTTTTATGGCATTTTCAGTTGAATAACCTCTCAGCTGGCATGTCTGTTTCTACACGACATTTGACACTATGTCAACGTGGCCCTATTGTTTATCTGTTGCTAGGTAACCCACTTCAAGGGTATTATATGTTACAGCAGCATGGTGGGGGACTGAGTTGCCATGGTGGAGGTCTGCGTTCTCCCAGTGCTTTTCTAGTCTTTTAATACAGTGAAAACCTGCATACAGCACGGTGTCTGTACTAGCACATAGGGAATAGATGGGCTACAATATAGATTATTACAACATATTAAAAAAAAAAAAAAAACAAGTTAAGATATTAAACCATCTTCCAGTTCTCAAATGTCCCAAAATGTCTTAAAAGGTGTTTAGGGAACTGAGAACACCAAGTGATAAAGTACCACAGGTGAAATTTTGTCATATTGTTGTTTCAGCGGTCAACCACAGATTGTCTCTTTTGGTAAAGTGTGGAGTGCATCACACCACTCCAACCCCGGCCCCTCCTCTCCCTCAGCCAGGCCTTTGTGCATGGACATCCCTGGAAAACGTTATCTTGAGGGCAGCGTGTGTTGCTCCACAATCTCCAAAGTGCTTTTCAGTGTTAATGGTGCATCACAGAAAGCAATTGACCTTTGCCCTTTGGACTGACACAGCCCCCAGACCGTGACAGACCTTGGCTTCTCGACCTCTAGCTGATAACAGTCTGAATGGTCTTTTACGGCATTTGCCTGGAGCACACAGGGTCGATTTCTTATCACCGATAAATCTGGAGTACTGATGTGTCTGTGCACAGTCCATGTTTGTCTGGAGAGTTAATTTAAAGCTGTCTTTAGGCTGAACTGACATAAGAGGATGTAACTCCACACTGCAGTGCTTTACAAAGGTTTGACACATGTGGTTCTATTAGCTATGGATGAATGGCGGTTCCTAAAGCAGCGTTGTCCAAAGAATCAGAGATCACAGTGTTCAGCTGAAGCTTGAACATTGACCCGACGCTCACTGAAATACATTCACATTCAGCAAATTATTAATTTTGTTCTGCACAATAGAGGATGAAATCTCCAAATCATTTTCTTTCCAGGGACCATGTTTGACAAGGTGATGATCTTCATCCCATCTTTGGACTAGACTAGACCTATTATGGATGCAGCTTTTGTCCAAAACACCTGTTATTTTACTATTTTAACTCATTACTCCAGAAAAAAACCTTGACACATAAGGTTGAGGTTAACTTGCTTTATTATCCCCATAGGATAATTCAGTCTCTGCATTTTACCCCTCTTAATACACACAGTATCCAGCATTAGCACACATTAGGAGCTGCCATTGAAGGCACACAGGGACCAACTCCACATCTTCTTCTGCACCGTGGTCAAGGACCCTCACAGGAAAATTAACTTATTATATATATATTTTCAATGGTGGAGAAACCACTATGCCACAACCTGTGGAAGTGCTAACCACTATGCCACTACGCTGCCCTGCATATAATAATGCATTGTTCATGTGTTCTAACTACCTCTGATTTGGGGTTGTACATACCGTATACTGCCTTATTAATCTAATTGTGTACACAGATGCATACGCAATCTTACAAATGCAACTACATCCTTAAAACCAGAGGATTAAAAAGATGCACTGTGGGGAGTCTGTGAATTCACCTGCAATCAATACAGTGACATGAGGCAATTCTACATAATGAATAAAAGTGATTATTAATCCACCTTAAAAGGCCACATATCAAATTAAAGCATAAAAAATATTCTTTAAGCTCTGTCAACAACTGATATAGATAATTACGGCCTCTATTGTAGTTTAGTTCTTAAAAATAGAATAGAATAGAATAGAATAGAATAGAATAGAATAGAATAGAATAGAATAGAATAGAATAGTCATTGTAACAAGTACAATGAAAGTAAAAGTGCCATCCCAATTTGTGCATCATAGACTATATATACATATACTATAAAAATCCAAATCCAAATAAACAACTGATATAGATAATCAAAACCATACGGCACCAATTCTGCATCTTTCCTCTCTTGTAGTTTAGTTCTTGTAGAATAGAATAGAATAGAATAGAATAGAATAGAATAGTCATTGTAAAAAGTACAATAAAATTAAAAGTGCCATCCAATCTGTGCATCATAGAAAACCTGCTAAGAAAATCCAAATCCAAATAAAAGCAGCGAAAATAAAAATAAAAGCATCTAAAATAAAGTGCTTTTCCCTCTCTGTCCTCCCTCTCTCTGCTCTTTTCTGCAGGTATCTTTGACTTTTGATGTGTATTTACTGGCCTCAAACCAGCTCCGTGTTTGTCTGTATTGTCCAGTGTCTGTGTTGTTTGCTGCTCTCCCTCTATGATTTTCTTTTCTCTATCCTCTTTTCACTCTCTCTAACCTGTCAAGGCAGATGGCCGCCTACCCAGAGGTCAGTTCTGTCTGAGGTTTTTAATTCTGTAAAAGGAAGTCTTCCAGTGTACAAATCAGGAGAGACATTTTCCCAAGTTGTGTACAGTGGATTTATACACTTGCTACACAAGAACAGGCGTCGTTGCCGGCTGTGATTGCAGAATCTCATCAACAAAACTTCTTTCTGTTTGTTTTGCAATTTCCTCATGAGATCCCACACAGAATTCAGCTTCACAAGCTGTCTCTACAACACTGCACAGCTGTGATCAGCTAAAATAAGTAGAAAATGAGTTCTCACACAGCATTTCCAAATATACTGTTTCATGCTTTATTCTGCATTAATGCAAACCCTTCCAAATCCAAAGTATGTGAAATGATTTTACTTCCAGCTGTAAAAGTATTTCAGTTATGGTTTATTGTTAGCTGAGGGGACATAGTGGCTGTTATGGGCGGGCCTTGGTTATCCGGGCTGACACAGCATATGAGGAATGTCATAGCATTTTACCATTTATCACTGTAGGTTTTCCAAAGTTAAAACATGGTGGCAGTGAATTTTTTTTTGTTCTTTGCCATTTTAGCAAAGTCACTCCTTGCTTCAGAGTATCTTGTGCTAATTGTAATGAAGTTTTTATGTAAATATCTAGTATCTCCAGTCGTCATATGATGTCTTTATAGCATATGCTGATTTGATGTGAATATATATTTTTTGAAATATATATTTATACATGTGGTCCATTTTGTCATTAAATTTCTCTGAAACCAATATAATTCTTCAAATTGTTCTACAATGTGCTTCAGGAATATAAATTGCAAAAACAAAACCTGTGTCATTCCCAAACACTTTTGGCCACACCTGTAGACAAGAATCTTCTCCTTCTCCTTCTCCTTCTCCTTCTCCTTCTCCTCCTTCTTCTTCTTCTTCTTCAACACTTTATGAAGTTGAATTTACTGCAAAACTACATTCTATTGGGCTTTACAAAGGTCATGTGTATATGCACGGTCTCCATTAATGTTGGTGTTTTGAGTGCAGTCAGTCATCCCGATAAATGCTCATGATTATACCGTGCGTGATTCCAAAGGATTCAGACATGTCAGGTAAATCCTGATGAAGTGAACGTGATCCTTATTGCATAATTTAACTAACACAGGACTTATAATTATAGGCCTTCTATCACGCCTATCTCCCAGGTAAGTAATCAAGTGCGTCCGCAGTCCACAATACCAATTACAGCTGATTGTATGCTTTTAGGCTATCAGCACACTCCCTTATACCAGCCAGACTGTTTACCATCTCAGAGTAAACTGGGTGCAAGTGCCATTTAACCAAATTACACAGCAACGCTCTGTAAAAACAATCAGCAGCCCCACACTCCCCGACAGATATTGATTTATGGAAAAGACAAAAGCGTAATGGAGACGGGTGGAGGACGGGGGAAGCCACAAAAGCTCCATTTATAGTAAGCACAGAAAAATAAAAGTGGCACAAACTGCCTTTTATAAGTTATTTCGGGGTCTTCTGAATGATCCTTCAGGGTGTTTAGTCTGGTTTTGCTCTTTCAATCGGTACTTTGAACGTTGCAGTGTAGATGAAAGAATGGGAGTGGAGAGTATTACGGTGTCACGGGTGTGTGTGTGTGTAAGCTGTGTGGCAACGACATGTCTTAGGTCAATATGGATATAGAGGAGGAAAGCAACAGGAGGCCACTGTTCAGACCCCCAGAGCCCCCGTGTGGGTACAGACCGTCTTAGCTGTTTCTAAGTATTACATGGTGAAATCAATAGGTTGGATCCAATACTGCAACCAAGATACATACAGAATGTATCATGAAAGAATATTTAATATGGAAAGTGAAAGCTATCATTAAACACAGATCAAATACATGAGTGGAGAGGAAGAAATCTCACATCTGCCCCTGAAACTCAGTGTTTTTTTATAAAAAAAAAAAAATATCTGTATCCATTCATAGGTGTTAGATAGCTAAGTCGTATTAATGTGAAGAGCATCAAAACAAAATTACTTTTATTGGATTTTAATGGCTTTTTGGATGTTGTTTATTTATTATTAACTTTGGACAGAGATGTACTAATAATATTTTGTTGGAAATGATGGTAAATTATATATATTCTACTGAAATACTTTTCTAGCCTCATGTATTTAAGACCTCCACAGACTGGGAAAATGCCAAGCCCTCTGACCTGGGGAAAATCCCAGATTATATAAATATATAAATATGCATTATATCCACATTGATCTCATTTTATCTTGGCCTCAAGTGTAGCCATAAGAGAAAACAGGCGAATCTCAACAAGGCAAAAGCACATCTCATCCAACGTGAAATGCATCAACCACATTCATTTTTCCCTCTGCCTGAGTCTATATTTATGCCACCTATAAACTCAATTGTGGATGAGCATTTGCAGCAGCGCAGACTGTGTTCCATTTACTGTGAAAGAGAAAAGGGACGGGGTTCTAGTAGTATTCCCACCGTCGATCCGCAGAAAACTTTCTCCCAGATCCTGTCCACTGGTACGGCATAATTGCACGTTGCTGTTGTGTGGCTTGTTGAATTTGTAGTTAGCACTTCTTCGTCTATCAGTTACTGAAGAATCCCTCAGTGGGGCGTGTTTACTCTGAGCCCTCGATGTGAACTCGCTGCCCTCTGAAGAGCCAGAAGCAATAGAGCGGCAGCAGACTGGCAATCTGGTGACCACAGCACATCAAGACAAAACCAGTGGTGATCCACCCTAATCCTTCTAATTGCCTCCTTGGCTTCAAGTTAAAAGCCCAACCACAAGTGGGGGATTTTTTTTTTCACTTGGATACCTCTGTTGCGTGTACAAAAGGAATCTTCCACACTGGACGCTGTGGTTTGCAGCTCAGTGTTGTGGCCTTCTGCCTCCGTCTCAGCACTCGGTCATAATTCTCTTTTTTTATTTTGACTTTCACAACTTTACGCAGAGGGGTAATTCACGATGTGGGTGAAGTGCAACTAGCCATGCAACACTTTAATATCACATTTCAAGGGGAGGATTCACCCACAAAAGCACACACTCAGCATGCAAAGACTATATTTGTGTGATAACCGATGTTGTTGCCAGAAAAAATTGTTGTGCAAACCAAGGAGACATAAATCAAAAATATGTGTCATAATAACACTGCGTGCATTGAATACCTACTGCACGTCTTTTTGGGTTTCTGTGATAAGGAGGAAGTAGTTTGGTTGGATATGTATACCAGAATTTTGCCGCAAGAGACTAGCGTTTGTATCCTTTTATTCAATTTCTGGTCAGGAAAACATTGTGGTTTGGTGGAAATTATAATAAATACATCACGAGTCATTTGGATCACATCTTTATGGTCTTTTTCTGCGTTAAATGAAGACCTAATATATTATCTGTCATTAACCAGTGATATAAAACTTATCTCTTTATGTATAAATGTAATATCTGAGAGGCGCCACTATTTAAAACATTGATATACAGTTGTTCCTCACTATAACACGGTTCACCTTTCGCGGCCTCGCTGTTTCGCGAATTTTTTTTAGTGCAATTTTGCATGCTTTGCTTTTTTACAGCGTATGAACACGCATTGTGTTCTGCGTCCTGATTGGCTAAGGGACTGCAGACCACTGTCAATCAGTCTCCTCCGTGCCATGTCTCCTGTACATTACAGAATGCGTTCGGCTTGCCAAATTTACATAAATGTTCAATCGCTAGCAGTGTGACTCTGAAGTGCTGTATGTTTGACAGTTTTTTGACAGTGTTTAAACAAGAGAGAAATGTGAGAAAAGTGTACAAAGTGTGTGGTGAGGGGTTTTACAGCCTTAAAACATATATAATAATTGTAAAAAATAAAGCTGAGTACTTCACGGATTTCGCCTATTGCGGGTTATTTTTAGAACGTAACCCCCGCAATAAACGAGGGACCACTGTACATGTATTTACAGATGTTAATATAAAATGTAGCATCTGTATTTTTTTTCTGTTGACTGAATTGTGATACTATTATCTACCCGTGTTACACAACCTCTGGAGAAAAGATGCATAAAAAGATTTTGTATTTTCTGAGTTATATAAACAGAGCAACAGAAACTGGATATAATTACAAGTCTTCGAAGGAAAAGGAGAAACCTGAGCAGACTGTAATTGCAGTATTGTGATTTTATTTCCAAAGCTGATAGATTAAAAGCGAAAAACTAACATGCGACGAGCCTGTTTAAAGAGCCGGTATCTTTTACCTGATGTGGCTGTAAGAAGAAATCAAAAACCAGTGTGACTCAAAGCAAATACTTGCAGAGAATAAATTAAAAAATACAAATGAAATGACTGTACTAATACTTTCCAGGTCTGCATTATGCTTTATCAGCTGAAATCAGGGGAAACATGTTTTGGTTAAAGTAAAGCATTTCCATCTCAAAGTGAAACCTTCCACTAAAATAACATTATAAAGAACTTTTTCCGTATCACAAATGACTTAATAGTTATTTAGTTATTTTCGATGGCGTGGCGCAGGATTTGTCAGGTGCTGCTGGGTAATATTAGGGTTGGTCTGATACAATTACAGTGTGAACCAGAACTTAGCCGTGGGTCCTCTCCGTGGGACAGCAGGGTAAATTTAGTGTCCGAAGGTTAGACTTTGGTGGGGGAACGAGTGTACAGCACAATGCCAAAGTCAAGCGGTGGTCATTATGGAGCACATGTGGGAGCTGCACCCCCTCCCCCGCCCTCAGCCTCCGTCCTCCCTCACGGACAAATAAGAACCGAGGTCAGAAACCAAAGGGAGTTGTGAAAGCTAGAAATCACAGTCTTTCTCCAGCAGCATAACCTCCCAGGAATGCAAAGCCTGAGCCCGGTTCACAAGGTCAAGTTTGCTTTTTCTCCTTTGGTTCTCTTATACGGCTCCATGTCATCGTCTTTTCTTAACCTACAAATGTAGATGTGGCTACTGATAATAAAAATGTTGGAGATAATCATAGCTTGTTTGATATTTTACGCCGTATGGCTTGGGAGTAGTCAGCGAGTGGCAAGATTCCACAATATCTATGATTTATTGCACAGGATACATATACACATGCTTCCATTTTCCTACATACTAGCTCACTTACGCAAAGCACGCTGTATCTGGCTTTCTTGGATATTATGTCACGCAACAAGCTGGACTCACTCTATTCAACTTTGCCAAAAGTGTCCCAGAGGTAACCTGAAACCTCCAGAGATGCAGATTATCACCTCAGCCTCTTGTGCCTTTTTTTTTTTCTAAGCTGCAGACGGGACCGAAACAGACAAGCCTGGTCTTAAAACTCATAAAAAGGGGTGTACAGATCATAGGTGAATTAACGCGCTCATTTAAAGTCAGTAAATTTAGCGATAAAAACCAAAGAGCTGCCACTAAAGTAAATTAGTACAGCTAAAAATAGCACCATTAAAGAGGCATTTTGTTGAATTGTCATTTGTTTGTGACTCTATGTTCCCTCCAGCATCTTGAACAGTTTCTATATGGAGTGACTTGAGACAGCCTTATAATCACAGACTATAAAAGAAGCGGACGTAGCCACCATGACATCACCACTTGGGTTTTTGGATAGCTGTTACGAACACAGAGTCGACATTCTGGCCGTAAACATACCTGGCTTTTTTGCATGTATTTGAACCGAAGGTAGAATTGGGGGTGTGTACATATATATTATATATTTGCAGACTTCTTACCGTAACTTCTTAACCACAACTGTAGAAGAGTAAAAAAATAAAAATAAAAAGGTTTGTTCAGTAAGGGTAAGTAGAAGCCCTGAAAGTCGGACGCAGCGGGCGAGCGAGCTGTCAACCACACTTGTCAATCAAAACCCGCACGGCAGACATCTAAACCTTCCATCAACCCTAAAACCAATTTACAAAACAACCGCCAGTATGTGTATTAGAAGGTCCAAATAAAGTAAAGAAACCACTATGACTTCTAGGGAAAGAGAAAAAAATACGTATGTATATCTGGTGAGAAGTTCAATGCAAGCAGGGCGTTTTTGGAGCGAGCATCTAGTGGTCATCAGTGGTATTACACTGCTTATAATACACATAAGCCAAATATACTTATTTGGCATGAAGCATATTGTATACTTCATGCCATATATTTGGCATGAAGTATATTGTATACATATATACTATATTATATATGGACTCTGACCATAAAACTTCTGTATCATGAAGTTATTTAAGGCTAACTTGACACCGTCTACGTCTTATAGAAACATACTACTGCTATTAGGTAATAATGCATTAGATTTCTATAGCGCTTTTCAAGGCACCCAAAGCGCTTTACATTATTGATCCATTATTCATTCACTCTCACATTCTCACTCTGGTGGTGGTAAACCACGTTTGTATCCACAGCTGCCCTGGGGCAGACTGATGGAAGCGTGGCTGCCAATTCGTGCCAAACGGCCCCTCTGACCACCACCGAACATTCACACGCATTCATACACCAGTGAGAGTGGCACTGGAGCTCATGACTCAGACAGAGCAGGATTCAAACCGCCAACCCTTCGGTTATTGGACGACCCGCTCTACCTCCTGAGCCACAGCCGCCCACACATTAAATTATCTGGTATAAGTAGTGTAATAATCCATGTCTCTATTGGAAATAATATTATTATTCTACCCAAATTCTATCTGATGTTCCTGTGGATAAATGAACAGGAGAGTATGACTTTTGCAGATGATTTACTGTATATCTAGTTTTCTCATATGTATAAACTACCTTAGAATTTTAATAATCATGATGTTTTAATCCACACACACTACAAAGAAATTCCAAATATAAAGCTTCTGGTTTTGATCTACTGCATGTGTATAAGCAGTGTAATCTCAAATTAGTTGACTTTCCACAGGGAAGTAAAAAAAAAAAAAGAAAAACACTGAAATGTACAGTTTACTTCTTTTGAACTAATCATTTGATCGTGTATATAAGTAGATGCATGCATGCATAATATTTTATCCACAGTGTCTGCGTGGAGACCCTGATGGTTAATCTCCCCGCATCAGATATGCATGTGATTATTTACAGGCACGACAGGCAGTATGATGCAGCACCCACCCACATGCTCACATATACAGACTCCTTGGAGGTACTCGTTGGAGTTACACAGTAGGCAGAGATAACTGGGGTCAATCAGTGGTTGGCAGTATGTTTGCCTACGTGCCCATTTACACAATTTACTATAATTTTCACTACCGCAGGAAGCCTCTTAAATGAACACATATGGCCGCCCAACAATGTATAGTTAATCACTGGGTGTGCCATTTACTGTCCGTGTGTCACACCCTCCATTATTTATGCCGCACTCAAGACTTTCCTTATTGTCACGCGTCTCTGTTCAATGATTTATGGTGTCGTCTTATTTAGTGTTGCACCGCACTAATTAAGAATAGAACATCTTGATTAACCCGAAAGACCCAAACAGCCACTGTCAACCTAAACCATCTACTGATGTTAAATGTTTAATACCTGTTGATCCATTAATCCTATCACTATATGTAAATAATTGGTGTAAAATGCAGTTTGTCATCAGATATGATCCATTTGCATATTCAGAGGCTTGTAGTTACCGTGGAAACACCGTCATCTTCTACAACATTGACTCACCAGTAAAACCCATGGAGTTGGATCAATGACAGTGAATGGAGACACTTGATTTATGTTCAGTTAATGATATATTTTACTGAAAAGTCTTTCTTTTTTGTGGGTTTTCTCTGTTTTTGATAAAATAACCCTCAACTTTCATCTGAGCTTTAATGAACATCTACAGGATCAGTAAATTAAATAACGGGAAATACTGGATTTTGACTGCAAAAATGCAAAATACAGAGGATAATATTATAATAAATGGTGATAAATCACTTAGGAAAGATTCAATAGAGAGAAAAATTCATTTGTGTATGTATTACCTGGCTCAGTCACAGCAAAAAAACCCAAAAGCTACACGAATCACAATGCAAATATCTGGAGATTCTGCCAGAAAAATTATATCTACATTAGTGATAATGATCTCAAATGGCTCTCAAGTGAGCCATGATGGAATGAAAAACATTTAGCTTGCAGGACTGCTGCCTGTGCCACAACCAAAATCATCAATCCTGCATATTGCAGAGAACACATCACGGCTGCAGACAGGAATGTATTGCCCGATGTAAAAAATTACAGCTCCCTAACAAGGTACTAAAATGTGAGGGAAAATTCAGTTTGGAGCGTCTTAGACATGCAAGATCAAAAGCTTGGCAGGCTTTTTGTGCAGAAACAACATGGAAATGGGTGTTTTTGAGAGAAATGTAATGGCCCAGGTGTTTTTCCTCACAGTGGCACTGGCAGGACAGTGTGATCTGCCAAATACAGTACGGCCCGAAACTAATGAGTCATGGTAGTCTGGGTAAGGGTGACATCATTTCCTTTTAGCTTCAGTAGGTCTGGAATGTGGCCCCCACATAACCCACTCCCACGGCCCCCACTGCTGCTATGTCTGGACGGGACAAAGCTGGGAAATTCATCTACAGTGGAGCCATAGGGGGCTGTAAAACATCCAGATCTACCAGTAAAAGTCAAAATTTACACCAACAGCAATCTCACAAACGATGGGGATACATATACGATAATGTAATTTTACTCAAGGCACTTTAAGAAGCATAAAGAAAATAATAAGAGCCCTAAAAGGACAGCGTGATTTTGGTAGTTTTCCCAAATGCTATTTACAGAGATGCGCTGTAATCCAGCCTTGTCAAATTGCAGGGTTGTGCCACAAAAAATAGGCATTAAGTGAGTTTTTCTTCCATTATGTCCCGGGCATAGATGGAACATTAAGTTAAATGCCAAATTGAATGGTGTTATTACTGCGATCTGATGAAATGCTGTGGAATTTAAATGGGACCATCTTGCGGATGCAGAACTGATTATGAATACCAAGAGTGAAATACAAAGAGAGGATTGGGAGGATATTCAAGAGACATTTCAAAAAGATTCCTGAGAATGACGCCTTTCCCTGAGAGTTTCTTCCCCTGCACGGATATTGTGGCTCACTACTGATAAAAGACTGATAAATGCTCAAGTGGGTGGAAATTCTGTGTTGAGGGGGAGCTCTGTGAACAGCCATATATTAAGACTCTAAAGCCTCCCTGCTGCAGGGGACCAACATCTGGTCAGTGACGGATGGGAGTGGAATCATGCAAACCTGTAACATGAAACCAGGACGTTTGGACGAAAATCTAAACAATGGTCAATTTATGTCGAAATAAATGTTGTAGGCCTTATACCAGTCATTCTCAAATAGGGGTACTTGGAAGAAGCCCAGGGGTACTTGAAATTTTTTGGGGAAAATACATTAAATAAGTCATCATGTACTGAATAAAAAATGAATAATGAGAATTAATGTTGAAATATAAAACTCATTAAATACATTCATATAATAAAATTCACACTCCTGGTTTTACTGTCAATCATCTTGTTTAAGCTTTGGTGACATTTTAAAAACATTTCTATTTTATATTATTCAAGATGAGTTCATTTGAGTAATTAAGTACATTTTTTACTGATAAAAGGTTCATTTATTAATTAATGACCAATTAATTGATTTTTTTATCAATGAAAGAGGGCACTGTTCATTGATTTTGCAGACAACATTTACTTATAAAAATGTGTTATTATTAATATATTACAGTGAAATACATGTTGTTTGTTTACAAAGTTTTTAAAATAAAAACAGACACCTTTGGCACAGGAACAAAATTGTGGGTAATTGAATAAAAAAAGTATATTTCAGGGGTTACTCCACTGTAAAAAGTTTAAGTTTTTTAACCACTGCTTTATACTATGTGAAGACGACTGAAAGAAATGCAATAGCATCCTGGTAAATGCAGTTTGTTTGTTTATTGTTAGTTGTTTTTGCAGTATTTAATGTTTATATACACACACA
>JAPQRQ010000014.1:16973086-16996342 GCA_037367365.1 Apogon talboti | reverse complement strand
TATCTATCTACAGTATCTATCTATCTATCTACAGTATCTATCTATCTATCTACAGTATCTATCTATCTATCTATCTATCTATGGTATCTATCTATCTATCTATCATAATTGAATGGAAACAAAGATAAAGGAGGTGCATATTATGGAACAAATGACTGCATCCCTTCAAATGAGAACAGACCTGTTCACTCAGAGGTGGAAGTCTGTAAAACTGCACTTGAATTGATAACTCTTGGGTTGTTGAAGCAGCTCTTGAATTAAAGGAAATTGATCGTGTCACGAGGTTAATCTGGGTGTTTTTTATTTTTATCATGTGCATTCATTTACAATGTTGAAGTTGAGTAACAATACCTTGGTGTATTTCTTGTCTTTTTTTTTTCCTTTTCTCTTTTAACCCATAAAGACCTGAACAGCCACCAGTGACCAAACCCATCTATTGATCTAAACGGTTTAACACCTATTGATCCACTAATCCTATCAATACATGTAAATAATTGGTGTAAAATACAGTTTGTCATTTTCATGGTCATCAGATATGACAAATTTGGACGCTCAGAGGCTCCGTAGTTACCGTGGAAACACCATCATCTTCTACAACATTAATTCACCAATAAAACCCATGGAGTTGGATCAATGACAGTGGATGGACACACTGGGTTTATGTTCAGTTAATGATAGATTTTACTGAAAACGTCACTTTTCCTGCAGTTTTCTCTGTTTCTGGTAAAATAACCCTCAACTTTCATCTGAGCTTTTATGAACATCTACGTAATCAGTAAATTAAATACAGGAAAATATCTGATTTATACTGATAAAATACACAATACAGGGGATACTACTATAAATAAATGGTGATAAATCACTTAAGAAAGGTTAGATATAGAGAAAATGTTATTTGGGAACTGACATAAAAGTAGCACTGGGTCTTTATGGGTTGATTGTTATTGATTTTGTCTCGGGGAATGTTCAATTGCACCTTGTAAAAATGTAAAAATACTAAATAAAAAGTTCAAAAAAAAAAAAAAAAGAAACTGACTGTTTATGCATTATAATCATTGCCTGAAGTGCTACCGAGTACATTTATACTTTATTCCCCTACACCAAGAGCAACAGAATGACACAATCCAACTGGCTCCTCCAGAAGTCCCATAAGTGTGCACCAAGCGGGCAGATAGATGGTAAAGGCGCTCGGAGATGAAATGTAGAGCAGATGGCGCTCTGCGGGAGGTATAGGCCATCTCTGATATGGGCAGTCATGCTGGGTGAGACAAAGTCCACGGCTGATTGGTGTCAATCTGACCCACTGGTTGGTTGATTACTTGCATCACACGCGGCAGGACACAGGACTGGTGTTTGTGTGGTAACAGCACGGAGAAACAACCATTATTACTGCGAATTGACTTCAGTCGTCATCGAGGCACACTCTGCGGTCTGAAATGACAAAGCCGCATAAGAGCGGACACAGAAGTAAGACGGCATGTGTCCGTGTTTGTGCTTTGGCTGCTTTCTCAGATGCTAGTCACGAAAGGAGCTCAAGGCCGGTGAAATGGAGAAAAGTCTGTTACCTGGACATCCTTTCAATCTTCCTTTTCACAAACCAGTTGGAAAGTGTGCCTGTTGTTACAGCCATTCAGGTCCTTTCACTGTGTTGTGCCATTAGATGTCATTTCAAACTATGTGACCCTGTAATGCTTTGCTGTTCTCCAGATAAAAGTAATAGAAAACGAATGCATTATGCCTAACAACATGTCAAGAGGATGCTAAGTGTGGCCAATTTGCTGCTGCTATCCTGTACGAGCACTGAACTTGGTCCCTCTGCGTACCAAATTACTGTCTGGAAAATGGTTGCTTTACACAAAATTGCCTTGTCTTTTGAGCTTGTGTCAGCTGTTGGCCGCAGGTCAACAACACTGGCATGCTGTGTGTAGAATATTAAGATTTCAGATGTCTGATTTAGGAAACTGCTTGGCAAATTTGAGCTCGTTTTGAGCCAAATTTGAGCCAGTTTTAATTAATATGACTAAATGTTACAAATGTGATGTTGCACATTAGTTTTATTTAACCCATAAAGGCCCAGTGCTATTTTTGTGCCAGTTCCCACATGATTTTTTTTCCCCAATTGATTTATCAGCAATTATTCTAATGTTATGCCCAGTATTTTGCATTCTTAAGTGAAAATCAGGCAGTTTTCTATATTTAATTCACTGATCATGCAGATGTCCATTAAAAGATCAGATTAAATTTGAGAGTTATTATATCAAAAACTGAAAAAAAGAGGAAAAAATGACTTTTCAGTAAAATATAACATTAACTGAGTGTGTCCCTCCACTGTCATTGATCCAACTCCACGGGTTTTACTGGCGAATCAATGTTGTAGAAGATGACGGTGTTTCCATGGTAACTAAAGAGCCTCTGAACATCCAAATGGGTCATATCTGATGACCACGAAAAGATGACAAACTCCATTTTACACCAATTATTTACATGTATTGATAAGATTAGTGGATCGACAGGTATTTAACTTTATATCACTAAATGATTTTAGTCAACAGTGGATGTTTGGGTCTTTATGGGTTAATCCATATTAACTGGTAAATCAAACAGGAAAAATCAATAATCAAAACAGTTAAAATGAAGTTTTGAGATGAAAGTGACCAGGTCTATAACACTAAAGCATCTTTTTACCCCTCTTAGTGTAATGTGATATAAATGAATGCGTCAGTCAGAGCAAAGACTGTAAATTTGCTGGTGTTTTCATTGTAACTACTGTCCCCTGTGCAGCCGTCAAAAGCGGCTTTAATTATTGGTTTCCATAAGGAGTCTGTGAACCAGACCGCTATGTCTCAGTGCTCATTAAATGTAAAACAACTTCGCACTGCCGCTTCCGAGTTGCACATGTCTTTTCAGATTGTTCACTCATATCATGGCAGGTATCGGAGCCAAGTGTGCTTTCCGCATTGACTTATTCTACACCAATAATCAGCCAAATGAGGTTTTCAGTAATTGAGGCAAAAATAATTTATCTCTTTATTTAGGGGAGACTGCTCACCAAGGACAAAACTAAACTTGTCAGATTTCTTTGGTAGCGGCTGGAAAATAATTATTCTGTCACTTCTTCGACTTTACAATTGTTAAGAGTACGATCTATAAATACGAAGGGATAGAAAAAAACAGCTATCATGTTGTAGTGCAACTGAGGAACGCCTTTTATATTAAACAAATCACACACATTAAAACGTCTTGTGTTGCAGCAGTTGTTTTTTTGTGCATGTGTTTTTCCTACTGTTTCTGTACCACCAAACAACAAGGCCCCCCTTGGCTCCTGGCAGCTCATTTTTCCTCCTTCGTTACTGAAGCCTAGAATATTGATGCATGTCAGAATCTACTACATTTTGTCAATATGAGACAGGAAAATGAAAAAAAATGAAATGAGAGCACGGAGGAAATATATATAGCGATGTGGTGGTCAAATCTGTCAATTATTAACACCATGAATAGCAGGGCCTATATCCCATCCAGGCACGCGGGTAAACAAACTACAGAGGCATTCTGATCGCAGCAGGATAGTTTGTGGTTTCCCAGGTCTGCTGTTTAAAGTCACTGTAGTGTATATGTGAAGGCAGGGCTATGCTGTTATCATTAGGATAAGGCTGCTATTTCTGTGCGATGGTTAATAACTTCAAACCTCCTCGCTGGCGCTGGGACACATTCATCAAAGCCCCTGTCAGATATTTTCATTTACTTATGTTCGAGACCATTAGCAGGGGCGGTTTCATGCGTGCACCTGTACTGCAGTTATGATCACATACCCATATGATTATGTAATGATGTTTCTTGGGGTATATATATATATATAGAATGGAGTTGGTAAAAATGTGCTTGTTTATGTACATGTGTGAGCGTCTGTTGCCTGCCTCTGCCTCTGCTGGGTTTTTAGAAAACAGCTGGGGCTCAGACTAGCTGTTGATAGGAGTTGTGTGAGACAGCTGCATATGGCAGGAAATGGCTCAAGCCAGCGGGTAGACAATGATCAGGCAGGGCAGCAGCGACATGGTGCCACACAGAACCAGGGGCGGCCTATGCATAGTTCCTGTTCAGTGGGCATCACTGCAAAACAGGGCATAAACAAGATTAGTGGCTGGAAAACACTGGCTGTGTGTGGGTGCCTACACCTAGTCACCGTGCACTACAATTTACTAGCAACCAGAAATGACTTAAAGCTGTGTCTCAGTGTGATAATCCACATGCAAATTTCTCTGCATGACAACTATTCACGCCGGGTCTGGTGCGAATTGCCCACATTATTGTGTTCCATTTTCGTCCAAAAAAAAAAAAAGGGGGGGGGGTTCCTTTGGGCAACATCTCTGGATGACCGCAGAAGACAATAACTACCACGAAACAATCAAATTTGATCAACTGTGAATCAATTTAATCCATAAAGACCCAAATGTACATAGGTGACCAAAATCATCGACTGATCTAAACTGTTTAATACCCACTGATCAATTAATCCTATCAATACATGTAGATAATTAGTGTAAAATACAGTTTGTCGTGTTTTCATGGTCATCAGATATGATCCAGTTGGACATTCAGAGGCTCCGTAATTACCATGGAAACACCGTCATCTTCTACAACACTGATTCACCAGTAAAACCCATGCAGTTTGATACATAAAAGTAGATAGGAAAAACATGGTTTATGTTCAGTTAATGATATATTTTACTGAAAAGTTTACTTTTTCTTGAGTTTTCTCTGTTTTTGGTATGATAACCCTCAAATGTAATCTCAGCGTGATGATTAGAGGACATGACCAGTAAATTAAAGATGGAAAATACCTGATTTTCACTGAAAAAATGCAAAATACAGAGGATATTATAATGATAAATGGTGCTAAATCACCTGAGAATGGTTAAATAGAAAGAGCAAATTATTTTGGAAATGCCACAAAAGTAGCACTGGGTCTTCATGGGTTAATCCAGTTAGTTAGACTTTGTTTTCATTTGTCAATCATTAACATTAGAGATTGGCCAGTAGAGATTTTCACTGCAGATAGAATACAGATATTATTAAGGTATTAAGGATCAATGACACATAATATTTCGAAGTAATATTCATTTGCTGTGCCAAGAAAAATGACACAACTTACAATAGTTACAACAATATATTAGTACTAAATGAATAAATGTCGTCTACTCGTGTGTTGAAAGGCCATTACATGTGACATGGTGCTGTGAATGGGACATTATTTTTACCACAGTATGTACGGTAACCCCATCCAAAAGAGGTGACTACATCAAAGCCAACAGAGCACATATTTTAATTAATTTACTTTATTTGATTATGGATTTAATAACAGTCAAACTCAATAAACAGAAAATTGTGAATAGTGGCTCCAATCTTCTGCCATGAACGATAATCCTGAATAAAGATACTGTTTTCTTTGTGGCGCTCATGCAACATTAACCCTCAGAGATTCTCGACTCAAGGCCGAAGCTGTGGGTAATACTGCACAAGAGCCTTTTCACGTGGTGTAGTGATACTACTACTGCTGCTGCTGTATGTGCATCGGTACCAAGGACGTTACCGGTCAGACAGAAATCCGCTGAAGTAAAGGTCAGTCGTCAACTGAGTATTCACATAGAAACACAAATGTACGGTGGAGCAGTTATATCACAAGCTAAAACCATATTTTTTGCAATATATTAAAAACAATGACAACAGTATAGACCATTACATAGTTGGGCAGTTGTAGAATACTAATGCACTGCCTTTCTGATTTGAAAAATCTATTATAACATACAAAGCTATGCAGATATAAATGGTCTCATAATAGTGTCTTATGGCAGAAAAGTACATTATTATTCAAAATTGCTCAATTACAGCTTTGATTAGTGATATTCCATAGGCTTTAAGTGCCGTCATATCTTCAGTAACAACATGCAGCCTGACATTGCCATTCTAAAGGACGTGAAGTGATTGTTCCCTCCTGCCGTGACGCTCTTATGTCCACGGCTTCTGCACCAGCTCAACATAAAGCAGTGTTGGGTTCCATCATCACTATGAGAACGCACTTGACAATCATCGCTTACAGTATCATCTAAAGTTCATTGAAATACAGCAAATTGCCTCACAGGTTTAGAGCTTTGGCCGTTTACAGATTTATAACCACGATTTCGGAGTCAAAAGGGGAGCAGAGTGGAGGCTTTAACTGTACCTACAGAGAACAATTGGAGATGCTGCAGTAAGAATCTAACCAGTCGACATGAAGAAGCTTCTTTGTGCTTCACCTTGTGCTGAACATTAGAAGAAAGGAGCCACTTTTATACAGGCACCCGTTAAATCAAAGTGCTTCGTTAAAAATGCTGTATTAATTGGGTTTTGTTGCTTTATAGGCTACCATTTGCATTAGCTTGGAACTTTATCGCATCCGGTTAATGCCTCACAGTGATTTAGTTTATGGTGATTATATTTATGCTTCTGCCAGAAACATAAAATGCATCACTTCCTGGGCACCAGAGGATTTAGGACATCAAAGACTTTCCTGCGGGTCTTGGCAAGCTAGGTGAACAATTTCAGACTGTATTTGAATTCCTGTTATTGAACCTGTTCTCAGGCTGTTTCTCAAGGCAAATACATAATGGCGCAGATGTTCCAAAGCAGATACTGCAGCCTGAAAATGGCAATATCCTCTTTTTTTTTTTTTTTTTACAGGGCCCTCATACTCCAGATAGACAGTTACTGTTTGCCAAATTTAAAAGTAAAAAAGCCCGTGTGTTGGTTTTCCCTTATTTGCTACAAGAGAGGAAAAAGCAAAGCAGCACATAGTGATTCAGTAAATAGCTCTTGTTGTGGATGGCAGAAACCTATTTCCACAGTTTTTTGTCAATGCCCCTGCTGCAGCCTTGAATATACAGTTCTAATGTAACGTGTTTTGCAAGCTAAGGCTCGGCTCAGCGAAGACTTCTGTACAAAAACGCTGCAGCTGTGGTCAATGCACTTGCATATACTGGTTGCTTAGCATTCATACATAAATCCCTAATCCGTTGTGAAAGACATAGTGTTCACCACTTCTCTCCCCACAGTTATATTGTTGGCATACTATAGCGCTACAACCTGATCTCGACCAAGGACCTTATTAACTACTTGAAGGGTCTTCTGCTTGGGGTCTTTCCTCTAGAGACCTGATTAGGCTAATAAAGCATATCCACAGGCATGTACCGCAAGTTGATTTGGCCAATTAGGAAGGTGACAAACCCTGGACATATTCTTTATGCAGACACTCAGAATCTCATGTTATGATAATGACACAAGGGAGGAAGTGTGAAACTGGCCTTAAAAAAAACATAGAAGCCAGTTATCAGTGCATTGCCTTCGCATCTACAGATGGGGCTCCCAACACTTCTTCAAAGGTAATTCTGCGCTATCTCAACGCAAATGTTGATTAATTCATTAAACTCCGAAAAATCCAAAAAAGTAATTCTAATAAAATTCAACCATTTCTGGGGCTTCAGTGAGAATGACCTGCCTATTCGAAGCTTCGACGGGTGGTTCGTTATTGAAATGAAAGCAGCTACGAACGCACAATAACCATGTCAAATAAATTACAGCCATAGTCCATAAAAATGAATTTGCTCATGTTTAGGTCTAGAAACAAGCCCCAAAAAAAGAAATTCAAGGTCAGGAAATAAAAGTCAATACTTGTCCAGCGTTCCTGGAATTCTAACATGGGCCTCCTACTACTAAATCCACTTAGGCTGTGAGACAGGAACATCAAGAAAATGAGTATTAGTTTTTGGGGGGTTTTTTTTCCCTCTTCTCTGTAACAGGTTTTACATAATCCAGTGTGTTTTTGTGAGGGGCTTCCAAAAATCACGGCTGGTTAAGTTGTTTCAGATGCTTGATTTGTTGCCTCCATTGATGTAACTTGTACGTCTGTCACATGTTCACAGTGTCAGAGTGGAGCGATGACCCAGAAAATAGGAAAAATCTGAGTAAAACACCCTCAAATCATCTGAGAAAAAGTCATAATAATTCATGTTGATGAATAATGCATCGTTTCTTATTTATTTCATATGCTATTGAGGGGGGTTGTTTTTGTGCATATATATATTCAATATATATAAAATCAACAACATGGAAATATTGAAAAACTGATGTGGATTTAAAGAATCAAACCTTGGAGGTGATCTGGGCGGCTCTAATCATAGAAACATATCGTACTGGTTTGGTGTAAATATAGAAGACCGCTCTATCAGGAAAGGAATCAGTTTTTAGTGATAAGATGACAGCTACAGGAAAAAGCACCTAAACAAAATCTCTATGTATTTTACATATCTTGCTGATGATTGCAAGAAAAATGATTACCATTAATTGGATGCAGCCTGACCCTCCTATGATAGCTGAATAGGTACATAAAGTTGAAAGGATGGAAAATATGACTGACATCTAACAGTTAAAACTACCCTTATTTATAAGATGCACTCCTGTTATTCTCTATATTAATTAAGGTGGACTCCTGTTGTTCTCTATATTAATTAAGGTGGACTCCTGTTATTCTCTATATTAATTAATGTGGACTCCTGTTATTCTCTATATTAATTAAGGTGGACTCCTGTTATTCTCTATATTAATTAAGGTGGACTCCTGTTATTCTCCATATTAGTTAAGATGTATTGTGCTTGATATGCTTCTGTTATGCATATGTTGGCCACGAACATATAAGCCAACAATCAAGGTAGTTTTTTGTGTCTTTTATTTCTTTTACTTGTGGTTATATAATTGCCTGTAAATTTTGTAACAGTAATAAAGTTAAAAAAAAAGCTGACAGTTATAAAGTTTTTAATTTGTTCTTGTGACTTTCAAGCAGTACTTAATAATTCAGCGCTAGTGACAACTGATCTCCAACCTGGGCTGGTATTGTGACCGCGTGTATAAAATAAACATGATTTACTGGAAAATATTTTTAATGTAGTGTGATGAAGTATTTTATGAAAATTAATTTGATGTAAGCAAAAATAAATTGAGCCATGAGTTGTGGACTGTGTCTATACGTGTGTGTGTGTGTGTGTGTGTGTGTGTGTGTGTGTGTGTGTGTGCGTGTGTGTGTGTGTATGCAGCACTTTTTCTTTTTTTTTTAACCTCGGTTGAAGGTGACATAAATCACTTTCTTAGAGAGAACTCACATTCCACCTTGAGAGCACCTAGTCCCATTTTTATCAGTATTAATGGTTGTTCCCTTACTTAGCCAAAGCTATTTCACACTTGGTTAAGTAAGGTATGAGAACGTCTCCTTGGCTGTATACTTAGCTGGGGCCTTCCTAAATATTTTTTGATCCCTAATCACTGAGCAAAGACTGTCATGTGCACTAACACACGATGAAAGCTCACAAAACTAATTCATTTTGGGCCCCATATTGACCATTTCTGGGCTAAGGCTCCATGGGGCCGGTGGTGAGCTACTCCAAGAATCCTAATGGGTAAATGTTCAATAATGTCCAAGCAGCTTTTCCTCGATTATGTGCTGGTCACAGTCTCCTAAACATACAAACTCACATATATGCTCTACTCTAAATATTCGGGAAAAATACAGAAATCGTTAAGTTTAGTAAGTCTATTTCCCACGTCGGCTGCGAAGCATATACGGCTGATTTTGATTTAAAGCTCCACTGCATGATAGTTTTTTTTAGCATCGCTGGCAAAAAATCTATAATTCCCTTTCAACATACTATACTTCAAATGGTGCGAGAAGACGCAGGCCTGTGTATGGCTGCAGAAAATCTCTTTGATGCAGGTTTTTGTCTAACCACAGGTGTTTTCGGACGGGTAGGGGTTTACATACGTGACTGACATCTGTACTCACGATCGCCGACCGGATTCGACCAAATTGCAACCTGGATGCGATTCCGCCGCTGTAGTTCACGTCTTTATGCGGAGGCTCGGAACACCGGCTTCACTTCACACAGCATGAAACAGCATCAGCTCATCTGTATGTATGTTTAGTGTTTGGATTTGGACTGAGAGGACGGAGCTGCAGATGGAAGGACTGGATGTTTACATTTTTTTTTTTTTTTTTTGTCTGGGTTTTCGGCTCCTGCAGCTTTAATAGGATACCGACTGAAAAAAGTTTTGCCGTTTCCTTTACAGCCGGTTCTTTTCTCTCAGAGGTGTGTCTCAAAAACCACCAAGGATTACAATGACAAAGCAACTTAAAAAAAAGAAAAAAAAAAGAAGGTACAGGACCTATGGGCTGCACTGCTAATAAAATAGTTTTCTAAGACTCAGTTCACAGAGACTTGAACCAGATTTCACAGCAAAGCCTTAAAATTATACTTTCCAGGGCAGAAGCTTTGCAGGCTACCTATTGTTAAACTCCCACAAAGCTAGTTTTCATCCCTCACCCCATGTGGCCTTAACGGCAGCATCATCTCTGTCTGCCCCGTCTCTACTGCCACATACTCTGGGAATGTGGGTCAATATCCACATTACTTCCCTTCTTTCCCTTTAACCTCTGAAAGTCTTATCCTCTTCACCCACCTGGCTCACTCACATTCTCTCATTTCCACAGATAGAAAAGCACACGCATGCACTCCGCGCATGCATGTACACACCAAGGCAGACTCGGTGCCCTGTGGAAAACATTTACTATTCAATTCCCATTATAAATGGAACATTTAGTGTGCAGGCTGGGTCATATCCTTGGTTAAGTAAAACTAGCAGGGCCAGAATGTGCATATAGTGCACTTATTATCTAAAGTAAGGCCAGGAACTTGGCCTTCTTCTAAAAGGAATCTGAATTTCAGAGGTGAAAAGTGAAATAGGGCTTAAACATTAAATATTAGACTTGGATGAAACTTTGGAGGATAGTAACCCAGATAATACATTAAAAAAATAACACCTGCTTGAAATAAGAAACATAACAGTTCCATAAAAATTCTGAATCTCATAGAAACTTCTGTTGTGTTCTTATTTTATTTATAGCATTTAACCAGACTGTTACATTACCAGACCACTGTTATGAAGGCCTTTTTCAGCCTGATAACATTATAGAATCTGATGGTGTCATGTAAAAACAGTCATATATAGTATCTAACTGTTTGGTTTGTAATGCTCTTTTATTCTAACAGCAGATAAAACAGGGTTTGGTGTTCTGGCCATTGTGAGAGAAAAAAAAATCAATTTCACTTTAATTTTTTGGACTATTTGACTAATTCAGGTTGCGGCATGGGTACAGGATGCAGCACTATTGTGGGAGAACAGAGAGGGAGAACAAAAGGTCTGTGGGTAATTACAAAAGCAAACACACTTGGTGGCCATTTAGGCCCAAAGTATTTCTAATTTCACAGATGTGATCAACCTTGTCGGGAGTCTTTCCCTCTCCCTGTATGTGGTGAACAGCTCGCCTCCTTCTGGATGTCAATGACAGTGATGATGAAGTGTTAAACAGGTTTCTGCTCGGCACTTTGTCACTCTGCTGTCTGGATGATATGGAGACTCTCTTAGGCTGGAGTATAGAGCTTACAGCATACCACTGGACCATGAAACTGCCAAATTTGCCCTCAAAGCTGCTGGTGTACCCTTGAGAAAACACTCTTGCCTTAGTGATTTCAGGATATAAAATCTGACTTCCGTAAAGATAGACATAGACTTAATACGCGATGGCAAAAATTACTTTGACAGGAATAGTGACGAAGTACGGTTTAACATTAATACTGGATGTTGTGGCCTTTGTGAGCATTAAGCACTATGTTGACTTTGTCGAACCCAACTGTTCTCCGCCCATGAAGGTCAATTGAAAACACTTAGTGGAACTGTTAGGTTCTCCTCATCGTTAGCTGAGGGCCTGCTAACATTACCTTTAAGTGTGACTG
The DNA here is from genome assembly GCA_037367365.1 of Apogon talboti. Classification (NCBI taxonomy): domain Eukaryota; kingdom Metazoa; phylum Chordata; class Actinopteri; order Kurtiformes; family Apogonidae; genus Apogon; species Apogon talboti. The sequence continues at coordinate 16,984,472 of JAPQRQ010000014.1, read as the reverse complement.
CAGGTGTAATCTGTCAAATGGACCCCTCACAGTGAATCATTGGCTGAGCACTCTGATTCAGCTCAGACTCCTGAAAAAGCCTGTGATTAAATGGGAAGTGTGACATAACTCTTGTTTAATGGTAGAAAAACAGCAGCCAGTGTGTTGGCATCAAGCCTGGCCCATGGAACATAAATTCTACTTCCCCACAGATGCTGCTTGTAAAAGGTCAGCATGACTTTGAATCATTTTACTGTTAAAAATTAAAAGGCAGAGGAGGCTAATCCATTGTAGTCATTTGTTTGCATAGCCCATATGTAGCATTTGTCAAAACCAGCCTGAGGTTGTCATCAAAGCCAGACAACATAACAGACCAAAAATCAATACAGCTGATCTTCAGGGAAGTGTCATTCTTTATCTTTGTGCAGCCTTGCACATCTCTGCGCACCAGCTCCTTACATGCAAATCAGCCCAATGAAATGATCAATTGAATGCATTAGGGAGCTGGCTTCTCATAAACTTGACCCAGGGGCAAAATAAATGTTTCTCACAGAAACATGAGTTTGAAAATATTACACCGAGGGGACAAAGAGTAATCATATTGAACTAGCCAACAACACACACACACACACACACACACACTGTACCTGGTTATTCATAATCCCCATGTTTCACTGTTACTAGTACAGAAAATAAGACAGAAAAGAAGATTGTGCGGTACACTGAGAGCTGAAAGCAGAAGCAGCTTCCCAGCATCTCTAACACAGCAGTCTCACTGCACCTTGATAAATATAACCGATTGTCAGTCGTGTTTGTAGTACCACAGAGTCAAAGTGACTTCACTGTCGGCCTGACAGCCGTGCCTCTGTGAAAAAGCAGAGCAAAGCATATGACATAAAATCGACATTGCCTAGGGTCCTACTCAGCACAACCAAAAAGGGACAACAACTTGGTGACTTATTGGGAATGATCGACTTTTCCCTTAGAGGATGCAATGAATAATTCTCTTTTACCAGGAGAGAAAAAAACTCCCCCGGGGTATTGAACCAAATCGTCTTTTCTCTCTTCATTAGAAAAAAAAAAAAAAGTCTACAAAGTCTTATCAGCATTCTGCATTCTCTGCCATTGGAGCTCAGATAATTGATTATGTTTAGGAGGTTCACCATTGGATATGCTGCGCCTTAGTAGTGGGAAGAGATATAGCAGTAAATTAAGTTTACCTTCCCAGGGCACAGTCAGACAGAGATTCACTGACCTCAAAGGACACAGTGAAATTGAAATTACATTACAGAAAAAAACTTTCATTCAGATGTATTACCCCAATTGGTTACACTGCACACCCATATTTCCTTTTTTTTTAAGTGACAGAATCATGAAGTGAGTTTTCACGCCATCTATGATTACAAGCCACATGTTATTGGCTCTATTGATAGTTCTTCACTGTTTTAGTGTCACCTCTGCAAATCAAAAGCACATCCGCTTGTTATTCTGTGAGAACGTCTGCACATTTTTTTTTTTTACCTCTGTTCTTCTTTCAATCCGATTCACATTTACAACAAGAAGCAATTAAACTTGTAAAACAGGCAGCTGAGAAATTGCTCTGTGAACTGCAGCCATGTCAGATTGTGCAAACATATGAATTAGCAGGTGGGTTTTTGTTCAGCTCCAATTCATCTGCCAAACGCGTTGCTAGATTTATCCTCATTTGTTTATATTTAACTGATCTATAGTCTGTAGATGTGTTTTCTCTTATCTACCAGTCTCAGAGACTATTTAACTGCTTTACACCGTCTAAAACGGCCCTTTCCAAGCAGCTGAGGTTATAGCTCACAAAATCATTAACTGTCTTTACTTTTGCCTGTTTTTTTTTTTTTTTTTGCAGGAGTACTCTGTAGCTCTCCTTGGAGTGTCAAACTCTGAACCTCCATATGAGAGGTGATGACAGAAAAACCAACGATTTTCACTTGAACGCCACCACCAACACAAAAAATGTCTGTTTCAAGTGAAACTCCAGCTGGCAGGATGTAATTTCACTTAAGGCCAAAACAGAACTAGATTTGGTGAAGTGGTGCAGCTCAGATCATATTAATCACTTTATTTTTGGCCAGAGATGATTTCACACTTGACGAACAACATCATGTTGTGGCTGTGCACGTGACTCAAGTACTCTCTGGATATATTTTGTCAAATTCACATGGGCATTGCACAGTTATTGCTGGCATCTCCAATTCTTTTTAAAAACGGTCATCAATCTTAACTCCAACAAATCCATTTCACCCCAAAAACAACTGCACAAGGTTTTTGGCATGTGATCTCTTGAAGGCTTCTGCAGACTTTGTGCTGTATTTGTTGTTTCTTGCCTCTACCACACACACACACACACACACACACACACACACACACACACACACACACACAGGCCTATAAACCTGAAACATAGCAAACACTCACAAAAATGGCAAGGTTGCCCACTCTCTTTGATTACTACAGAAAATGGGCAAACATTACTGGATACAAAATGTTTTATAACATCAAAAAAGCGTTATTAGTTAGCAGAGACTTGTCTAGCCCTATAAGAAAAAAGTACAAACATTTTTACGCAACTTTTTTTTTTTTTTGGATACATCGTCTGTTCGTGATCTTTTTTTCTTTTATCAGTTCTCAGAGGGACCTTGGAAGATGAAGAGGTTATTAAGGAAATAAATAATAGGCTGCACAGACACTTAGCTTGATCAAGACCAAACATTAAATAATTACTGTAATTCACTTAGGCTTCTTTTAAGCTGTGTAACGATTTTCCCTGTTTCCCTCCTGCATAAAATTGATCTGATGAGCAGGACTAAACAAACGACCTCCAAATTAATTGGGATTCGCTCCACCCCAAAGTAGTGCATCTATCTGTAGAGGAATTGTAGAAAAGCTTTTAAAGAAGACAAGATAGGGACGGAGGCAAATTAAAAAAAAAAAAAAAAAAAAAAAAAGGATTGTGAATAGGCCACTACTGGCTTTGCATCAACCGCCATCACAGTAGAAATGCTGAGAATGGAAGGCGACTGGTACGTTGAGGGAACCAAAGCCGCCAAGTAAATTGGAATATCACCTTGTCCTTCTCGTCAAAGTAAAGACAGAAAGAGGAAAACGGAAAGAGCATGCTCGTGTGAGCGCATTTGTCTCCGGAGCCTGTGTGTGACTGCATCAGTTTGGAGGTCAGTGAGCTGTAAAATAGACCACATGTGGGAGAGGGATGAAAGAAATAAAAGACAAAAAAAAAGCAAAACACAAGAAAACCTAAGGTGGACATTACAAGACATGGCACAGAGTTAATCTGGACGGCCGGAGCTGGGAAAGTTTAAGGGACAAATCCTCTTAGAATCAGATCACATTATCTTTCTTATGTTGCTGACGATGGCCATCCATCTTCCTGGTGTCCAGAGGCAGAAGCGAAGCCATGAAGTGCACAGTAATCACAGTGGTACTCTGCAGCGTTCTACCCGTCTCCTACTCCTGGTCGTGGATCAAAGAACCTGTGCTCCCTTTGAAGTGGAAGGGCGGCCCGCTCAGGGAGGAAGGTACGCTTCTTTCCATAAACTAATGAATCAAATTCTTCTTCTAATTATCTCTCTGTATGAAGGGAAATTTCAAAACATCATTGGTCCTCTGGCTTTCTTTTTTTCCATCAATGGCAGCAAATGTGGGAGCGGAGATACTGCATGTGTTTGACTTTAGTCCATAAAAGCTGTGGCGCCCTCCGCCTTACTAACGCAGAGGAGGAAGAAAACCCACAGATGACATTAACCCTAAACCGAGGGCGATGGTCGTGACTAATGGAGAGCAACACCGACATGCATTCTTCATCAAACCAAAACTGAAACCAAATTTCATGGAGTGTTTTCACTGACAAGATAAATTCACATAATGACAGGACGGGCTTTTGTGGGCGCGGATGCCACACATGCTAATAGAGCAATTAGAAGGATAATTTACAGACGAGGCTGGCTAATACAGTAAATATACCGTTATTAAAGGTAATTATAGTGTGAAAGGACTGTTGATCGTCGTCCTCTGACAGGATGAGACAACTTCTTCTTTATAACCTACAGCAAATGGTCAAGACGGTAAAAACACATTCAACAAGTTGAAAATATTACAATCCTCTCAGTGTGTGCTTCTGCCTTGTGCTTTTCACTATCATCAGTCAGTGGTTGCTACCCTAATCTACCCTTGCTTATCATAATAGCCTAAATTACTCATTTTTAGTTTCTGCTATCTGCAATTATGAGAACCTTTTAATTTCTACCTACAACTCTGGAAGTAATTATTAAACCACCTGCAATTTTTTTGTTGAAATTCATTATAACAACCCTTCAACATGACCTTTTAATACTATGTTCTTATTAAGAATAGCTTTTAATTGTTTTCAGCGTGATATGAATTTACATGAAGAAAACTGGGTTTCTGTTGCCACTTATTAAAAAAAAAAACAGACTTTTTTCCTTTGGTGCAGTGGATCACACTGTCGCCTCACAGCAAGAAGGTCCTGAGTTCGATTCCAACACCAGGAACCTTTCAGTGTGGACTTTGCATGTTCTCCCCGTGTTTGCGTGGATCTGTCGGGGTACTCCGGCTTCCTCCCACCACCCAAAAACATGCACTAGTAGGTTAATTGGTTCATCTAAATTGCCCATAGGTCATTGAGAATCAGTTCTCCACTAACTTGCCAGGTTAAATAAATAAATAAATATTCAATTTCTACACTAAACATTCTGCATTTGCACACAAGAAAACCCCGATTGCTTTACAGGCCACATTAATGATGAATGCGGACATTTCTCAGCATGATCAATATTTAAAGCTCTATGTACAGTACAGTACAGTACAGGCACACCACCTCATATAAATCCTCCTCAAACTCCACTTTTTAGAGTGAAACCCAGCTTTGGTGATTTATTATCAAAAAACAGCCAGGACTGAAACAGACCATTTCCTAACGCTTAATGTTTTCACTCATAAAATCGTCAGGATGACCTCAAATTGAACGCAAACAAACATTCTCATCGTTACTGGGATCGAAATAAAGCGTAACGCATTCTCAAAGAGGTCCTACTATGCTCATTTTTGGCTTCATACTTCTATTATAGGAGCCTGCTAGAGTATATTTACATGCCACAATGCTCAAAAAGCCAATTACTTTTCTTATGCCGCACACCTCTTTTCACCCTGTGCCTGAAACGCTTCCTTTTAGCTCTCATCTCTTTAAGCCCGCCTCCCAGACAGCCAGGTCTGCTCTGATTGGTCAGTTGGCCTCAATGTCTTGTGATTGGGTGACGCTCAGGCGGTTGGCATCACTCGCTGCTAGTGTCGTCTGGAGGTCTATGCTCAGGGACACTCGCTGAAAGGCTCCTATCTTATTTCCGTGCGCATTTTGGCACCCTTTAAAGATAAAAGGGTTCTACGTGGAGCCGCCAGGGTAACGTCTACATAACATATTTACTGCTACAGCTTTAAATAAAAAGCTTCAGATCTGAAAAAAAGACATTTTCACTGCATATTTTCCCAACAAGGACTGCTTTCATTTCATTGAAAGTTGCTATTGACTGAATATTCATCATAAAAATGGAAAGATGTTATATTATTCAGTTATTATTCAGTTATCCCTGTAATTTTAATTCAATTCATGTATCAGAAATAAACCCAGTGCAATTTTAGAATTTTTTCAAGGTCTTCTATGTTGTTGAGCCTGTTTTTCTTTGAGTTCAGGTAATTTGCAGGTTGCATAAAAGATGTCTTGTTCCGTTGCAGAGTATTATTCAGTATTTTCAGTAGAGTTTCAGAGTTTTAGGATTTTGCATAGTACAGATGGACTTTTCATATGAAGTGACTAAAATCTGGAGGTCTTAGAGACTCAATGAGTGTGGGATAACCCCTACATAAAACCTCTGAATAGATTCATATGAAGTCTTCCGGGGAAAACCTAAATACGTTCAACATTCTACATAAGGTTGGGTTAGGGCGGATCAGCAGCTGATAAGAAAAGCTAATCATTTAGAACACAGGGATTTTAACGAGCACATTAACCTCGACAGCTGTAGACACAGACAGGCATTCAGTTTACAGGTGGGTTTAGCAACAAATCTGCATTTATACCAAAGCAAATACCTACTTACAGGGAACTGTTCAGTCCTTTACCACTAACCACTGTGAGAATCCAGCCTCAAACTTCGACCGGTTATATAAGCAATCCTCTCATTAAAAGCATTTTAACCCTATAAGACTATTTGTATCATATTTGCTACACCAGGTTCTGAGACTTCTATTTTAATCAACAAGATACGTACGGTACGGTACGGTACGGTACGGTACATGATCTCATACGTGCTTTCTGCCCCGTGGTGGATTATCATCCCACTACAGCCAGTGGGAGGGCTTTTTCAATATGGCCGCTATCGTTAAATCATCCACACACCTTTTGCAGGAAAGTCTTTGGTCATTTTACATTAAGAACAACAATTATATTGTTATTCATTTTTAAAAAAGAATTTCTAGTAATAATTGATTCTTTATTGTACAGTTAAATTGTGTGACAAATGTGTGTATCAAATTTGATACTGCACGTATATAAGGTGCTTTATAAAAACATCCAATGCAAAATGTTTTGTTTGGATTTTGTTATAAGGTCTAATAAACATCTCAATTCTAAAAAAAAAAATGTAATTTAGTGGCTAGTTTTGGATGGGTCAGGTTTTCCGGGGTTAAAAGTGCAAAAGCCTTCTCCTCACAAACACAAACAACAGCATCTTTAAATGATCTTTTTCACAGATATTCATGGTTCTTCTGGGTCATATTTTTAAGTTGATAATCATTTATGTTAATCCCCAAAATAATTACATCTCAGTGTAAATGTTCTCTACCAGTGGGTGACATTTTGATTAAAAGAATTGCAGATAATTGTTGCTACACACTGCAGATCCACCGCTGACATTACATAACATAGTAAAGGCTCTGATCATATACATACACTCGACTGAACTTAACGACTGAGAGCATTTGACTGAGAGGTAACAATAAAATACCTTACAGTTTAGTGAGTCATAGTCAAGTTACATTTTCTTTGCAACATTTAACGCCATCCACAGGTTTTTCTCCTAAAAATAAAAAATAAAAAAAGTCGGAAACTATGTCGGAAAATATGTAATCTTTTCTGGCCAATTTTAGATGTTTTAATCTGCAAATGATTCATACCGTGGGTTCAAAGTTTAGTTTTTACCCTATACACAAGCTTTACAACAGTGTTCCTATTGAATGGCAAATGGCCTTTGACACTGAGACCAAACATTATTGACGAGATGAGCTGAAAACCGGTGATATTCACACACTTGGCCAATTCAGGTCAATGCAACAAAATGAAATGGTGTGTTGTTTCTGTGGCTACAAGGTCTCCCTGTTTTTTTATGGCTGGATATTCTTTTGTAGCATCTTAAAATATGAATATGACAGTGGGTTATTTATTACAGCTGCTTATCTTTAATGAAACGGTAAAAAAGATCTTATCAAACCAGGGAATTGAGAATTTCTCTTTTCCTGGAGTAGTTCTTTTGTTTAGAGGAGTTGGTGTCACTTTTAACCAAGAGAGAAAACACAGTCTATCAAAACAGGATTTAACAGAGAAACAGCCGATAATAGCGCTGCCTTTTTTGGCAACAGGTGAGCTACAGTCCATAAATTCTGAGGAAAAACATGAACTATATAACGGCCTGAAATCAGTCTGTGATGATGTGAACTTCTGCGATGGCGCCAACCAGCTTAAATCAATCTGATCTGCCTCCTTGTTCATTCTAAAGGCTCCTGCACACAATGAGATTACTTCAGTTTTATTTTAGTTTACTGGTAGCTACAACTTCGCAGGTGGATCTAATAACCTTGGGTATGATGTGAGCAGACTGGATCGAAGGTTACAACAAAGTATAAGCATTAACCATTATCAGTGCACATCGCCTTCTGCTAACGATCACTCTCTTACAATAGTGTAGAGGCAAATCTTTAGCATCTTCTTTATAGTTTCCAATGGTCTTTCTTTTACCTCTTCTAAAAAGAATGGACATCAAAGAATGTTTTACGCGCTGGACAACATCGTCGCCACACACAGCGGTAAAACGACTGTGTTGCTCCGAGGTCCATCCATTTTTTATTCGCAGCCAAACAGCAATGAAAAGGTCTTTGAATAAACAACAATCGTAATAGGACTATGCCCCCTAGTGTCCAAACATGTATACAACTCCTTAAACAACCATGCAATAAATCTGTATTTTTTAAACAAATATACAAACATGAAATAAAAATAAAACACAATATTGAAATTATTGTAAACTTGCAAAAATCGAGCTTACAAATAGTGGTATTTGCGTTTCCATAAAAAAAAAAAGTAAAGCCAAGGGGAAGGAGGAAAGTACTGACCCAGCTGTGACTCGGGAAAAGAGGGCAACTTGGCATAACAATTTGAGAAAAAAATCTTGAGGTTAGCAATTTTAGCAAAACACAATCAGACCCTGTTTATCGATTGGATGTTAAGTAGACATAGGTTGTAGCAGCAGTCACACACTGAAATGGTCATCTTTGATAGGGAATTTACTGTACTATGAGTAGATGTGGAAAGACACTGAAGACTGTGGAACACTCCATAGATTCCATGGAAACAGTTATTGGAGTGACGCTGTGAGACTGAAAAATGTGGTTGTCAATGCACTTATCATTGATCAACCCTTATATAGTACAAATATATTAAGGCTATCATTGGTCCAAGAAGGATGAGGATGAAGCGAGTGTGTCTCCTATTACTGAGTTATATCCTAAACCTACGAAAAACACAGCAAATGATGCGTGTCTACATACAGAAGCAGAAGCAGATGTCCATGAAGTTTAGATTGCACAAATATTGTCTGCAGATCCAGACAGTACCTGTCTACTCCCCTCAGAACTGAGAGATGGTTAAAGTTAGAATTTCTCTAACAACCCTACAATTTGACAATTTATGTTATTGTTTGTTTGTGGTCACAAGACTGGGTCAAAAAACATCTGTGAACCTCCCTCACTGTGTAACATTGGTCCATTTAGTTTTGCCACAAACAACCCTACCACTATAGTTTCTCATCTTCTGTGAGGGACAGCTCAAAAGTATACATGGTATATGACACGTGGCTTTGAACTGGACTGGGAATTAACCCATAAAGACCCAGTGCTACTTTGGTGGCACTTCCCAAATATTTTTTTTTTCTCTCTAACCTTTCTTAAGTCATTTATCAACATTTGTTATAATATTATCCTCTGTATTTTGCGTCTTTTCAGCCTAAGTCATGTATTTTCCTATATTTAATTCACTTACCATGTAGATGTTCATTAAAGCTCACATTAAAGTTGAGGGTTATTAAATCAGAAACAGAAAAAAATTCAAGGAAGTGACTTTTTCAGCAAAGATATCAATAACTAATTAGAAAAACAAGTGTCTCCAACTACTGTCATTTGTCAAACTACATGGTTTTACTGGTGAATCGATGTTGCAGAACATAATGGCGTTTCCACGGTTACTACGGAGCCTCTGAACGTCCAAATGGGTCATATCTGATGAACATGAAAACCTAAGAAACTGCATTTTCCTGAATTACTTCACTGTAATGATTCAGAAGTTATTAAACATTTTAGATCAGTAGATGATTTTGGTTGCCAACAGCTGGTTGCCAGGGAGTAGATGGTCTCAAGCAGCACCCTTCCTTTCAACTACACATCCAACAGTTACAGAGCAGAGTATTGTTAAATAAAAATCTTGGCAATCACAGCAACATCATTGTCAGTCCTCAACTGACTTAAGGCCTCTTGGCCAACGATACAAATTTCATATCATAAATTTGCTAGCTCGTGCTATCAAAATGTGTTTTACTGGCTTGTCACTAAAGGCACAATGTTTTCCCAGTCAGTCATCCATCACTATCGAGCACATGGGACGTTGGCCTGCACCCCCTAAATGTCCCAAGGCCTCCAGTGGTCTGCCAGTCCTGACATATCATTGTCAGTATAAATCTCATTTCTGCTTGCGTAGATAAAGTTTGACCTCTAGTATAGTTTGGCTGACTTGGTTGATTCATGACCTAGCGGTGCAGACCACAGGTGAGAGCGAGCCCTGCCAGATGCCCCTGAACACACCATCATTACTGAAGTATAGCAACCCCGTTTTTTTCCTCTTCTTCATACTTCTCTGCTCTTTCCACCTTTCCAACCGCCGGATTTTTTAGATCTATGTTTCATGAGAGATGACCTGTTCTGCGGAGGTGTCGAGATGGCAACTGTGGTCTGGAATGCGATGATAAACAATAAGGGGGGAAACTTATGGACAGAGACCTGCTTTTTTTATGACTACGCTCATAGACAGCAAATATATAGCTCGCCCATGGAGACAGAGGCCTGACTTGGCAGCTTTACAGAGGCCACAGCTATACCGGCTTCCTCTGTGATGTGTTTGGACAATAATGCAGTATTTGTGGCCTTAGATATGGCCTTATGAGGGGATGTGGCAGACAGATTTTATAAACTTTCTACTGTCTGCTGGGCAAATGTGACTGTAATTCATATCAGAAAAGAAGGTCACTCTGTGCTGACACAAGACAGCTCCGTGAAGAAACAGTACATCTTACAAATGTTCAACACACTGTCATATATTGTCAGTTTATGGCTTGACTACTGCTCAGTCACTTTGTTTCCATTTTTCTTTGAAATGGGAAAAGACTTTTTCTTTTTTTTTTTTTAATAAGAAGTTGGAAGTATGATATATATCTTAATCTTTAATGCTGAAGAACAACTATGAGGGTGCATCCTCGAACAATATTTTACAGTGTTGTAGACTTTAACCCATAAAGACCCAAACAGCAACTGGAGACTAAAACCATCTGCTGATCTAAAATATTTAATAACTTCTGAATCATTAATCCTATCAATACATGTAAATAATTGGTGTATAATGCAGTTTTTCGTCTTTTCATTGTCATCAGATATGACCCATTTGGACGTTCAACATGGAAACACTGTCATCTTCTACAACACTGATTCATCAGTAAAATCCATAGAGTTGGATCAATGACAGTGGATGGAGACACTTGTTTTTATGTTCAGTTATTTATATGTTTGCTGGAAAAGTCACTTTTTCATCAGTTTTCTCTGTTTCTGATATAATAACGCCCGACTTTAATTTGAGTTTATATGAACATCTACCTGATCAGTAAGTTAAATACAAGAAAATACATGGTTTTCATTGAAAAAACACAAAATACAGAGGATATTGTTATAATAAATCAAACTCAAATCAAATCAAACTTTATTTATATAGCGCCAAATCATAACAGAAGTTATCTCATGACACTTTACA
>JAPQRQ010000014.1:16950572-16962826 GCA_037367365.1 Apogon talboti | reverse complement strand
TACTACTATTACTACTACTATTACTACTATTATTACTACCACTATTACTATTACTACTACTACCACTACTACTACTATTACTATTACTACTTTTACTACGACTACTATTACTATTACTACTACTATTACTATTACAATTACTAATACTATTACTACTACTACTACTATTACTTTTACTACTACCACTACTATTACTACTACTACTATTACTACTACAACTACTACTAATAATAATAATGAATTTTATTTATATAGCACTTTCGATCAAAGTGCTTTACAACAATACAAGAGTGAGAGCACAATAAAAACAGATTCAATAAAATAAATAAAAACAATTCTAAATAAATACAGTTCCAAGTTCAGATCAGAGTGACACCATAAGACTCAGAACAACACAACTCCACATTCGTATACAACAGAAAACAAGTGGGTCTTAAATACCTGTAAAGCCCAAGCCTGTCTGATGTCAAAAGGCAAAGTCAAAAGAAAAAGGCCCGCTCAGCGACGGTCTTCGTTCAGCCCTTAAGGATACACAATAGACCAGAATTGTGGGAGCACAGTGAACCTGCTGGCACATCCAATTTCACCAGGTCAGATAAGTATGATGGTGCTATGCCATTGACTATTTTGTAAGTCTGACATGGACGGGAAGCCAGTGAAGAAAGGCAGGCAATGGAGTAATGCATTCAAACGTCCTTGCTCCAGTCAGGTAAATGCAAACCAGAGAGAAGAGCTACTACTGATATCAAATAAAATCTAAGTAACACAATAACTAAATATAATAATGACAAATCCAAATTTTCTCCTTGATTTAATGTGAAAAAAGCCAAATTAAGTTATGAAAATATTTACATTTATAAACTATCCTGTCACAATAAAATGTGAATAACCTGAACAAATATAAACAACCTGAATTGTCTTAAGAAAAATAAGTTCAATACTTAACACTATTCTGCCTGTTACTAAATGTGTGCTGCATTTGTAGATCCACTGTCATCTGTAAGTTGTGTTAATAATAAGGTGAGACATAATTTCCACATTTTCATCATGTAATTTAACTTTTTACACACTAAAACAAAGACACATTTTTATTTTTATTATTTTTTGTAAGTTATTATGTCAATCATTTTACTGGTCTGGTTCACTTGGGTCACATTGGGCTGCATGTGGCCCCTCATCTAAAATGAGTTAGACAGCCCTGGTCTAGTTGGTGAATATACTGTATGTAAGGAGATAAGACTCACATGTAGACAAATTTGGAACACCCAAGAGATTTGTTTGTCATGAGTAGCTGGGTTGACTCATTTGGCACCCAGCTGGCAGGATGACGCATGCATCTTTAGTCAGCACTGACTTCGTAATGAAAAGGTTCGTTCCCTAGAGACGACTTGAAAAACATCTCAGAATCAAAGTTCGCAATTCATGGGTGATTTGATGTTAATTCAATGACACTAGTTGGTCCAGCCTGAGGAACCATAAAATCCATTCCAGAAGCACTGGAAAAATAAAGTCGCTTTCTCCACTGATCCTCGAGGGACGAGTGCGTTTGAGTAAAATGACCCTTTGCCTCTCCTCACCCCACACATCCTTGGGTGAAACAAGAAAAAAAAAGAAACAGACCTGGGATCCTTTGAGATCTAAAACCTTCTCGGCATAACCTGGAGGCGTTCTATTTTTAGTTTGCCATCTCAGATCTGAGTCTGGTGTTGAAGTAGAATCAACGTACTGATGCTGTGAAAAAAGCTGAGTGTTTCTCTGAAAGACTAAAACTGTCAATGATTTCAAGGCCAATATGTTATGACCTTTTCATTTTTCCTCTTTGAAAAAGGAAAAAGCATTTCTTGGGACATTATATCTTAATTAAATTCATCACAAGATTAGAATTATTTAGTTTTAACTTTACCTTTTTGAAAGGTGTTAATAAAACGTGCTAAAATGTTAGTATGTGCAGTGTGTGGCTGAAGGGTTTGTTCACATACACACATGTTTAGTTTATAGTGTAACAGCAGAAATATACAGAACTAATGCATTTGGTCACACAGTAGAAGTGGATAAAAAATAAATAAAAATATTCCATTGACGCTCCTTGGAGACATCTAAAACCAGTAAACCTTCCACGCATCACTAATCAGATTGGAAATCTGTGTAAAATTAAACATTTTTAGAAACAATAAATGCTGCTGAAAATGCCACTTTTCCTTCAACACTTTTTTTTTCCTTCTGCAGCTTAAAACAGCCGTGGAAAATTGTTGCATCAGAAGCTGTTATGTTTTCTATTGAGGACTAATTACGTCTTTCAAGAGCATGACTTTCAATTAAGTTCTTCTGACGCTGCCATATCCTACAGAAACTACAAAACCACTTCAAGTTACATGTGGAAAAAAGGTCACCTGTCGTTCCACACGGATCACGTGGACCGGTTCGGTGACAAACAGTAATCCACTAATGGGTTCTGATGAGGCTCACCATGGTAACCACTACTTCAGTGTGACGCTCCTCTGGTTTGATACTTTCTCCACATCAAACCCATGCTCTTCTTCATAGGATGTATGTGACGACAGGAACACTGATCTCAAGTAAGTGGTACAAAAATGAACACAAAGGGAGCTCTAATAGACTAGTATGACAATGCATTAAAATGTGTTTTTTTGTTAAGCTGCAATAAATCAGAAAAAAAAATAGCATATGACAGCTGGAGAGATATCAGCTATTGTAGAACAGAGTGGAAACGTGCACTGATGCTAGATGAGAGAAACATGAAGGATGGTCAAAAGGCTCTCGGGGTATGAATTTCATTTTGTTGTCATTTCCAACTTTTCATTTCCAACACACTGCCTCCCTTTCACATCAAACCTTTCGCACCAAAACCATCTCTTTCCTTTCACTCGATACCCCCCGCTTTGCGATAGCCATGCAAAACTGAAACCATCTGTAGCTCCAGTAATGACGCAGATGACGGCAAAGGGAACGAGCTGGGCTTTGAAAGCCATCGCTTTGACTTTGGGCCCAGTTTAGTACCTATGATCCAGCTGCTCCTCATGGAGAACTGCAGCAGCTTTGAAATCTTAAATGAGGACTAGAAACGCACCCTGGATGTGATCTTCTCATCTGTAATACATCTGCCTGTCCATGTATCGTGCACAATTAGTTGGTGCCAATCATTAACTATTGACTAGTTACTGTATGAGACAAGATTATAGTTGTTCTAAAATAGGACTAGGAATGGGTACGGTAAAGATTTTTATCGATACTACTACTCTTATCGATACTGTTTAGTATTTCAGCTGTGCTCTTATTGGTTCTTTTTTCAGGTTAGGGTTACAGTTCAAATGAGAACAGGATTATTTGACTTGTGTAATTCATTGAATAGATATGTTTTTAGAAGGAAAATGCAGCATCACTATCACAGATTCTGACTGTGTTACGATAGTAATCAGACATAGACTCAGCTTTATTGTCATTCGATCAATGGTACATGATAGAATGACATATAGTTACCCAGGTCTTGGTTGTTGTAGCATGAGAAGATAAATGGATAAAATATAAAATAAACATATATAAAAGATAAATAGAGTAGAATAAAAACTACCATAAAATATACACAAAAAATATCAAATTACTTCTTAATATGTACAAAATTGCACAGTATGAAGCAGCCGCCATCTTGATACATATAATGTGAAAAAAATATAAAAAATAATTAGTTACAGAAAAGGAAAATACTTTATCACATATTGTTTTTAAGTGAATGCAGGACTTTTTCTACATTAACATTTTGACGGTGTTGTAGTTTACCCACAGTGTCCAGATCTCTAAATCTGATATCTCAAACTATGATGATCATTTTATATTAAAGTTATAAATGGACCCATAGTGGGGAAAAAAGAAGCCATTTTTAATCTCCACGGTGGGCTTTAGCATAGCATTCATTTAGCATCCTAATGCTAATAGCATACATTTAGCATCCTATGGCTAAATGTAGCAGAAATATACAGAATTAATGCATTTGGTCACACAGTAAAAGTGGATAAAAAATAAATAAAAATATTCCATTGACGCTCCTTGGAGACATCTAAAACCATTAAACCAGCAGGCTAGCAGGCTTTTCATACATAACAAACTGTTATGCTGGTGTAATCCATAGGAAATCTGTGTTGTATTTTTCTGTCTCCGGTGCCGTTATGAAGATCAATACCATCAGATGATCAATATTATGGCCTTTAATCATTTGGCCTCGGGGCCCATTTAGTACCAGGTTTCGGTACCCATCCCTAAACAGGACTGTATTGCACTGTCTCCTCGTGTTCTTGATGATATACTACATTAGAGACTATCTATGTGTATAAATGTTTTTACTTTTAAGATGTTGTAAAAGATAAACAACACTGTTTTTTTTGTTTTCTTGTTGTTTGCTCAGAAAGCCGATTTAGATTTCACCCTGTGATCACTGAATTTAAATGCTACAATGAAGTGGCTGAAATTATGACAAGAAAACGTAATAATGATTTTAAAATAAAACAAATATAAATATTAATAGCAGTGTTTTATGTGTCATTTTCTTTTGATCTGAGTACGGACACAATACCTGAGTAAGTGTGAATGCAGTTCTAAACAGGAATGATAAGAGTTGTTCAAATGTATAAATGACTTGACAGCTGTGCCTGAGAATCTGAAGTCCCTTTATAAAGGTATCCCTTTCCTGCTAATTAAGAGAACAAATAAATCCACAATGTTTTTACATATCAAAAACAAAGAGACTCAATAATTCGCCAGAGATTGAAATTTGGACATGACAAACCTTTAATGTTATGAAAAATGAGTAAAATATTGATGTGTTGCCTGGATGTAATCACAGTCACAAAAACAGAACAGAATAGAACAGAGACATGAGTCATATTTGGACTTCTTTTCTTTCTTTTTCTGCTTTCAGTGCACAACAAATTAAGGAGAAGACTCTTTGTCAGTGTGATTATATATTCCTCTGAATGCATTTTTATCTGAAAGCAAACAGTGAGTTATTGTTAAATAACTCAACTTTCTGAATGATCTCAAGAAATAGTGTTGCATGTCATGCCAGTTCTTATGGCATTTGGCGTGCTATACCTACGCATTTTTGACCTTTTGTGTGTTATTTCAACGCCATTGTCAATTTACACCAAGACCTCTGGTTCACATAACCCTAACCCTAACCCTCAGGGGCTAATAACAGCGTGAAAATAAACACGGAAAGTTTATAATGCGTACAGATAACACGCCAGTTAAAAGTGGCGTGTATATTTATGCGCGTCATGATATCACGTTGAAGCTTTTCGCTCAGCAACACGGATGCATTCATCTGAGATTAAATAAATGTACATCAACGACATGCAGCATCTTCAAATGTTGATAGAATGGACACAGCAGCATATTGGACTGTATAAACCCAGACATATGGTATGTTTTCACTGTTTCCTAAAAAAAAACACAAAAAAAAGGAGCATATTATTAAGTAAACGAATCACCTGAGTTAGTCTAATGTGAGGTGGTGTGTTCTGAAGGCGAGGGATGCACGAATGCAAATGTTTTCATAAGTCAAAGAAGCTGAAAAGAAATTGTATATTATTAAAAACATCAATAATCTACATGACTGTTACTGTAGAGCACTAACAAGAGATAATTGCACGGAAGGCCTTGTTTACACTGCCTGCAGGAAACACCGGCAACATACAAAAGTGTCTTCTAGTACACGGTTCAACTTCAAGGACTTAAAAACGCTGCTGAAAACCAGGAGAGTTGAAAACAGAGGAAAGTGAGAATGAGATTTATCTTCACAATAAGCAACTGGTAATGTGATTAGTCTTGTGTCTGACTGACTCAAACTTTTTAAGTAATCATTTTAACAGGCGAAACCTCAGCATTTATAGATCCACTTCTTTAATTATAATGATTCCCTGCTTTTCTCTGAATATTTCGAGAATATTAGGGCTGTTTTTGGACAAAATAAGACATCCACTTTGGCTCTATAACAGTGATTAGTATTTTTGACGACTTTAAACCGAACACTCAGCCATTACATTAAAGAGATAATTGGCAGATGGTCTCTAAACAGAGCCATCTTTGTCATTATGTGATGATTATTGCCATATCGTGGTAATATGACACAAGTTTGTAGCCTGCTTCAGAGGCTAAAGTCAGCTGAGAATCATAATGGTTCCACAGCGACAGATTTTCTCAAAAAAAAAAAACGTCAAACACCGAAAACAAACAAAAAAAACCCCTCCTGGTTATAATCCACACTCCTGCTGTCTATCTATACACTCAGTGTGTTCCAGACAGTCATGTTTTCTCCCAAAATATCGTTAATTCTGCTTCCCTTTCAGTACTCAATTTATTTTCGCTATTAACTTTGGTGCGACCGCGCAGATGAGTTCACACTGAACTTTGTTTCACGGCGTCCTTTATCGTTTAATTTACTGCAGAGCGGAGGCCCACGGGCGTTTATGGCACCAAAGACACACACACTGCTGCTGCTTTTGTCTTTAGATCTTGTTAAAAAGTGGCATTTCCAGTATTTTTTTTATGATGTCTTCCGAATAGGGGACATGGGACCAGGACAACTAATAGAAAACAGTGTTTAATACCGTAATGTTTCCTGCAGTACTGACCCCGGCGGTACTAAATCACGTGGAACCATCTCCTTGGGAATGAGGTACAGTAACAGAACAAAATTTTGTCGGGAGGCTCTGCTTTGCTTTATCCTCCACAGACTGCTCTCCTCTAAACTGTGTCATTATAACAAGGCCTTCCTTGTGCTCTTCCTCCTCAAATACCTCTGATACTGGAAGTCACAAGTAGTCTAAGAAATCCCTTCAAGGAGTGAACTAGATATTTTCTTTCAACTGCCGTGCTGCGACTCTCTCAACTCCTTGTCAGCGGCTCTACCTCTGTGACGCATGTTAAACATACACAGTAATATACCAAGGGTTGTTGGTTGTGATGGCTAATTATGTGCGGCATAAATATGGATTACTACTAACAGTTGATCATACAGCTAGTGAAGAACAATAAAAGGCCGTAAATGCGCGTTCTCTGCCATTTACAGCCAGGAGCCTCTTTTGCATTCCGACAGGTTTTCGTCAGCGTCGCGCCACATTACAGCACCATCAACCTTTCTCACAAATGGCATAATTTCTCCATACATATGTCTCTGCAAATAAAGCTTGGGTGTGAAATGTCCCATATGATGCACGGCTTTGCGAATCTGTAGTTTGCACGTGTAATGAATGTCAGAAATAGACATTAAGACGGCGAAAACACAAAGAGCGAGGGAGAAAGAGTGATTACGCTCATGCAGGGTTATGATTAATCTGCCGGTGCATCGCTGACACAGGTGCCGTGACTCCCAGAATGAAGATAAACCTATGGTTTTTGTCTAATAATGGCCGTTATAATTACTGATTCTGTAATCCAATCTGTCACAACTCTCACCCATACAAGAAAATGTGATTGGGGCTTTTTACTGCCCCCATTTGTTACTATTATAAGCTTCTATATTTTTTCTTCCGGTTCATCAAGTTGAAAATATTTGCCCCTAAAGTTTTTACAACACTATTTCTTTTTTTCCCGTGTGAAGTGAAAATAAGTGTGCTTACAGGGCAGAAAACTCTGGGGATTAAGCTGTTACCACACTTAATTAGCACATCTTGTCAGTGCTCAGGTGTATGAGAAATTCCCTTTAAAGTGATGAATTAGAGCAATCAGTCAAAAAGGCTTCCGAAGTCAACCGACAGCAGAAACAACACCCCCACCACCACCACTTCACATAGTCACGTCAACGGGTCCACCTTCCAACCCTGAGAGTTTGCACCACAGCTGAGCCCTTGATGCATTAGAGTTATCGATGCTCTGTGCAGAATGATTAGGGTTCGCTTTCATTCCTAAGCAAAGAACATCAAAGTATAATGAGGAAGCGACTATTTAATTGACTGTTCTCACCAGTTCAACCAATCTCAGATTCTGCAAACCCACAGCAACAGAGACTGTACTGGACTCAAAGAAGAATCAACTTAATCTCTAAATTTGAGTGTTTCTGAACAACTGATTTTATCCTTTTTTTTCATTACAAGGTGAAAAAAAATCTGATAATAGGCCTACATGAGTGTCATGATGAAATTCAGTCACACGGTGATTAACCATTTTAAGACTGCCATTATAGGTGTCATCTTTTCTTTGCAATTGAAGTGTCAGAAAATGTCTTTTTTGCCAATTTCAAGAACTAAACATTCAATATCTGTCCATTAATTATCATTATTGTAAATAATAAACACTTAAAACAATGTGTTTTAGCAAAAAAAAACAAATAAATAAAAATTGGACTTGAAGTTTTTAGCATATTTATTATCAGAAACAACTGTAAATGTCCTTAATGAAACTTTTTGAGATTGCAGAAATAAACTTTCAACTATTTTACATCTGCTCAATCATGCTTTTTGGCCTTGAGCATTCAGCATCCATATCATGGCTTCATATTTTTTGTTATTTCCAGGCATTTTTTAGCCTGTGTGGAAGTCTCTGAAACAGTTCCTTTCTACTTGTAACAGAGTCACACATAACTGTCGTAAAGTGTTATATAGTGTTGAAAAGCTGTGAATAACACAAATGGTTCAGGAGTTACAGTAATTTGAATGCTGTAAGTGCACGTGTAAGTGCAAAATGTAGCACCAGTGAGATTACTGTTGTTAAAGGGTTACACAGGCTCCATTGATAAATTATTATACAGCAATTTATGATCCATGCTTGATATCTAAAAAATACCAACCTAGGCAGTCACAGAACACTCACAACACACAAATAAATCTGAGTTTACTTGCAAATGGTTTCTATTTTCACATATCTTTTACTATAAAGTACTTTCAGAAGCCAATCTTTCACTATTCAAGCATTTACTCTCACTGCCCCGTCCCCCACTGCAGAGCCTTGTCCAGCACATTTCCAAAGTGTACGCGTGCGTGACATTTTCTTTGTCCACCATGTATACAAAGCTGTTTGCCAGTTGCCAGTCCTGCCACTGATGGATGCTGTTTTCTCAGAGTTGTTAGTGCTTTTCTAATTGTTATGCAGGAACAGCAATTAGGCACAAACAAGTCTCAAGGTCAAATGTAATGGCGTCCTTTATAAACAAGACATCAACAGACTGCGCCTTGAAATACAATGGTTTTTATAGTAATAAAAGCAACGGCATAGGCCTGATAAGACTTTGACTCACTGTAGCAGGGATTTGATGGCACTGAGTTGAATACTAACAGCAGAGATTTCCAATACTGCATGCTGCGTTTTAACTTGGCTTTTTGTCCTGACTTCATAGAGCACAAAGTAAAGAATAAAGCAGATTATTTTTAAAGTTGCTTTCATCGGGCCATGTCAGCAATGCTAGCTAGAGCTAATTGCAAGAGGTAAACAGGGTCACAGCTCCTATTGAGCCGATTGGCTGTGACTTGGCTTATTGTTTTTCCACTGCTTTTATTCACTCCTTGCTCAGCGTGTCACCTTGGTGCACATCTCACCTCAATTCACAGTGATAAACATGAATGGATGTGCCCACTGAGTGCAAGAATAAAAAAAAAAAAAATATCATAGCCTCTTGAGTTTTCTTTGCCCACTTGAAAATTCTACAGCAAAGGCAGCAGCAATGGGACCTGTCAGAATATCCATCATCATTGTCAGAAAAAAAAAAAAAATCACATCTGTATTCATCAATAGACACGGGGCAAAATGTGAACCTGCTTACCATCCCTCATGGGCTGCTTTTAAGGGTCACTCTTAAAAAGTCAAAGACAGACCCTGAATGCTGAGATAGAAATGCTATTGTGCTAAATTCACTGAACTTAAGACATAGTCTGGTCTTCTACAGTGATTTTTCTTGAGGAATAATGGTCCCTGGTGGATGTATCTTTGTCGAAATCCACTAGAAATGGCTGTTATTCAGATCAGACATACATAATCACAGCCCTTTGATTAAAACTATTTCCAAATTCACACATCTGATCTTCTGTTTATTACTTATTTCCAGTGTTGGGAGTAACGCATTACAAAAGCCATGCATTACAGTAACAGATGACTTTTTGCTGTAACGCAGTAGTGTAAGGCATTACTAATCAAATTTTCAATAATATTTTACTCTGTACATGTTCAATAGCGCTTGTGTTACAACACACTTTCCACACATAATTTAATTGCTAAAAAAAAAACAAAACAATAAAAGCAAGACCGCGAAACCTTAAGGAATCAAAAATGCGTCAGTAAAGTTCTATTTCCTGTTGGTGTTCAGCCAATGGGTGAAGACGGCAGAAGACAGTCCATTGTCCACATGGACGTATGCTCATTACTAACCCTAACCCTGCTTTACAGAAGGTAGTTAGCATGATCCCTGTGATCAGCAATGACAAGGTAAGCTAACTTGTCTATGACTAATTAGAATTCTAATAGATTGCGGATTCATCTACCGACATCCTCGGAGCCACGCCCCCTGGGATTCTAACATCGTAGACCATAGCATTACTTGCCAAGCTATCTGTCCACATGTACTTCAGGGAGGAGATTTGTGTGTCCCATCTCTTGTATTGGGGGAGGGGTGTATTATTTTTCTTTGGGGGCGGGGGGGTGTAATACTGCGCACACGCCATTTATGACAAAAGTCCGTCTGTACCTCAACAGTAATCCAGGAGTCATGTAACGCATTACAATACAGAGACAGTAACATTGTAAGGTAAGGAATGACTTTTAAATAACAGTAACAAGTAATCTGTAATGGATTAGAGTTTGGAAGTAACTTGGACAACACTACTTGTTTATTATTTTATAAATGTTTCCTTTCAGTTTGACCTTTGGGGTCATTTCAGAATTTCTGAGCTCAGAAGGTTATTTTTCTACTTCACAACCATTTGCGTCCAAAGGCTCGACACAGACCAAGCTGGAAAATCTGATTAAAGCTGGAGTCAACAACCACACTGCTATTTCAGGAGCAAATTCAGTAATTTGCTTGAGAAAAAAAAAAAAAAAAAAAAAGACAAAGGATGAGAGGGAAGAGGAGGATGAAGAAACACTGACTGAGATTTTTCTCGAATGACTTCCTTGGCTCTGCAGCGGAAAACGGAACAAACAAATTAGAGGTAACCTCAGTGGAAGGGTCAGGCTTCAGCTACAATCTTCCCGCTATCAGTTTGAGAAAAGAGGCCACTTTGCATTCTGGGGCGTTTGTCTCCCTTGAGCAAAACATAAAGTCAAATGGCCACAGAATGATTTCCCTACCTTGACCTCTACAAAGATGATGCCTACTTGCGGCACACAATTACTGTGTTATTGACTTGCAAAACAATGTTCATGCGGCATCTTTCAGGGACTAAACAAGGAAGAATGAGGATCACATATGGAATTAGATGTAGAGGCACCGGATATGTTGCTCTGTTTTTCACATCTGCAGGTAAAATCCTTCACTTAATATCAGATATAGTAGTCATTTATTCACAGAAATATAAAGGTCGACTCATTTTTAGATGCTGATACAATAATGAACTTCAAAAAGAAAAACAGATAATTGCATTTTAATTACCTAATATCACCGCCCCATGAAAAAACGCAAACAACTCAATCCATAAATAAGTAAATCTGTATACTGCACCAGGTGATGTTTGAGGTGGTGGCAGAAATTAGCCCATGTGTTACTGTCTTCAGCTGTGATGTTTTCACTGCATAATTCACACAACACTTTGCTTGGATAAGTATCGCCACCTGAAAATGAACCATTTTTGCAAGGTTGAAGCACATTATTTTAGGAATTTAATCTTTGCTGTTGGTTTTCATTTCTTCTGATGATAACTGAGTTAGAGGACAGTGGTGGAAATTGCTTAGATAAATGTCTGTGTGCGCACACGTCAATTGGCTACAGAGACCGCGACTATGGTGAAAACAGGCAGAAACTGACGTAGACAGTAGGAAGTATTAGGTAATATTGATATAATAAATATAGTCATTTCTTATATGTTAGACAAACAATATCAAATATATCTATAATACATGTAGTCCACCTAGTTTTAAGTCTGGTTGCAAAAATCAATATTAGCTATTGGCCACTATCAGAATAGAATAGAATAGAATAGAATAGAATAGAATAGAATAGAATAGAACACAACACAACGGAACAACAGAACAGAACAGAACAGAACAGAATAGAATAGAATAGAATAGAATAGAATAGAATAGAACAGAATAGAATAGAA
>JAPQRQ010000014.1:16929786-16940279 GCA_037367365.1 Apogon talboti | reverse complement strand
ATATGCGCCTTGGCCCACACCTCTGTTAAATCCATAACAATACATTTCCCTTCAAATAACCAGGGCCTTGATTTGAAGGCTCGTCTTACAGAGAGGCGGTTATTTCTAATATCTGTTGTTTATTAAGTGAAAATGTTCATATTTAATGTGAAAGTTTGTTTCGATCCACTCCTGTTGGATAATACTGTCCAATCCTTCTCTTCACTCACATAACACTTTCACAATAAAAGCACCCTAGCATTTCAGTGGATAGAAATAATTCACTGCTTGACAGGGCTTTTACTGTGAAAGCACTGCCTTCCTGTAGCGCTTGTAAGTTTCCACAAATCACAGTTTCTTTGAAAAACTAAGACACACACCTGCAGTCACCACTTTAGATGGCTGGTTATAATGCTGAATTTACTTAATTAAACTTATAAAAGTGGACATTGGGCTTAACTGGCAACATCATTACATTAAAAGGCACCAGATGTTTATCCATATCATTCTCAATTTTTTTTTTTTATTATTATTATTATTATTTTTAACCTGGACTGTATTTGAGAATTGGCTTTTATAGTTCATGTCAACTTTGCCCCAGGCTATTTTTAAAAGACCCAGCATGCAACTGACTCCTAGTTTTTATTTGAGGGAAAGAACAAGGAGAGAAAGGAGGCATGTTTGGTCACTATGGTGTTTTAGGTCTGATGAAAGCTGTCAAGTTACAAACAACCTTATGTTTCATGCAAGTGCTTATGATTTTTAAAGTTGCAGTAAATAATAAGGGTGTTTAGCAAGATGACGAGAATAATATGTGTACAGCTATTGTTATATTTGCTTGCGTTTAGTGGGTGGTTAAAAAACATGTCTAATAAATCCAGCCTGACTAATTAATCAAAACATTAGCAAAATATGCAAATTGCACTAGATGCTTCACACTCGCAGTTTTTAGTCTGATGGACCATTGGTATCAGTTGTTGTCCATCCGTCGTCCATATACAATTTCTCAAGAATCTTCTTCTCCGAAACCGTCAGTCTGAATGACTTCATATTTGCTGTGGAACATCTTTAGGTTAAGGTCTACCAAGGAAATATTGATTTAAAATTTTTTAATGAATTTTTAACATTTTAAAAATCCCCATTGGTTTATAATGGATAGATTTCAAAGTGCTATAAGTTGAAAACAGTTGAAGATATTGATATAATTACTATTGGCAATAGATAGGAAGTCACATATGGGCTTTCATTTGGTGCCATGACCTTTGACCTTGAGTGACCTTGAAAGGTAAAACGAATGTCAATTAATGTCTATAAATATGCCGTTGGACTATCTTTATAACACAAATAAACGAAAACATGTAAAAACTGCTCTTTCCGGTAAAATCGGGACTCCTGTTGTGATACCTGTCAAAAAAAAACAACACAATTTTTGGGATTATTTTCAGCATCCCGTTTAATGTCAGCATCATGAGTAAATACCAATACAAACACTTATTGACTTTTTAAAGATATATCAGTTGTTTTTCCAACTCATTATCCTGCCCTCAAGTGGCAAAAAAAAATAAGTACAACTTTAAACAAACCAAGCTGTTTTTAAGGAGGTATTTCGAATAAGATCTTTGCACAAAACGAAAAGAAAACAAGTTGAAAAAGGATTAACAATGTGGGATGGAGTGATTTTAGGGATAATTAATGTTAAATTAGACATTGACCCGGTGGAGGCAATGTGGGATTAGCTATCCAAAGGTTCGTTAAGTGCAAGGTAGTCCCCTTGTGTGATAGGCTACCTGTGATAAGCTGTGATAGGCTTAATAGAAAATGGTACTAATCGCATTAAAGTGACAAACATCATTGACTGGTCTGAGTAATAGGGGCCAGTTGGTGTTAAATAGTTCACGAAGGCTAATGGGCTTTGAGTTTTTTTTTTTTATTGATTGGCAGTCTGGTGGGACTGGTAAACAAAACATTTCCCAACAGGCCTTCGTTCCAACAGCCGTGCCCTCTGAAGTAGTATAAGAGTGTGCACATGGCAAAAGGAGGTATACATCTGCTAAAACAGTCTGTTATCCATTGCAGCAATATAGATTTTACTCAAAAGCACCCTAGCTCAACTAATGTATAGTCATTCAAAACATCCCTTCACTCATTTGTCCATCCCTACTGATGGTTTTCATTTTATCACAGAGTCTGCTTGCAAAAGCTAGCCAGACAAGTGGTAATGAAATGCCTTATTTCACTTTGATATTGATACAATCCACGCCGGCCCTCCCTGGCAGTCTTTCCGGAGGTTAAAATTACCCTGAATGTTTGTGCTCAGTCCCTCTTCAGACCAAGATAAATATTGCCAATCTGGCTTCTGCTGGCTCCTGCTTGGCTCTTACTTTGTGGCCAAAAAGAAAAATGGTCTGCTTTCCCAAAGGGGCAGAGGCAATAGAGCCGTGCGCGAGGCTATCAGGGCTGTGCAACTTACGGATGCTGTAGATATTAGATTGTACTTTCTCACCTAAAGAATGCCATTTATCTCTTCAACCTGAGCTACCTGATTGGTGGAGATGGCTTTCTTTGTACAGATGTCAGGGGTGACATTTGGAGACATACAGCTAAAATGTAATGTTTGGAGTCAGTCAGAGCCATAGCTCAAATGTTGACAGCAGGGGATATGCTGAGCCCCGAGAGAGCACATCCCTCAAGTGAAACATTTTCGGAGATTGGATCCACCATATGCCAGATGGAACAAGATTATGATGCACTGTCTACTCTGACAGCATCTGGCCCTGTGCTGGTTATCACAGAATGCTAAATTTGAGAACGCATTGATATTTACCTGTGTAAGAAACTGCCGGAGTATTCGTATCAGCATAAGGGCTTTATTATCACTGCTGCGGTGGTAAGAAAATACATCATTCAGCAGTGTTGTTTGCGGAATAAATGTTCAGAATAAATCGGCTTTGATGTGATAAAACATGAATTTCCAGAGAAAAGTTGACAGCTCTGATCTGTATATTGAATACTTTTAGCAAGTAAAAATCGCTATGATATATTAGAACTCGGTTATCCAACATTTGAGCGTGGACTTCTTCCTTCAGAGAGGAGTCAAGGCTTGAGTATAGTGGTGAGATCCTGGCTTCAATTGACAGCTTCACACTTCTACTATTGTAATTAGCCCCTTGGAGACATAAACAACACACTGTGGAAGAAGATATCATTACTTTCTCAAGCTCCTGTCAGGAGTCACGCATCTAGTCCCAGTTGGAATCGCTAAACTAAAAACCAACAACAACGATATGCGCTTTTAAATGTAAAACACATCATTAAAACATCTTAATGTCGTTTTGTTTTCTCTGGATCACAACAGAAGAAAGAGACATTTTCCACATGAATGAGAGGATATATTACAGAGCCCTTTTGAAAAGAGGAATATGAATTTACCATAAAACCATAAATACGCAGTTTATATTTGTTTTGTTCCTGCTCTGACGTCTCCTAGCATGCGATTCCCAAGATTAAGCTGCTGGACCCTTGTACTCACGTTGATTCAATACCGTGAAGCAGCAGTAAAAAATAGATAAGAAGAAGAAGACAATGAATTAACAACGCAGTGAGATCTTCTGACTTGCGAGAGAAAAAAAAAAAATCACTGCGTTTGAGAAACTAGAAAAAGACACTGACATAACTGTATATCTGTGCAAGGCAAACAGCGATAGAGCCCAACATCTGGCAGTGGTAAGATGTGTGATATGGAGGAATATCTGGGGGACAAAAATCTGTTGGGTTAAAACAGGTTAAGGCTTTTCATTTTAAATACATCTGCCTGTCATTGGTAAATAAACCTGTTCTGTGCACTGTTTGAGTTTGAAGGCAAACGCCATGCACAAGGACACGTAGGCTGGTTCACACCGCAGTCGTCTTTGATTATAATTACAGATGCAACCGGCAGACTGAAGTTTTCCTCTTTTCTCCACTGTCTTGTTTTGTTGCGAGTGATTACACAAAGAAGATGCGATGAGCTTGGCCTTCAAAGGGAAGAAAGCATTAGGCACCTGCTAATAGAACATTTCAACTCAGTCTGCATTGTGTTTTTTACTATTTACCCCACACTTACATTCACAGAACCTTTTTATCTAACATCACACTGCTGGAAATAGTACGAAATGTGCTATTTTATATTTTATGTGGTGGATATTACATCTAAATGCACAAAATATGCACTGACACAATCTACACAGCAGACTTTTGTATTTATATTGTGTCTGTGTACACATACAAAAAATATGGTTTACATTCAGTGACATCTAGATACATTCAGTCCATTCTTTCTTATACTGACACAAGTTATTTGTTTTCTCTATATCGGATTGATTTCCTATTGTGTAGCACTCCAGATGCATGGCTGCTGTCTGCTGTGTCAGCTGTTACAGTAAACCCTGACTTGTGCATTTGAGCTTGGCCGGCCAGACAAAAAAAAAAAAAAAAAAAAAAGATCTGAAATACAGCAAACTTTGAGGGTATAAACAAGTCGATACAGAGTGCAAGTTCTCAGTTTGTCCCATGCAGAAATACTAAATATATGATGCACGGATGGCTATCTCTGATCAACAATTCCTCCGCGTGCTTATCGGTGAAATGCTTTAAACCTGATCAGTGGATATCAAGTGTACGTTCAGTCCAACTTTTAATAACCGCTACATTGTCTGAAATTAAACAAAGCTCTGTTTTTTCTATGCTTTTGTTTTCTACCCTGAGTGTATAACAATGATGAGTTACCCAACAGTAAATGTAATGCACCGTTTTGGGGGGAAATGAGCAAGTCCCCTCGTCTCAAAAATGGACAAACACAATAGGAGAGCAATTTGCATTTCCAATTTTGTCACCCGTGTAACCTCAATTGAATGACATTTGGCAGCTGAATGTTCAACATTACCTGCAAATTAAAACGGGTAATAATAGCGGCTTCAAATATTAATACAGTCTAATGCAAAGAATAAATGTGTTTAGCTTAGCCAGTTGATAAAAACAAATGACCTGCCCTGTGTTGAACAACAAACAATATATTAATATACTCCCCTAGGACCCTGCATTTTGTTGCTTTCAAGTAAATTGCAAATTGCAATTATCACAGCTGAAGGAACCAATAAATTCTAGACCCTCTGGAACAATGGGGCAGACAATGAATTCAACAAATTCCTTGAGGGTGGTTAAGGATTTATGAGGAAGGACTGTGACTGCTCATAACGACGTGTTAAAGCCGCACCAGAAAGCTCACATCGGCTCCATGAGAAGTGAACTAAATCAAATTTCAACTTCAATACTCAGAAATCACGTAATTCTCTGTGAGCCAATTTTACACAGCATACTCATTTCTCCAAGACAGGGTAGTTTGGGAGTTATTTGTACTGAAGGATGGGAGAAATATAAGTTTTAACCCAATAGTAGTTAGTCTGAGCCATGAAACAGTATCCAAGGACAGATAATGTAACATTAAACAGGTAAAAACAGATGGAAAAAGACAACTAATAATGGAAGCATGGGCCACAACTTTAGGCCATTATTAGAATTAAATACAACACAACAATGCTTTTGCATTTATTTATGCATATTTCTTTAATTATCATATTGATAATAGATTATCTAGTACATATTGTATAAATTGCTGTTCTAATTGTGTCTCAATAGCGTGCTTTAATATGTATATTTCCCCTTAATAATTCTGAAATAGGAAAAACTACACATAATAAAGGCTAAATACTGCAATACTAAATTGGGGATGCACTGACATGTTGGTTTGATACCGGAATTGACTGATATTTGTTAATATTGGCCAACAATGATATTTTTCATGAATTACAGAAGCAGATATTTATGCATTTATTTTATTGGTTTAACAGGAACATTGTACATTAATCCTCACAGCCTAATGGTTATTTTTCATCTGCAGTCCCTGGACAAATGTTAAATTGTCACTCTAAAAGGTACACAAAGATATAAACACGCAATTTTTAAAATATATAAATCTGTCTATCTGTCACGTCATATTAAAGCTTTTATATCTGTGTTTGTTCAATGATAATCTCATAAACGGCTTCAAGATGTTACAATAGTGGCTACCCTTTATATTTATAATGAAGATTTCTTTATTAAATAACAGAGATGAAACAGAGTAATATTGATAGAGTATAGGTATCTGTGTCAGCCAATAATTTTACAATCAGTGCATGCTTCTACTAAATACTTAAAAAGCAAGAAACTACTAGAAGCCACTATGGTCATGATTTCAAAATGTGAAGTCTATACAAATATTTTTTATTATTTTTTATTTATTTATTTATTTTTTATTAGAATTTTCTGGATTAGTTACAGTGGAGTGAAGCAACATTAGTACATTGTTTTACATAAATCTTTTTTTTTCCAAGTGCTTATCATTCAGTGATGATGGTATTTATTATTTACCTCTAAAGTTTGTCATAAAATACAATTAATATACCTTTACTTGAATAAGGTCATTTCAACCCTACTCTTAAGTACAAATATGTGCATATTTTTCCTACAGAAGTTAACTGTAGTTGGCATACATAGCTGCTACACTAATGAAACATAAATTTTTTTACCCTTAAGAGGAAGGTTACTGGTCATCATTAATGCAAAGCATGCAAATGTGTCAAACAGCTGCAGTTCCACTCCAACCTATGTCACATAATGGGTACAAAATAAACAGCAACAGCATTTCACACCTGAAAAAGTAGACAGATGGTCCGGCGTCAACTTGTCAAACCAACCTCTGGGGGCCTTGTAAACTTTATGTTAAGCTCTGATAGAAGCCTGTGTGTCAAATATTGAACATATACCACAGCACATTCATAACATCACTAAGTGAAGGGTGTTCGTTACAAAATCTTCTGTTGTGCTCATCTATCATAATAAAAGTCACTAAATATAACCTCCCCCTTGCCGGCCATCCTTGAATCCTGAACAACTACATAGTCAGCTGCTTAGAACACGGGCTCCTTTTTGTTAATGCAGTACACTTATCTAAGATATCCCGGGGCAATGTTGTCTGCGCAGACAATAAATCATGCTGTAAAATCATGTGTGGCGGCCGAGAAACAAATGTAAGCCTATGAATGTTTCTATCAGTAAACTTGCTCTTGCCTGCAGGTTATATTTTTCTTAGGGTCGCACTAAATTTACTGCAAAAGACGTATTGTTCAGAAATGATACATGAGTAGCTCATCTAACAACTGAAGTATGGTAATTCTGAATCGACATTGTGCCATCACCGACTTTTGATGTCTTTATTCCAAATAGTGCTGTAATTAACTGATTGATTACTTGTCACCTATTACTCGGTGATTACGGTATATTGATCAGTCACTTTCTTAAACTCTGGATTATTCTTAGCGTCTTTATTTCGCTATGACAATAAACTGTATATGTTTGACGTCTTCATTTGTCATCTTGGGCTTTGTTTTCAGCATTTCCTGGTATTTTGTACCAAGAAAATAGAATATAATTAACAGATTAATAATAAAAAAAT
This sequence comes from Apogon talboti, assembly GCA_037367365.1. Taxonomy (NCBI): domain Eukaryota; kingdom Metazoa; phylum Chordata; class Actinopteri; order Kurtiformes; family Apogonidae; genus Apogon; species Apogon talboti. Next base: position 16,932,769 of record JAPQRQ010000014.1, on the reverse strand, counting down.
AAATAAATAATAGGCACAGGCAAAACTGCAAAAATCAGTGATCATACACATATAAACCGTCAAATTGTTATTGGTTTGGTCAAAAAAGATGTTTTTAAACTTTGTTAACCTTTATCCTTGAACTCAACACTCAACAACAAGGATCATCCTGTTGCCCAAGGCAGGAAATATTATATCTAGGGTTAGAAAACCTAAAAGAAAAACTAAAAAAAAAAGTATTAACTACACTGCATGTACCAAATTGATCATGGAAGTTGCTGGAGGTCCTTCAGATAGTCTCGAAAATATCTATAATGCAGGTCATTTTTAATGGTTCAATGTCCTTTCCACACTAGTACAGATACTTTTCTTTAATTTGTCCATGCAACCTTCATTTTATAAAACATCTCTGTGCATAAATGTCTATAAAGCCTCAGACATCCCATTGTTTCTGGCAGACTCAATGGACGCTCAGAGGCTTTAGTCTGTCATGAAGTTGAGCAACAATGGCAGGTTATAAACTCAAGTTATCTTCAAAGGGTTGGTTCAGGTAGTTCAAGTGAATCCTTTATATTATATAGTTTATATAGTGTCAGTTTCCCAAATGTCTCTGTGTTGACTGTAATGTGCCTCAGGTAATACACTGGCTTATACACCTATATGACCTGTATTGAATGTTTCAGGTGCATGGTTGTTACACAAAGCAACAATAGGCATGATGCCATTGTTTTCTAATCTCTCCATTTTCCACGTGGATACACACAAAGCAGACTGTTTAAAAACCTCTACTTTGGAAAAGACTCTGTTTCAGTGACATGAAATCCTATTTACGAGTGGACGGGGGGGAAAAAATGTTTGCTTTGTGAAATACCTGTATTAGTGTGGACATACTATGAGACTGAGGTAGATAAAAGTGGGATCTTTACTATAATACTCTGAAAAAAAAGCTATCAAATTTGATCGATTGTAAAAATTGATTGAACAATGGAACCCAGTGTAATTTCATCCAGGCAGATGTAGGGTCCTCACGTGTTCTTCCTCATTGTTATCATTCATCTGCATCTTTTTGGCACATTGGCTCCATCCTTTTAGCATGCAGACTATACCTGGCAATAGAGACAAAAGCAAAACCGTACCAGGTGACTTACAATGTCAACCTCACAATGCATAGGCTTTTCATCTGAGGTCGTATCTCCGGGATAGCTCCAACACACACAGATCACGTTGCCCTGACATCTACAGGAAATAAAATAAAACAATGGAAGGGAGGCTTGTGTTCATTTTTCTGTTTAACTGACAACTGTAATTCGAGGCACTTGGCTGCGATCGCCCCAAGACCGTCCACAATCTCCTTGTGCTACAGCGAGCCCCCTCCCACTCTTTATGACAAAACGAAGTGCTGCTCCTAGTTCACACTTCATTACCCACAGTAATGCCTCAGCACAATGATGTATGGAACTCTTCTCACTCCCAGACTCGCTTCTGGCAGGAACGGCTCAACAAACTTGTAAAACGGCTACAATGAAACACCAAACAACTTTTATTTCCTCTAAAGAAGTTGGAAACCCACCGCAGTAAATTTATAACAGCGATCTGCAAAATAATCAATGTGTTACTGAATGTGTCTTAGTGAACAAACGACGACGCAATTCCTGCTTCAGTACTTGTAAGTATCAGATGGATATACTTCTCAAGGGTAAATATTTATTGTTATGTGTTGATCATGTGACATTTCCAGCCTGTATAGGTTCAGGTATGTGTTATTACTGCAGGTCCTATGGGGGAAATCTGAGGATGGACAAACTTTCATTGAACTGAAACTTAACGACTCTTCCAAGCAGTGTAACCCCGTTTTATCCTTCCACTTTGTTCACACCAGAGAACCTTTCCCAGAGCTTTACAACAACACAAACTTTTATAACTGTGCGAAAGTGTGACCGGGTTCAACAACTTTCTTCTCGGTTGGAGTTTTTAAATTCTCAGGTATCTCATTACCGAGTATGGAACACCTAATAGGTATACATGGTATTATTAAAAAATATTTATTTTGGCTCCTATGAATATTTAACAGCTTATTGTTCTGTAAAAGGGGTAAATATTCAGTGTTCAGTGTTTAATGTTTAAAAAGCCATTGTGTATGTTGCAACTGGGATGCATACAGTTACTATAATGTGGGGTTTTATGATTTGAATGCAGAACTCTAAAGAGGCAGACAAAGTTATGTTACAAATATTATTAATTGTATTTATTGTAGATATAGGAGTGGAGTTGAGGTTAGCAAAGATGCATAAAAAATATGTGGGTTGTACAGCAAAGCAACCAAAGCAAAGCTTGGTCAGGTATTGGGGCCAGGAGGTAAGGCCGAACAGGTGAGGACCGAGCAGAGGGTAAGTCCAGTTGGCAGGGGTCTGAGTGGATGTCAGAACAGGAGACTTTAGGGCTAAAGTGGGGGTTCTTGTAGGAGGTGTTAGCATGTTGGATGACAGAGGACCAGGAGGCTGTAGGCAGTCAGAGGCCAGGGCAGGATCCTCTAACCTGGAGACTAAGACCAGTGGGACCTGACAACAGGATGACCTGGAAGAGAGAACCTGTCTGCAGGACAGTGGGAGCCCACATGCACAAATGAAACCAGGCAGCGAAAGGCAAAGCACCTTCAAAGACCAGTAGTATAGTAAAACCCTTCTGGAGCCCAAACCGGATGTCTGTGATGCGGACAAGGAGGCTCTGGAGCCAAAGTGACGAGCAGGAGCATCTGTCTATAGTATGTCATTATACATGCTCAGTCTTTTACATAAGTTGTTGTTTGTGCGTATCAACAGTGGGTGGCAGGGAGTGTGGGTGCATGTGGGTGCATGTGTGTGCGTGTGGGTGCGTGTGTGTGTGTGTGTGTGTGTGTGTTGGGGGGGGTAACCGATTTTGGTTTTTTTTTTTATATATGTAAAGCACTTTGTGCTGCATTTTATTGTATGAAAAGTGCTATATAAATAAAGATTGATTGATTGAT
>JAPQRQ010000014.1:16902890-16918511 GCA_037367365.1 Apogon talboti | reverse complement strand
TTTTAGCATTGGGGTGTGCATACACCCCACGTGACCATTCATGTTTGAATAGGCCATGTGACCAACCAAGGGTTAAGGAACCAAATACAATAACTTCATTGACCTTTATTTTCTATATAACATTAAAATATTTTGAAAATTTTCACTAAAGTAATAGAGTCTTGTTATGCCAATAATGCACTAAGGTTGAAATTTAGAATTTTTAGAGTATTTCTATGAGTGACCTATACAGGGGTAATGACAGGGATGTTATAAGAAGACAGAAAAGGATTTGGGGAAACCATAACCTAGGTATAACCAGAATTTGTCATACGATCAAATGCACATCATGAAATTAAATGAGGTGGTGTGAGTTAATATTAGGTATCAGCTTGCAGCCTCAGTGGGTGATCCACGGACAATTTTAAGCAGACAAATATTTTAGGAAAACCAGCACTGAGCAAGTCAGCCAATCATTTGCATATCAGACTTAGAATTCATTACACCCACCTCCTGCTAATGAAACTCCTCTTTCATCATGTATTGAGGTTACACTTCTTGACCGGCACCAGTATTCCAGTGTGTGGTCCTAGCAGTATACTTTCTATGCTTGACTGGAAATATCTGGAGTTTGGCCGATTCTGACAAAATATATTAGCAAAAGACTTTAAAGAATAACAACTGATTTTGCCTGTTGCCATTTTAAAATGCTTATAAAGATGTAAATTAGTGGAAGTCGTGTCTTATTACTTCGAGATGATGTACTTGATGTCTGGGAGAGGTTTTCCAAATAAGTTGAATGCATTTACACAAAAATAGCAAGGGATACAGTATAATGTTGGGTAATTTTAGTAACCGCTTCAAGACGATTTTAATTACGAGGTTTTGCTTTTTAGTGTCCTATTACTGCTGTGTCTAAATATTGTTAACAAACTGGTCAAAACTGGGTGGAATAGAATTCAACAGGAGGAAAATAACATCTGCATCCTTCCACACCTTCGCACAAGGAAAGCATTGCACACTTCTTGTTTATACAGATGAGAAGCCCAACTTTCAGCAGTGTGTAGCATTAAATGAGGCGGGTTCCCTGTGATGTTCTTATCACCTCATCCCGCTCCTCTCCTGGGTCCACTAATGCCTCCCCTTCCTCGCTGATGCTTGACAGAGCCGATGCAGTCTGGAATGAGATGAGCGGCTGGCCCAGATATGACAGAGAAACAGACAACACTGAGGTCTTCTGCCCAGTAGGGATGGGAGTAATTACTGACAATATTATCTCCAGCTGTGGGCTGCTGTACTTTTCCACACTTTGCCTCAGAGCCCTAAAGGTCTACTGGGACTTCCTTCTGTTGTTCCTCCATTACCTTTTTCAATTTATTGCACAGTTGCTCTCGTACAAATACTATGCAAATTCCGCGTGATATATTATACATGCTTAGGCTTAAATATAGCGCACAGGAATATGCCACGTCACAGTCTTTTTATGCTCCTGGTAAAAACTCCCTCGCCGCCCTGTTGTAATAAGTGCACGTTGTCATGCTGAAAATTATTTGGAGGTTTGTAAATCACATGAACTTCAGTTTTGTTAATCAATGCCCCCTGCATTTTAACCTCAGGGAAATTACGCCTTACCCACATGATCCTGAGTGATTTTTGTTATTGCTGTTAACGAAAACTGAGAGCGCTCATCAATTATAGGCACTGGAGGTATTAAATGTTGGTCTTATTGTAAAGTACACCTAGCGCAGGAAGGAGAAAGAAGTAATGAAAAGCAATCCCAGTGTCACAGCCGTTGTTTTAGGCTAAGTTTGAGAGAGGTAATGGTCCAGAGGGATGATGGATGTATTTTTATCCTGGTTTTTCCACTTTTACTCGGCTCTTTATCATGATAAGGAGCGCTCTGCAGAGCTGATGTGAGTCCCAAGTAAATGCGTTAAAGTCTGATCAGCTCATTATGGTAAATAAATAACACAATGTTGTCACCTTTCCCTTCATCGGCCTATATACAATTGCGAAATGCCTTATTTTTGGCATTTATCCAAATGCCTGGAATAGACACAAGGTGGTGAGATGCATTGCCTGTCGAAATTCACAACATCGTCTTCAATGTAAGAGTGCACTTAAATTTTAAGGTCAGAGCCCGTAGAGTCATGTACAGATTCGCTGTTGCAAAGGGGAAAATGAAGTAAATGGTTTATTGATTTTCCCCCTCTTTCACGCCGAACATTATAGAATGTGACGAGATCTTAATAAAGACCGAAGCTTTAATGAGATGACACCTACACACAGTCTAGCACCTGCTTGCTAATACAATCTGCAGTAGCTTTGTAGGGATCTTTTTTTTTTTTTTTGGGGGGGGGGGGGTGTTTCTATTCGTTTATCCAGTCTGGCTTTCTAAACGGTAAAGTTACTTCAAGTGAATGATCATTTTATGGACAGATCAGTTTCCCAGGCTGCCAAGATAAAGGGATGTTATTACATTGCTTGCAAGCATTAAGTTACTTTTTGATCCTCGCCTAAGACTTAAACACAGTCTAAGTAGGCCTGGACAAGTATTATTAATGAGTTGCATCAGTTCAAATTGATCAGAGCCTTAGAGAAGATTATCAAAAGCATTTCAGAGAGAAAGAGAGAGAAACTATTGATTATTCGGGTTGGTTGCTTAGCTTTTCCACTGAAATCTCATTAAGGATGAAGAGGCCTGCCACAGTTGGCTTTGGGCAGTGTTTACCATCTTCCACATAGAATTTTTTAATTACGAGAGCTGCCAAGCTGCCAGAATCGATAGTTACGAATCTCACACCAGTGCGTGGGGAGAGAAAACCCACTCCCAGAGTTTGGAACCGGAAAAAATGAAACAGATGGTCTCAAGCTCCATACACCGGGGCCCCAAGTTCACAGCCATGCCCTTCAAAGACTCACTTTGTCCTCTCGTGGCCTTGGAAAAGTAAAAAAAGATGACAGCCACACTGGCAAAAACAGACCGAGATGACTGTGATGTGGAAGGCTGGTCAGTTCGACTTGTTATTTTCCTACTTCTCAGATAAAAGCATCATTAGCTCAAGGTCATTTCACTCACACTTCCTGCTGTAGTATTTTCTTTATATGGAATCTCGTTTGTGACAGAGGTGCTCCGGTTAGTGAAAGGAGAAAAGCCCTGCTCCTGACAGACTGTGTAAATACAACAAATAAAAATTCCATCCTCTGACAAATTTCTATGAGCGCTCTTTCAATGTAGCACTCAAAAAAGATACTCATAAAGGAAAAGTGTAACCAAATGAACGTACTTGTCTTGTGGTGTGAACAGGACTGCAGCCCAGGTCTCTGCTGCGACACGCCTATAATTATACGGCACTCACCGGCCAATCGTTCAGCGTTGGTATAAACAGGTAGTTGTTCTCTGATGCCAGCTCCATGCCCCATATTCTGACTCCACCTCGGCCATATCTCTGTGTGTTTTCTATCATTGTTACTTATAGTACCCATTAATGCTCCAGTACATCGGCTCTAGGCTTATTTTTTTGCAGATTAATTTGATGCCACTTGTTTTCTTTTGCTTCACATGGTGCCAGCTGCTGTATCTGTATGTTATTATTTCTGCCTCTTACGGTGCTAGTCACCCATGCTCAACGTGACATTATATTAGGCATCACAGGGATATTTTTATATATAGAGAGAGATTCTACTATTTGCTGCTATCCCAGCCTGTATTTCCTTTGACTGTGCTGGACTTTTTTACTGTGCCTACACCAAGTTTTCTTCATAGTATGTTGGTGATTTATTGATCTGAGCTTACAGTATATTGTTTAGAATGATTATAACTGATAATTCTGGTCTCTTCTTTAGTCTGAGCCATTGTAACGTGTGAATGCATAGAATGGAGATTTAATTCTATAGTTTTGTTAATAATGTAAACATAATTTTCCTATGCAATTAATTTCATTTGGGAAAGATTTCTTTGGTATCTGGAAATATATTAGTTACTGGTTTTGTTATGTTTCAATTCTGACCTTCAGCTGTGATTGTGTTTTTACCTTTATTATTATTATTATTATTATTATTATTATTATTATTATTATTATTATCATTATGATTGTACTGTGGGGTCAGTGTTTGCCAGACTGTATTTCTCAGTCTCCTCTTTCAGATGCTGACAGCTGAAGGTGGTGTTGTCTGGGCCCTCCTGGTGGTGGTATTTCTCATTTTTGTGCGCTACATTAACCTTGATGCACCCCTGGTTGCCCTTCACTATTGTGTGTTTGTGTAGCAGATGTGCAACTCACATAAGGTTGACTCTTACCTCCTTAACTTAAAATCCTTGTGTGTGAGGGGCACAGAATCACTGTTTGTCTTTTTTATTAAAATCAAGTCTTATCATTATTAATACCGTGTTCACTGTCAATTCTAATACTGCGTTGTTCATAATACAAACAGATTTTAGTTGAGAGATGCTCATTTCCAGTCTTGTTGGTATATTTTTGGGTTATTGCCATTACTGTAATATCAATCATATTCTTTGGGTGACATTTCTAAAATCGCACTTGCACTCCACAATTTTACTACTAGGATTACAAGTAATCTGGTTCTTTTCTATGGCATCAAATTGGTAATTTACATAGTCTAAAAGTCAGTTTTGTGCAATGTAGACATGATAAGGATATGATAAATTGGTAGGGTCTATTCTGTGTTAAAAATACACAATATTTATTAAAAATATAGGCTTGGTGGCTGAATACTAACTTGAATGACTTGGTATTATATTAAACCCAAACTATTTCTGCCCATAAACAAAAAAAAAAAAAATGCCTTAATAGGACGCAGAAAATAAGCAGCACATCTCCTCCTCTGTTGCCGATTGTAAGCTGGTAAATGATTTTTGAATATGTCCATATGTGTTGAGTTCAATTAAACCGAAATGTAAAACTGATTAATTAAAGATAGAATTCATGTCTCATAATGAACATCTTCCTTCTGTTCGCGGACCGCAAGTTGCAGTCGAGTCAAATTAGACTTTAATGAGGGAGATGCTGTTGAAGAAAAAGACAGCGTGAAACCTGGTGAGAAAATATACATTTTTCATTAAATAGACTGAAGGGTTTTACAGCCTCTGAATTATACTCCAGGCAACAAGGCAGTAAAGCAATTCTGAGAGCTATCAGTTCTAGAAACATATTAGAGAGATGAAATTAAAAGCGCATTAATGTCCGATATGAGGTTAATATATGTACAGGTATGTTCATGATGGAGTCAGGTTCCGCAGGATAATCACAGCAAAGACGAGAAAAAGTCAGCATTGATTAGGGCAATTTTACAGACTGAACATTAATGGTTCATTACATTTCTATTGATAAGCTAAATTCAATCAGCTGATTCTTTAAAATAATGAAGCTCCCTGAAGCGCTCTCATCCATCATTGCAGTTGTTGCCAATAAATAAGACACTTTGTGATTAACACGACTAGCGCTAGTTAATGAAATCCTTATGTTAACTTCAGAGAGGATAAAACCCTAATTAAGGTTGTGATTCTGAAATAGAAATCTCTTTTAGGTTCGTTAGACAGCAGCAACACAAGCCAATGTTAAGTCTAAGATATATTTTGCTGGAAGTTGCTTTTACTTTAATCATTCTGGCACATTATGTGAAGCCTCCAACCCTAACCACAACGAGACATTCATTCATTGTCCACTCAGTCGGTTTTATAGTTAATGAAACCCATCCAATATTGCTGAGCACACTGTGAGGGTGCAAGAGGGAGCAACATAAACAGTATCGACACACAGTGTACATGCTTTCTTGATGTTCTCGTCAAACTGTCTGGCTTAAAAGCCAACTGCTCTAATTAGCTATGGATTCTCCTGCGCTGTGACTCTTCCTCATTATTTGACATGATGTCATTTGTCCAACCACCAACAGTGAATGTTTGAGCAGCTGCTACACCCCTAAGTGACCGTCTAAAAGATGGTTGGTTGGAGCATCTGTAAACATAGTCACAGTTTATGTAGTCAAGGATTTTCATTCTGGCCTGGAGTCACTGTCCACTTTGGATTAATACCTCTGGTGACAGATTATTGGCTGAGACACCACCAGTCTGTGGGAGTGGAATGAAATGAATAGGGGTCTGTATTGGCAAGAATCTGTCAATATAATACAAATCACAATACTAGGATCACAATACAATATATTGCGATATATCAAGATGCTGTTAACAAGACGATATTTTTTTGTTTGTTTTGGGTTTTTTTTTAAAAGATTGTTTCCTGACAAATTTGAAATACACCAGAAATACATGGAATAACCTGCAATATCACAATACTACTTTTTTAGTATACAAACAACAGAGCAAAAAAACCCATGTGGATATTGAAATAAAAAGTTTACAGGATTCACAAAAAAGAAAAGAAAAATTTACTTCTGCCGTGTCTGCATTTGAATAAATACCTACTTTTTAATATCGATGCAGTATCATATCGCGATATATTGTGGAACTGATATTTTCTTACCCCCCTCCGAGAAATGAAACATCTTTTCTCTTATTTCTGCAGCACTTTAGCAGATCATGCGCTTGTACATAGTTGTACAACTGTGTTCAGGTCATGTCTGAAATAATCTGATCAGCAATTGGTAGTTATATCTGTCAATCATGCATGCAACCGCCCTGCCTGTCTGAAACCACCTGTGATTGGACAAAATCTGTATCATGGGGGTAGATTTTCCTTTAGCCTGAAAACACAGAGAAGTAGTAGCTGCATAAGTGTCATGTCCTCTCAGACCACTTGAATCATAATATGCTGAAAGGGATTTATGGATTTTTTCCCCCAGTGTCACTAATCAAGTACTGCAGCTTTAAACAACAGCACAAAACAACTGTCAACATAATTAAGGCACGTTGAAGAAATTAGGTGATGTATTAACTGTTAACATCTTAAAATCTACTTACAGTATAAATTAATCCTAGTACATAAAAAATTCATAGGCCAAACATGTGTTTACCAGCCAAAATTTAATGTGAATTGGGTGTAATTTTAGCGTTTCATTCTATTTAAAATGTTCCTGTTAAGAATATCCTACAGTCTGGTAATAATGATATCTCGTAAGTGGAACCAAAAGCAGCCAATGATGTCTTCTACCATTCAGTAGCATAATGACAGTGGGTTTTGATATCAAATACCAAATAGTAGTAGGTAGAAAATAATCTGCTTCAGCACAGCAATGGCAAAACACGGTTGAGGTTTCTATAGTGATGAGCTGCTTGCTGATTTCTCTACAACATGACCATGGAATCTTTTGTGCGCATTATATCCCAAACCCACAGTAAAAGGATGTCTCTAAGGTCTGACACAAGAGCAGTGAATTATATTTTGTGCACGGCTCCTCCAGCCAGCTCGGGGTCTTTAAGTAGCACATTGAATCTGGGGCTCTTGCTAATTTGAATGCGCGATGTTTGTATAAATATAGACACATCTACATCGTTAAACTTGGTTGCTTTTGTGCATTCATGGTAGAGCTATTGTTTGGAACGTGTATGCTCTGAAGTGTCCCAGATTTATTCCCTTTGTCCCTATTTGAGTTACACGGTGTTTTGCTTTGTGCAAGAGTTATTTGTCCTCTGATAAAAAGTGCAATGTAAAGATCTCTACATGGCCCAGAAACGATTAATTTTCCCACTCCTTTATACCAATGAAAATAACAGGTCAGCAATGTTTATATTCGGCTTTTCTGAGTGTAAGGTTTGGTGTCAGAGTGCCCCGAGGCTTACTGCACCGTCCAGTAGATGCGAAAGCACCTGCACAGACACCTGCAGTGATCCCTTGTGCATTACTGTGAAATGCTTCCCTCAACACAACCTAAATCAGCACACTTTGTGCTTGTTTCAGTAAACAAGGTGTGCATTTTCAGCGCCAACCTATATGGCCTATGTCACCCAGTGTTTCACACTCCAAACTCCGAGCCGCAAAACCACTCCGCTCTTTTCCCTCTGAAGAATTCTAATCAATCAAGAAGCCCTCCGGCCACCTCCACAAGAGCTCTCTCATGCCAAGCCAGAACAAAAAAAATGAAAAGAAAAAAGATACTTCATTCATTTGGGAATACAGATAGAGGAAATACTGAGGTCTGTGGATAAAATGAGTGCCTGAAGTCTAATTTTGGGACATGAAAGCCTGGGAACATTGGGGCCAAATCCAGCCCTTTCCCAAAGAACCCATTCACAGTTAGAGCTGAAACGAAGCGCTGGGAAATTTGTTTGGGACCTTTGTTTCATACAATTTTCGTCTGACTGACAGGAGGAAAAAAAAAGTGCTTTTGATTTACCAAATGCACTAGGGAGTAAACAAGCTGGGAGTCTGTTAAATACCATTCCGTTTTAACTTAAATCATTTTGCATCATTACACACATGCATGAAATTAATAGCTGATACGGCAATTAGCAATGTCCTATTACTGATCACAGAGTAGGTAATTAGAAAAACTCCGACTTCATTGTAAAGAGATGTTTGTTTACTGCCTGAAAGTGTTTATCAAGCATTTCAAGGGATCTTATGCATGTCAATGTCTATCTTGCAGCTGCTCTGTTATTATTATTTTTTTTATATTCTGTGTTAATTTGTACTTTAATGTCTGTTGACATTAGAAGCTCATATTAGGCATCAGTACAATTGATATTAAACAAAGAATTAAAAATCAGGAGAGACTTGAAATGATTAGAGACAATTATTCATCTATGTTGCAGATCTAAGACAGGGTTTCAAGAAGGAAACAAATGTGACCGGCCCATGGAAAGTTAAGCCACAGACAACTTTTTTTTTCTCCAACTTGTTAAATATGCCCACGCTGACCGAGTTCGCCTGGTTGTTCAGCTCCATAAGAAATTTAACAACCTCTGGTGACATTAGCCAACTAACTCCAAGACGGTGATAGGAAGAGACACAGGAGAGACGGCTGAGGTGGAATTCACCCCAGGCTCATCACTCATGACCTGTATCCACGGGCTCAAGTTCAAGATATTTTTAGGCTTAATGACCTTATTGTTATGGGTTTTACACCGACTTCTTTAAAATGTGCCACCGATCTTAAATACAGGGTCACGGTGTTAGCCTAGATTCTAATATCTATCAGAATATGAGATTTCCCCTAAAAATACACACAAATACTCTCGTTCCTTCTGTCAGTTCTAGATTATGATATTCTGGCTGATAGTACCTTGGCATCGCACAGTCTCCTATGGGTGTTAAGATGAAGCAGTTGAATTTGTGTCATTGGTGTTCTCAAAAGAGGCTTGACAGCATTTTACTAAAGCCCTGGACTGTGCTGATATCCAATTCTTTGTTTACTGCCTCAGGCTGGAGCCTAATTTTCTCTATTAATTCTATAGTACTAGGCAAGGGATAACAAATGTAAATATGAGAATCGTGTGATATCTCTGCAAGCAGATGTGCTATGTCTGTTGTTCAATTACATAGACAGAGTGAGTCGGATTACTGCCACCTTTTAACTTGACGGATTTAAATGTAGATTTCATTTTCTGCATATGAAGTAAATGGCCCATGACATTGCTTATCATGGCTCTAAGTGCATTTAGGGTTCAGCTGAGCGTGTTGACTGTATTCTTAGTCAAGCTAACTCAGTCAGTCCTTGACGGAACACAGCAATGACAATACACACTTATGCATCAACACACACTCCCCACTAGAGATGAACAGCATGAAAAAAAAATGTTGTTGCGACAGTGTAATTATTCAACAGCTGCAACAATGAGTTTTTATTGACAGAATTCATACAATTTCACTGGGAGTAATAAAACGGATGAACCAGCATGTTCACTTGAATTGAGGCCAAGGAATGTTTATATAACTTCTTAATAATGATATGTTGAGACTTACATCTGTCAAAAACATTGCAGTTCCTGTGATATGGATGTTTCATTTTCGGTGACATTTGACAGTCAGTGTTTCGCATTAATTACCTCGACTTTGGCAGCCTGACATAATCTGTTTGTCCCAATAGAAACTCAAAATGAACAAGGGGGCAAGGACCTCAGCTCCAAAATTAAACCAATCCAGAAACATCTATATATACTGTAAGTATGTAATACCACTGATATCAGCTAGAGGTGGCTCAAAAACTCCCATTGACTTCCAATGGAATTAATCTATTAAAATACTAACTCAATATTTTTTCCTGTCTCCTTTGTCTTATATGGATCCTCTAATAAAAGTCCTCCTCCACTAATGAGATCTCAGGTCAGATAAAAGGCTCCTTCTCATGTCAGACTGTGACTGAAAGGTCTGTTTGAGGTCCCTGACCGACTGAGTTGGACTAAAACACTATTCTCCCCAGACACACATCCGGTTGATGTGATGAACAGGTTCCATAAACACGACTGTAAATCACTTCACACGGCGCCTGATAAAGTTTACGAACTCACAGAGCCAATAAATGAGTGCTCATCATTATCTCATCCATGACCCCTCACACGTGGCTCTGACCCTTCACGCTCCTGTAGCTCCGCCTCTTTAGTCCAAATGTGGTCACATCTCGATCCGAAAAGCCAATGTGGCGTCCCAAACATGGCTTCAAAACGGTGGTTCAAAAACCGACAAATTGCATCGCAGTTCCTCCGTCCACTAACTATATAAAGTCTATGTAATCAACCAAACATAGAGGTACAATGGCTGCTTCTGTAAAGGCCTGATTGTGGCGTAATTTTTACACGGCGAGAGGAAACGACAACACCATTATTTTCATATAGTCTATTGTAATGGAAGACGGAGAAAACAAAGACTTCATGGAGAATGGATTTGCTTCAATGAGGTGATCCTATATTGTGCACAAATGAGAAACTGACAGACGAAGCTTCGCCCTCTCTCAAGAGTCAGTTCTGACACACAGGAGACAGGAGATCGGTCTAACTTATAGTACCTTGCGCTAAGTTAACATGTGATTGGTTAATATGACATATGATGCAGTTGCTAGGCAGAAAACTAAGACACCTGCTAAAATGAGACAACCTCAGACAGGACGTTTGACCCCTAAGTTACCTTGTGACCATTGAATTCTTACAATTGACAGTTCATGCCCTACGGAGTAGCTTAAAATAAGCAGAAATCAGGAACCTAACCGAGACCGAAAGTTCATGTCTAAGCCTGTGGTTAAAAAGAGAAGCGACTCTTGGGGAACTGTTATAAAGGTCACAGGTACTTGATGCATCTATAAAATAGCAGTTTGGGGAAATACAGACAATTCCAAGAACATAAGATTTGCAGACAGTATCAAAATCAGCATTAACACTATGTTTAGAACAGTGAATAGAGCATCACTTTATTTACAACCTATCTGTGCCAACATGCAGGGGTCACCTTCAGCCCAGGAGTGAGGGCGTTATAGCATCAGTGATCAAACACAAAGGGAACGGCCAGGTACAAGAGGCAAACTGAATCATCATACAGGTGCATTCACCACCACACACTGACAGGGGGTCATCAGTGATAATTGAGACGTAATACTGCTGCATGGGTTTATATATGTTCTTTTCTAGAATAATGTCACAGTGTTTGCCTGACGGCTATGGGAACCAAGTAGTAACCCATTAATCTAGCAGAATATGTGATCTCTCTGACAGGAGTTCCCTGTTAGTGTGGTTAATGTGTCATGCCTTTCCTTCTCTATGAATTGTTGTCAAGTATTGCTCTGTGGAGAGTGTAATCGTGGATATGTCGCATAATTGAATGTGACTGTGATCCTCTCAATACGAATATGATTACAATCTCCTCAAATGGGGTTGTGGTGAGGGAGTCGGTAGCGATTATCAGTCACATCAGCTGAAATTGCAGCCCTGACATATTACAAGGAGATATACGATACAATGTTGATATCCAAAAATACGGCTCAATTTAACTTTAAAACAGCACCCACCCAACGTGCCGCGACAGTTATGAGAGGAGGGAGGCACGGATTCAAGGGGATAAAAATGAAATAAGAAGTGGAGAGCGGTGTCGGGGCGTCGGCAGCCAGTTGTGGTGTAATTAAGTCGGCTTGGCATCTCTGCGTCTGCATTAGAGGACGAGGCGCTGAGTGCCAGGCCTCCACTGGGCCTGCTGAGCACATACTAATAGAGGTGCCAGCAGGCCCTCTAACAGAGTTGTTGAATATCAGAGTTTTTCACTTACACTTCTTGGATTTGAAAATTAGTAGAAATATTCTAACACTAAAATTCCGTAATATATCAGAAATACAATTTCACTTGATATAAAGTGTCATAATCTTTTAAAACTCCTCTCATTATTACTGTGCATAATATAGAATAGTTTTAATAATTTATCTAGAACTAGTACAAGGATATGTTGTGGGTCATGCCGCTAATGAGTGATATCAAGTGTGTTTGGATAAAACTTTGCTAACATTTTTAAAGCAATGCAGATGAGGTCTTCCCTCTTGACATTACGGAAGATAAAGACCCTTTGGCTTAGGGTCGACTTGACTTTTACTTTCAAATTCTGTTGCAAATCCTTGAAATCCTTTCCTCTTATTATATAATTAGTAAAAAAAAAAAAAATCACATAAAATAGATTCATGCGATACATACGTAATTGAGGAAGGGAGGGGGCGAGAGCATGTTCATTGATATTCATCTTGAACTCAATGGCTTCAGAACAGTTTAACCCAGACCATCTGCGTGAAAGATTGATGCATCTTAAATGCCAAATATTAATCTTTCACAGCAATGCGGCTCAAGAAAAAGCTCCACGGGAAATCTTAATTTACAGTTCAGACGTTTCCATAAGTATTCAGGGGATGTCATTAAATAATGCGGCGGCTGAGATGTTTAAAAAAAATGTGATGGATGACGTCAGGAACATGAACAAGACAAGTGGGATTAGAATGTATGAAGGTAATCCCCGTAATAAAACTATAAAATATCATTTCAAAACAGCGGCCTAAATAAATGACTTGCACTGCTTTATGTAGGCAGAATCAGTAATCGGTTATTTTCAATGAAGGAACAGCGGAGGAGAGACATCAATATCAAAATGTCTGAGTAAAATTGGCTGGAGTTATTTCATCATGTAGAGAAATAAGCCTCAAATCGAAGGGTGCGTATAATCATGGGTGCAGAGCCGGAGTTTACCCATGTAGCAATGAAGTCGGTATCACATTCGTCTTCACTAGTCTCACAGCCAGCATGTGCACTACGCAGCCCCAAACACACACTTCATATAAAATGGATCTTTGGTATTATTCAATACTGAGAAACACAGTTAGTTGCAGTGCTGAGCATACATCAGAGATTCATGATGAGCCTATTTGTTAAAGGAATAGTAAGGTTTTAATGGTGCATAAAGGAATGTACGCCATCACAGAACGCTAATCAAATATGTATAGCAGGGGTGTCAAACTCATTTTAGTATAGGGGCCACATACAGCCCAAGGAAAACAATAACACAATAATCTATAAATAATGTCAACTCCAAACTTTTATCTGTTTTAGAGTGAAAAAATTACATTATGAAAATGTTTACATCTACAAACTATCCTTTAAAAAATGTGAATAACCTAAACAGGCACAAACAACCTGAAATTAAGAAAAATAAGTACAATTTTAAAGATATTCTGGCTCACTTTATCATTTACACGTGCATTACAACTTCACAGTGGATCTACAAATACACAAACAGGCAGATTATTAGTAAAATTGTACTTCTCTTTAGACATTTCATATTGTCCATTTTCGTTCAGGCTATTCACATTTTCTGTGAAAGGATAGTTTGTAAATGTAAACATTTACATGCAATTTTACTTTTTCACACTAAAACAAAGATAAATTTGGAGTTGTCATTTATAGGTTATTTTGTATTTTACTGGTCTGACCCATTGGTCAGGATGCAGCCCCTGAACTAAAATGAGTTTGACACCACTGACTTATTTTTTAATTTCAAAAGTCATCCTGTGGGCCAGATCGGACCTTTCGGCGGGCAGGTTTTGGCCCACGGGCCATACGTTTGACATCCCTGATGTATAGTTTCCATTTAAACCTGAGTATAAATATGAAACTCTTGCTGATGTCTGTATATTTTGTCAAATTCTTCTTCCCCTCTTGCAGAAAGGCCTGAATAAATAGAACACAGGCTGTTTATCCAACGCATTAATCTCTCATTACAGACTTCAGACACCGGAGTGACAGTGGATGCGAGCGCTGATAGGAATTCGTTTTAATTTTCCCGTGCGTCCCCACTGTCCACTATTCTAGCGGCTCCCTGTGTCATCTTTGCTCTGTCATTTTCCTCTGATCACACTGTCAATATCTATCCTGAGCCCATTTCCCAGGGTGACATGCTGCCATTTACACTAAGAAACTCATTCAGAAAGTTATTAATGCTTGATCATGAGGGACTCCATGCCTCTGATTTCTATGTACATTTCCTGAATATCCCATCGACGGTCTCCAAATTTTAATTTTATTGGCTTATTGTCAGTGTGCACCAGTGCCCGAGCTAGGACACAATGCAAATTAAAATTCTGATTGTCTGCTCAGGGTGAGAAACAGAACAGACATGAGAATATTCAACATAGTGATTGAAATGACAGATGCTGGGAGGTAGCCACCCACCATGTAATTACTTGCACATTGTTATTCCCCATTTATTCTCCTGGAATATATGTTAAATGCATATTAAACACTGATAAATATGCATTACAATTACAGACTGCAGGAGGCGTCTCAATGGCATTCAGCCCTGCCATGAAAGGTGAAAAACAAGCGCATGCATGCAAAGAAAGCAGAACACACTTACTACACATGAAGGCTCATTCAGCTTTGGAGCCTGCTGTGAGTACCAGTTTTATACACCAATCAGTCAGCATCTGCTCAAGGTACATTTAATATTTATTCATATCCATTTGGTGGAGCAACATAAAAGCTTCACATGTTAGGTTAGGTAATTGAGTTATATTTAAAGCTGCAGGAGGTGAAACTGGGGAGGAAAAACAGAAAAACAGAAATTGGAAATGCACATCTACCGTGAGCAGCTTTCTCCTCTTGGTCCAAAATGAAAAATGACAGATTGTGCATAAGACGACACTCCTCCAATCTTCTATGAGCCACTGATTTTAGCAGAATCATATCTAAGGAAATCTCAAGAGCGATCTGTTAAATTAAATTTTGATTTAAGATTAAAAAACACCCATGAGTAGCCAAAATCTGCTTCACATAGATTTTCTCCAGCCCACAAAGATGTGCAAAATTCCTGTTTAGTCTCAGACCGCATTATGCTGAAAAGTAATTACCAAATTTTTATTCCATACAGCCAAAAATATCAAAATATGTGGCTTTAAAAGATAGATAATAGATCAAGTGCAAAATTATCAATGTTGAAATAACAATAATCTGAGCAACAAATGATGCTAATACTGATTTCCTCCATTTTGTGTCAAGGAAACAAAGAAATTGTCCATATTAAAAAAAATAACTGAACAGTTTTAAACTCCCTGAGCTCATCACTACTACTTATCTGTGAATGAGCACAAAAATAATCATATACAATTCATACATACAACTATTACTATAAATAAATCCTAAGACCCAAGAGCCCCACAGGTTTTTGAGTTTTGGCTTTTTTTAATTAAATAATTGCTTATATTGGAAACATC
>JAPQRQ010000014.1:16853053-16879705 GCA_037367365.1 Apogon talboti | reverse complement strand
GGTTCGTACACATTTTTCAAGGTCAAATTAAGGGGTTTTAAGGGTCATTTTCACATTTTTCCAGCACAGCACCTTATCGCTGGGGTAAAATTCATATCTACAGGAATACATATACTCATGATGATTTTTTTCACTTTTTAATCACAATGATGTACATTAGATTATGCTGTAAATATCTAAAATTATGTTTCATAATTGCAAAAAGTTTAGAAATGAAATGAGAACACAAAGTTTTATCCAAAAAAAGGGAAGCCAAAGATTTAGATAAAAATGTACCTACAGTTGACCTGAGTTTTGTTTTTCAAAATGTATCATCTCCCTGTAAGTAGCTTTGGCTTGCCGTCCAACCTGGAGTTAAGATTAAAAATGAATGAATTAATCACATCATAGAGTTTTAATTGCAAGCACTTTCAAGCACTTCAAGTAATATTCAAGCACTTTTCACACCTTGAAAGCACAACACTGAAATTCAAGCATTTTCAAGGATTTCAAGCACCTGTATATATCATGTCAAAAACATCTCAGGCCAAGAACTGAAAAGGCTGTAGTGTACATGCCAGGCCTGTAAGTGGCACTGTAACGCTGACACAAAAACAACAGAAGACATGGAGCGTGTGTATAAAACTTGTGCGATGTAAACAAACACAAAAATAAGATAGCAGTAAATCGTTAGCCTCATAGCATAATTGCCTGAATCATATTTTTTTCAGGTCGTAGCCAATGATGAAAAATTAATCAGCAGTGTTAGGTGAGTAAAGTTACGAAGATATCATAATTTGTCCAAAAATATGACTATGGCAGTTTGCAGATGCAGGTTAAGGAAGAGGCGGAGCTATGGCGTTATCATTTCAAAAAAGATGGATATAGGTTGTAAACACGAAAATAAAAGGGTGACGTTTCAGGTTTATTCACTCAAACCTAAAATGCCCCAAAATGCCGGTTAGATGTGGATGAAACATCCATACAATAAAACACTTTTTGCAGATACACCTGAACTCATCTCCATGTGGACGGTCTCTTAATCTCCCCTCGGCAACGGGCTGCAGAGTAGCCCCGCCCCCTCTATATTATGTGGCCTAACTAAAATCTCACAGTTTACTTCAGACGACTTATTTCCAAAGATGATTTTGGACATTTTTAGGCGAAGGAAACTAGTTGTTAAAAACAGGCAGAGTAAAATAAATTGGGGATAAATTCATGTAGCTTTGTCCTATATATCATTTTCAGTTTTCTAAGCACATACAAAAATCCTTTTCACCTATGACTCATAAATAAAAAAGGCTGCAGCGTCTTAACACCGGCAGCTAAATAACATGGGAGATCAGTGCAAAAGTATCTCACTGGTTATTCCTGTGAAGCTACTGTAGGATTTTAGATGCATCGAAGCATCTTTATGAGAGGTCCATCTGTCCGTCTGTCAGTCCTCAGTACATTTAAAATCAATTTTCTCTGCTATTTCTGTACTTGAGATACTGCTGATCCAAGTATACTGGACGCATCACTGACCTTATGGTTCTTGCTCCGGTTAAGTGTATCAAATGCAGTGGACTACCTGAAAATAAATGTTCCATTAACAGACCCTGGTGGTAATCTTACATGTAGGTTATTCATACCTTAATGTGAAATGTAATTTGTCATACCGAAAGACTGAAATGCTTTATCCATCTAACACTGCCTTAGGTGTGTCCTGAGGAGATAGTTTGACAAAGATGTTGAACAGGGAATACTTACACACTCAGTAAAAGACTTCCTATAAACTAGTACTTTTTTCCAACCACGGGGTATGATTTACTAAACAATGCAATACAAGCCTGAAAGCTAATTTACAGCTTTGTCGTCTCTAAGGAGCCCACACTACTCTCAGTCTCCCTCTAATAGGAAAATTATGATGATTAAAGAACTGCTTGCTCATTGTAATACGTAGCTTTAGTCACAGAACACATCCATTCAGATTGTGGATCATTTTGAAGCCGAGTAAATAGAACTGCTCATGACCTGTGTTATCTGTCAGTGTGTTTACTGTATACTTGGAATCCATTCCCTGGATGGTGGGAGATGAGTTCTGCCTCCTCGTTCTCTTTGCAATTTCAGTCCACTGGGGAACGCCGCCATCAGTGTCCCTGGCAATGTACAAGATGTTCCCTTGCATAGGAGATTTCCCTACTGATGATGTCCTGTCATTTCCTTTCTTGTTCATAATATAATGTGACTGTGTGTTGCTCTCCTCAACGTACTACGTCTGTGAGGCCCGACGACGTGTCTTCCACCACCCGCGAAGCCAGGACGCGCTGTTCTTCAACACCAAAAGCTGTTTTCGTGACAGTCATAAGTAAAATGAGCTTCCTGTGCTCCTGTAACAGGTGTTATTTAAATATTTTAAGTGGAAAAACATTCTCAATCGTGGCATGTTTTCTTGACGACAAAGACATGAAATCAAACCACACTTCTATGTACTACAAACACCAAATGAAGGTTACACATGGACGCTTAAAAAGGTTATTTTATTCTTAATATGCAAATTCACAGCTATTTGATGAAATATGCCATGACTAAAAATATTTTTGAGTAATAGCTTCAATTCT
This sequence comes from Apogon talboti, assembly GCA_037367365.1. NCBI lineage: Eukaryota > Metazoa > Chordata > Actinopteri > Kurtiformes > Apogonidae > Apogon > Apogon talboti. Next base: position 16,877,123 of record JAPQRQ010000014.1, on the reverse strand, counting down.
CAACACTCGTTAACACATTTTTACAATTTCAGACTCAATTATCAGCACTCCAGTCCATTTACAGTTAGAAATCAGACACCAAAATTACATCTAACTTCAATATTCAACAGCAATTACTATATTAAATAAAATATACATTGGCTGTGGAAAAGTAAAATACACAGGTTTGAAAAGATATGGAAACCTTTCACTGATTGTAACCAAAACTTAAACATTACACTTGAAGAAGATGAAGGATATATATATATATATATATATATATATACATATACACACAGTATTTACAGTATTTGTCCACTCAATTATATTTATTTTATGTGAGCTTTTATTTTAATGTTGAAGTACTATTATTTCTAATTATTTTTAATTTAAATCTTATTTTATGTTATATTGTTATTGACTTCATTATTTCATTATCTATCATCTTTTCTCTTATCCATCCATTTTGTAAAGATAATTCCTTGATTTAGAATTTAATGTTTTGTTTCAATGTGCACAATGCACTTGTTGTCGTAGATTGCCTACTGTTTTTGTATACTGTAGCAGAGAAGTTATGTTGTTGATATTGTTTTGCATCTTGTCTGTAAACAAAAAAAAAAAAACACAACCTCGCCAAAATAATTTGCATATAGTTCACATCTCTCTACTGAATAATTATAGCACTGATTAATGTGTTCTTTAACCCTAGCTGTAGATTCTCATTTCTTAAACAACCATCAGTTTGATAGAGAGCACAAAGATTGGACTGTGTTTCCATGGGTAAAGGTCATGTGATCTGATGAGTTTAGGTTGACCCTGTTCCAGAGTGATGGGTGCATCAGGGTGAGAGGAGCGGCTGATGAAGTGATTACCCATCATGCCTAGTGCCTATAGTACAGGGGTGGTGTTATGATCTAGGGGTGATTGTTTGGTCAGATCTAGATTCAACGACTCAACGAATGGAAAAAAGATGGAAATATTGTTTGTGAATTGGGCTGTAACTAAGGATAATTATCTTCTTGATGAATTACCTATTTTTTTTTATTTGTCTGTCGATTACTTGGTAATTACTTGATTAATCCATTAGTTAACTCTTCAGTTATTCTTTCTGACTTCCATTCCAGCATTTCTCATTGAAACAAGTCTCTGTTTAAAGAATTCCACTGCACATCCACTGCTTCTTATTGTTCTTTCTCTCTCTGTTGCATTTATTTACATAACTTTTAACTGAGCTTAGCTACAACTTTAGAAATCACTGAAATTAAAAGAGGAAACATTAATCAAGCTTTGATAATGAGTGTATTAGAATAAATGTACAAGGTGTAGAAGCTCTCATTATGAAACCACGGCATCATACTGTATGTTGAAGGACTGAACTGGATCCACTGACAGCATCCAACTCCAAACAAGCTAAAAACTCAAGGGTTTTATCTGTGAGAAGCCAAAGGTGTTTGATAAGGAAGTTAAAAGGGAAAATATTTTGGTTAAAACGCTGGCGATGTTTGTGATTTATGTTTGTGTGCTACCGTTTCCCTGAGACCAACTACATGCGATTACAAAGGTCAGATAAAGGTGAGATAAACGGTTCTTGTAGGCACTGAATCAACAGGGAAACTTTACACAGTCATCTTTATTGGTAGTTGATTTACACATTTAACAGAACATTAATTAAACATTAGTTAAGTGTACCTATCTGTTCTTTCACTCTCTTCTTTCTCAGATGTCGCCGCTCGTCTTCAGCTCGTCTGGAGGAGATGTGGACTTGTGACTTCAGTTCATAAAGTTTACAGGTGGAGTTATGGACACATTTGACATTTGAGGAGGGGAGGGGCTTTTTTGGTTTCAAGTCTTAATTTCTGCAGCTCGTGACTACAAACCATCATAACTGGAGAATGGATGTAAGGCTCCCAACACATCACACACACATATTGATATTTGATCATAGTTGACATAACTGATCAACAAATTGTTAAAACCGCACTTGTCCAAACAACTTCATGTCAAATACATACTGTAACCAAAGCTAAATGTGATTGAACTAAATATTGGTGTTTTTTTTCATCATCCAATTCTAATGTCATCCAATTCTGACATGAGAATTGGATGAGGAGATCAGATACCAAACAGCCTTTTCAACAGTACATATGTACTATAACTTTAAAAAGAAATGTCTTTATTTTTGAGAGACATGATCATCACTGTGACTGTGGATCAGCAGAGCTCAGCAGACCAAGTCTAAAAGGAGTTTGTCCAAGAGAAAGAAATGTAGTATGTAGATATGATATGATGATATATGATATGATATGATGATATATGATACATGATATGATAATTTTTATTTTGAACATAAGTAGTAACAAAATACTAAGGTGAATAACAGGCAAAGATAAACCACAAATTTAAACAGAACACTCCAGAATATCAAAGAGAACAAGCCAACAAAAAAGGAAAATAGGAAAAAAACATCACACAATGTACAACTACCTCACTGTGGCTCCTCAACAATACTTTATGTCCAAAATGGAATAGGAAGAAGCCGAGCTTATATTGTCCTCTCCCAATTTTACATGACTACTATACACAATCCTGTCATAATGATGACAGAAAACACTTAACATTCTCCTGTATAGACTGACTTTATCTTATTTGGGCAGAGGCATGTTGTAAAATGGATGTAGAAATACATGGGGAGTGACAAAATCCTAGTCTTTGATGCGATGACTGTGCTAGAAATTGAATTACAATGATATAAAACTGTCAGTTACCAAAAAAAAAATAAGTGTAAACCCTAATTTCTCCAGTGGACTTTTAATGTTGATCTAAAATGTGCCATGTAGTCGTGTCCCATAAATGTTGTATCAATGTGTAATGAAGCTGTTAAATGTTAAATTGTCATGTAGAGAGAATGCGATCAAAGGTGTCATTAGTAATTTATTAATGTGCTCTGCCAAACCTGAACAAAGGCAGATGAAGCCATATGCCGGTGATTGACAGACTGAGGTTATTGCAGCTGATCAGCTCTGGCTGATACATCTCAGAGACTGTAAATATATCGACTGTGGTTGGCAGAGACTACTGTTCAAAACATCACTCGCTTTCTTTTCTACTCTTGATATTTCTGATGAAGCAGTGGGTGTGATAGAAAATCTCTCTCATCCTTTTCCCCCCAGTTAAAATGGAAACCAGACGGGGAGGAAAAGAGAGTGGCGGGCCACAGCAGCTTCCATCACTTATCCACCACTCATGCATGATTGAAAGGCCTCTGCGAGCTCGGAGAACTGCATCATTTATACCAGGCTCCTTCTAAAATCAAGAGGCATGCAGAGGCTATAGTTAATATTGACAAAGCATTGGCTTAAAAAAAAAAAATTAAGGCAGGAGGAAAGTCTAAATAAAGTACAAGTTCATTTCCTCTTGGGTATTGCTTTAGACTTTTGTCTTTCTTTTCCTCTGCTCCTGCGCTAATCTTTTAGATGGATTCAGCTAAATTGTTATAGTCTCCCACGGAACATAAATGGAGAGCATCCAGGGATTTGGAGCTGCTATTAGGGAGACAAAATGATCCATCAAAGCAGCTGCTAGGGAAGGAACAGGGAAATAAGGATGATCTGAGAGAAAGAGCTATTTTTGTGCTGTGTGCCATGTGGCGTTTTTTTTTCCCTCCTTTTCTATTCCCTTGCGTTCTCCGTTCCCTGCATTGGCAACACCACTATGGTGAGTTAATCTGTGTTCTCTTCCCTCAAGTGTGCTCCATATATTTGGTCTTCATCAAACTTGCATCCAGTGAAACTGCATTAAGCTTAAACCATCTTACTACTGACACCAGCACCACCGCCGCCGCCTCATCAGGCCTACACTCACATATGGACGGCCACAGCTGGAGCCTGTCTTCATCCCTAATGCTCCCTTTTATTAGTCATCATCAACAGCTATAGGTTGACGCAGGGGATTTGTGTTCATCAGTCAGAGCACAAGGTACACAATGTGTTGCATCTGCATTAGACGCCTGACTGATGTTAAAAGACAAAGACCTGAGCGGGTGGTGGGAGGTGGACGATGGGGGTCACCGCACTGATTAATGACTGAAGGCACCAGAGAACCACATTCTCCATTTCCACCACACCTACATCCCTCTGGGTGAATGGAGCCGAGGCATATCCTGCATCGCGCTATGCCCCCGTCCAGTTCTGGAGCCAATATTGACTCCCCATCAGCCCGAGCGGTTAGACTCGGACCACTCAGCCCAGCTTTTGTTTTAGATGCTTTGTTTTTCATTCACTGCGCCTGAAGATGGAGAGCTTGCACCTGCCACTCACAGCTCCAGCTGGGTTTTGATGCCCTTAAAAGTGTGACATTGTGCTGTGATAAGAGACAGAAGCCTGGGATCAGGCTGTAGCTGTTCACCCACTGGGCTTCTAGTGGGAAATGGAAACCACTGCACTATTCACCGTTTCGTTTTTGCAGCCTTTTATCACACTCGACAATGCCCGACAACTGAAAGCAACTGTAAAACAGGGGAAACATCTAAACAGTCTTATCTCTTGAGAACAGCAATCACAAATCAATACTAATTTTACCAGTTTTAATCACGGGGTGTGAAACTGGCCACAACAAAGGCAATGAAACTTGGGGGAAAAAATGCTCCCACACAATTTGGTTTATGGCTCAGTGGCAGAAAAAAGTAATATTGGATAAAATTAGCTAAATTAAAGACAAATATTTAATGATAAATGTGTGCATGCAAGTTATTACATTACTCATTATCTTTCAGCAAAGGGATAGATTAAATGTAATCTGAAAAGTGGTTATCAAATTACCACACAAACATCTGATGGGCGCTAACACTGATCCTCCTTTTGATGAGAGTTCTGTAAGAGTGCTAAAACAAACACCACTCCATGCCGTCCCACATATTCTCCACACGAAGCTGGCCCTGGTGTCCTTAGGGCCCTGTCCTTCAGGGTTGTGCAATTCAGAGATAAGACTGGTGATGGCATCTGGCCACAAGATCAAGAATTAAAAGGAAAGCATCCTGCCAGGTAAGGAGAAATCACACTGATAGAATCAGACAGAATATTTGAGAAATTACATTTATTCTTTCATGCTGTTCTTTTGAAAAAACAAATAAGTGTGATATCCTGTGAATTCCATTAATAAGTCAAATAGCTGCAGTTGAAACCGTAATGCAATTTTGTGGCAGGAATAGCTATTTTTCTGTTAAAGTGTAATGTCAAGTGTTTAAGGATGCCAATCAAAGCTCGTCTTTATAAGTCTCCTGGGTAAAGACAGATTTCAGATCATACCTGTGAGGCCTTATTTTACCTTGAAAGTGAGGAAAAAAGGCATACATTATACATAACTAGCTAAGTGAGATGTGTCACTGTATAATTTACATCTCATTGTCACACATACAGCGATGCAGCTTAATTACGCTGTCAAACAATGGAAAAAGCCTCGATGGGAGTTGGAACAGAGCTCCGACAGCCTCTGTGTCTTGCCCTTAGGTCGTCGCACTTAGATATTTCACGGGCACAGATGCGTTAGCAGAGCCTGCCAGAGCTCAAAATAAACGTGTCTGTGACTCACTTGCAAACTTTTTCTAATTCATTTTTCCTCCACACAACTAAAAGTAGCTTATCGTCGGAGTTTCACATGGGAATCATCTGTGATTGATTGCTGCAACCTAGATTTTCAAGGACTTGCCAGAAGGATATGTGAGGGGACAGGTATGCTTAGCTGACCTCCCAGGCCGTTGATTAATGCTGTGTGCACTGCTGATTCGTACCAGTGTGAGAGCACCGCGAGAGTCTGTAGAACACATGGTCCTCTCTGATCTCTAAAAATCAGATAAAAGAGCAGGTAGAAACGCATTCTGACTCAGTCCCCCTTAAAAGAAATGGAGTGATTTGGAAGAAAGAAACACTGCAAGCAACCCAGTCTGGTGTCTGACAATCTATGCTCTTACTGCTATTTCTTCCAAAAGAAAGTGGCCAAAATGTTGCCCAGAGGTTATGTACCATAGCAAATGTGGAGGAAACAGGGTTTGCCGACCAACAAGAACAATAAAAGCAGGGGAACCTCTGTGTAAACACAACTGCATGTTTTTCATAGAGTCCTCCAGGGGTTTTAGCCTCACAGCTCTCCTAGGTTCCAGCGGATAAAGAGGCCCACGCTTAAAAAATCACATCCAGGCTCCCTAAATAATAAGCTTCTGAATAGAAACAGCCGGAGAACATGCAGACAGGGTGAGGCAGGCCGGCAATCCATTCCATGTGTTTATACTCCAGGCTGAGGAGCAAGACAGACCTGCGTTGTCTTTCCCCAGGCTAAGGGTTTTTGTCTGACACAGATCGGCTCACCTTTGTTTACCATTTCCTTGATTTTCTATTTAGTTTCCTCTCTACACAGCTGCGGGGCTAAACATGTGTTTTTGTTGCAGAGCCTGGTGTGATGCTGGAGGTCCCTAGGTTCCGGGTTGAGGGTTTTGACTGATGGACAGGTTCCCCTCTGGCCATGGTATCCTGCCTCTCTTGCCTCCTAACACTCCTTGTGCAGCATCAGAAGACAGGCTGAAAAAAAGGCGCAACAAAGGCCTGAAAACTGAGGGGATTTGCTTTGATTTTGTTGGAAGTTTTAGGTTTTGGGGTGAGTGCGTAGTCCAGTATTGATGAAGATGCTGTACTGTAGAGTCATGTCACACTGCATTCCATGTACTAGTGAAAAACTAAAATCACATCAGCCTGTGCAAGCATACAATTAAAGCTGCAATTAAAAGCCCCAGTGTGTGTGTGTGTGTGTGTGTGTGTGTGTGTGTGTGTGTGTGAGCTGATGTTTTGGAATTAGTGACACTGAGATGTGGACTATTTAAAGCAGGGGTGTCAAACATATGGCCCCCAGACCAAAACTGGCCCGCAAAAAGAGTCCAATCCGGCCCTTCAGAGCAAAAAACTACATTGAGGATATTAACAGTCAAGGGTGTCAAAGTCAATTTTACCTAATGCAAGCTCAAGTAAAATAATAGCATAATAGCCTATAAATAATGACAACTCCAAATGATACTGTTGGTTTAATGTTAAAAAGTAAAATTATTATGAAAATATTTACATTTAGAAACTATCCTTTCACCATAAATTGTGAACAACATGAACGAATATGAACAACCCGAAATGTCTGAGGAAAAATAAGTACAAATTTATCAATATTATGCCTGTTACTAAATATTTAGTGAATTTGTGATGTATAAGTTGTGTTAATAATAAGCTGAGACATAATATTGTTTATACTGCACTCATTTTTCTTAATAAATATCACTTTGTACATGGTTGTTCAGGTTATTCACAATTTCATACTGTTTTTTTTCACACTAGAACAAAGAGGAAATCGGATTATTATTTATAGGTTATTTTTTCCTGTCACACTGGGCTGTCTGTGGTCCCTGAACTGAAACGAGTTTGACACCCCTGGTTTAAAGCAAAATGAAAGATAATGCAAAGTTTTGTAGTTTTATCCTAGCTGAAGCTGTAATTCACTAATGCATAATGTATTTCAAATGGACAGAGAGGAGATGAGACTTCCTCACGTACTCTGTGCCCATGTTTTCAGGCTGTAGGAAACTACCCTACACAGATATCTGTGTAGAGCAAAACATCATCAGTAGGGTAAAACTAACCTGTCTCATGACGGTCTAAAAAAAAAAAAAAAAAGTCTAATCACAGGTGTTTCAGACAGGTAGGGTTAGATAGGTGTATTTACCAAACGCTGATCAGATTCCGTCAGATGTCGCCTCGACACGGTTCTACATCACTGTTGGAACAGAAGCTTCATTTTCCCACAATGCTGTAGAACAGTGTCAGGTTATCCATCTTCATAATTTAGTCTGTAGATATGAACCGAGGAGGGAGCGTCAAATTCAGGTGTTTTTCCACATTTTCCGCTCCTTCACCTTCATTTGTATGTCTGAGTAAAAAAAAAAAATTAAAAATTCTAATTTTTCCAAAACAGTAAGCTGCATATTTTCCGTAACAACCAACCAAACAGACCCAAATCACAGTAGTATTGACAGAATAATTGCTATATGCATAATTGCAGCCCTGTTAAACACTGTTACTTGCAGTGACGTACATATTGGACTAATCAGAAATGCAACCTGATGCTCGGATTAGCACTATTTTTCTCACATCACACGGCAGCATTGTACTACCCAAACAACATGTTATTTCACATGTAGCACTTTTTAGAACACGGAAAATAAACATTCCACCTTCTATTTGTGTACTCCTTACTTGCCATTGCAGATAGAGCAATTTTCACCTAGTTAATTTAATTTTCACCTTTTTATCCCTCCTTTATAATTTCCGACACAAGTCGACGAAGGAGACAAGTCGAGGACAAAAACTCGCAGCACAGAGCATAACCCTGCAAAATGTGTTTAAAGGAGCCACTCTGTTACATGACGGAGGACGGCGAAAGATGAGACAAATTGCTATAGGAGAGAGTGTGTCCCCTGGGTGCGTGTAGGGGTGGCAGTCCAACTGGAGCTGCAAGCAGGGGTCAGGAATCTCTTGTGTGGGCATATGCAGACACATGCGGATATGTAAACCATACAGCAGGCCTGGCTCAGTAACAAATGGCCTCTGAGAATGACAGATTAGCAGCACAGATAGGATGAAATGGCATAGAGGGTGCACCGAGAGGATGAGCCACCATCCATCCCGGTCCGCAGGTGATCCATCAGGACGCGCCTGGGTCCGGTAAAGGGCAACGCAGGAGATGTAGCAGGGGGGGGACAAAGCCCTGTCCACCAGATGTTTAATGCTATTCGTGGGATGGATCATCTGGCAAGGGTGTGTGTGTTTCTGACTGTGTGGGTGCATGAGAGACAGAGAGCCACAGATGATATGGGAATATCTGAACGGTCATGCATGTGAATTAGACTGTGGGCGAGATGTGAGAGATCCAGCTGCGTGTGTCTGTATGAGTGTATTTAGGCAAGAGACGCGGCATTACAGAGGGAATTCAAGCGTACTAAAGGTAGATGTGAGAGATTTAGGTGAGTATTTGTGTGTGCATATGAGTGAATATGCCCTGGAGGGAGCAGCAACACCTGAATGCTTATGTACTCGTAAGGAGGAGAGGAAATGCAAGAACACAAACAGTGTGTGTAACAAAAAGCAGTAATATAGCGTCAACGCTTCAACATGGAACACCACCTCGAACACATGTTAAGACTTAACACGTGTGTACGCATGCACATTCACACAATGCAAGCATGTGCAAGGTTGTCAGCCCTACATTTGCAGGTATGGTGCGAAACTACCAGCTCCTCACAAAAGCCTCCATATCCATTGTCAGAGCCACGTAACAAAGGGTTAAAACAATATCCTCTCTGATAACTCAGGGCTGAATGGGAGTGAGATTTGCTCCGGTGATTATGCAGTCAGACACAGCAGCCACTCTGATGCGTGATCATACTGTTGATGGCTTGAGAGTGCACAGATAAAATGACAGTTTTGTATTCACATATACACCGCCCACCCACTGTCACCGCTAACATGACACAGACACACTCAGATATACACACTAATCCCCAGACTGTTTGCCCTACATGCTAGAGTAAAAGTGTGCTAGAAATTCTAATGCGGGGCTCGGCTTTGAAATAGACCCGAGTGCTCCAGGTGCCTGAGGTCATGAAATCAGAATGCGACACCTCCTGAGAAGAATGTTTGTCAAACATCATTTTACATCTCTGTCTTCTCTGGCTTTGGCATGTTTGCATGAGAAAAGGGGGTACCAGAGGTGCTAAAATAGACAAGACGCGCGCAGGTCCGAGGACGTTACATTTTGGCGCCTGATGAAGAGCACTCAGAGGCATCAAAATGCATGATCACATTCAGCCTCTGGGCCTACGCTTCAGGCTGCCCATGCAATATTTCTGAGTACACGCTGCCATTTGCACAGGATGTGTCATCATGGTGCAAGAGGAGAGCTGACGACACACAACGGTGGCTGCAGAATACCTACAGATGCTTTGCCGTAAAAACACTTCTTGAAGAACAAATGTGTTTTACTGATATTTGTAAAAGTTAATAAGGCAACTCTAAAAGCAGCGAAAAGGCAATTTCACTTTTGTTTGATTGCAGCAGTGGAGCAAACTCATATCTTTTGACAGCATTAGGGATCTATGCTCTGGTTAATGGTGCCTCCAGATTGCGAAGGGCTGATTAATTGATTAGGCCCATTAGGAAAGAAGCATTAGAAGTGCTATTAATTTTGCAGTGGCAGAGCCCTTACACGTGCTGCCAGAGAGCAGATGGCAATGAATGATGTATTTTATATACAGTAAATATTGACAGGTGCACCCGGGCGCCTCCTCTAGCTCCCCGCGGATGATGCAAAGGGAGAGCTTTCTAATTGGCTGTCTCTTGTGAGGAGACCTGTGGAAAGCAGATGCCCTGACCCACTGTGGCACCAAAAAAAAAAAAAAAAAAAAACAGAGCAGATGAGGACCGGCTTCAGTCTGTGCACTTTCAGGTTTACTGCTAATGTATTCTGTGTGTAATGTATTGTGGGAGTGTGGACTGACAATTGGGGACAGTGGAGAGGGAACTGATTTTGGCTTTGGCTTGGCCTGGGGGAGCACTCAATAATAGGTCCTTGCCCGGCTCCACTTTGCCTCCAGTCACAATGGCTCCACGTCATTTCAATCGGAAAGCCAAGAAAACTCATTTCTGAGTAGCCGAGACATCAATTGCACTCTCCTGCTCAGTGGCAATTTTAAATCGATTGCCTCACACAGATCCCCTTCCCGACTGTGAAATTTAGCCAATTTCAGACACAACACAGACACTGTAAAGTTACATGGCAAGACCTTTGAAAGGAACAATAAAGTTCTATTAGCTGAGATTAGCTGATCACTTCCTGTCTGAGCCTCATACTGCACAGTCATTCACAGTAACACACTTGCGAGTTGAAAACAAATATCTCCAGTTCTACAAAAGGTACATGCAGGGACTCCTAAACTGCTCTGTGAATTTATTTTTACTAACATTTGCACTGTGAGAAGAAACCAGAGCACATACAAACACAGCTAGAAGTGATCAAGATATTGATCCTGGTTTCTTCTTGCTGAGAGGCGACGGTGCTTCCATGTGAAAGAGGCATCAGTTAGGAGCCAGGAAGAAGGTCCCCTGTGGTCTGAACAGACATAAGATGTTTAAGTTAACCCAGGTCAGCATCTCTGCGGTGGCAGGGTGCCACATCAGTGAAACTGTCCCCGGCAGGGATGCAAAGTCCAGAGGGCAGAAGGGAGAGACTATCAGCCAATCAATGCAACTCTAATTGTAGACGGTTGTTATTAAAAATGTACTTTAAGGTTGAGCAATAATAAGTATATACGATTCTGTATCATGGTACAGCACATAAAACAAAGAGTAATTGTTCTGTAAATTAAACCAATAAATAACTAGAAAAGAAATAACTATTATGTGCTTTAACATGTTTGATTATTTTCCTCTTTTATTTGGAACTTCAGAAATTCAGTTTATTCAGAATCATTCAGTTCTATGTCAGGTTCACTCTCTATATTTGTTTATGTTGCCTGATAAGATTTCCTGCATCTGTGCTATGTGGAAGAACATGAAATGCCCAAATAATTTAAATTAAAAAAAAAAAAAAAGAAGATAGAGCATAACATGTCTAGACTAGATTAGAAAAGATTAGATTAAGATAGAACTTTACTGATCTTTTGGGCAGAGTCCTCAGGAAATTGAGGTAATTATTTTTATTACCTATAATTATGTACTATATTAACCCGTACCTTATCCATTTGAAATAATTTTAAATAACAAATATAGTAAGAACAACTGAATTTTAGATAGATAAGATAGATTACACAGAATAGAGAGAATATGAGTCATTAAAAAGTACTCTCTAGAACATAATCACATTTGAACATAGACACAATCAATAAAACAAACAACGTTATAAAACAGAACCTAAATATCACTTGATTTGCTAATCAATTATCTGACTTACTGTGTTTCAGACTGTGTTTAGTAAACCTATAAACACATTTTCTGAAAGATAAACAAGGTGTATGCCCGTATCCATTTGATAGAGTTTGGTTGTGCCTATTAGATAAGGAGAATGATATGCTGCCTTTCATTGCCTATCTTGCGACAACACAAAGGATACAACAGATTTGTGTTTGCCTGTGTGAAACAATACACTGCGCCTTTTAGTTATATGACAAAGATGACTAGTGCATGATAAGACTGTGGTTTTTCCAAGCTGCAGCATTCCCTTCCACGGAGATGTGTTGTTATTGTTGTTAGCCAACCAGTTATAGCCCCCAGGAGAAAACCACAGATGATGCTCAGATGAAGTGTCTTTCCCAGAACTGTGGGAATAATACATCTCCTCATACTATCTCCGCTCCTATGCTTCCTCTATCTTTCTTTAGATTTGTGTGTCTGAGAGCCAGAGGGCCATGGTACCTCTGGTTCAACTTCTTCATCCATGACATGGGAAATTAGATTATCCCTGGTTTGTGTGCGTGTGTGGGTGTGTGTTTTTGTGTCATGGTGTTGGGGAGGGAAGGGCTGGTTATTTTTAGGGAAATACTATTCTATTCAATTCTAACTTTCTTCTAAGTAGGACAGGAAAAAAAATGCCTAAGGGCACATGGTGAGTCTGGTTTGACCTTTCTGCTGATTCTGGTGGCCTATAGGTTAACTGGTGCCTGCTGTGTTATTGAACTGGTACGTCTGAGTGGCCACGTAGGATTCTGTTGTGAAGCCATCGGGGAAAAAAAAAGGCACCACACATTTCAAGTTCAATATAGAGCGAAAGCAGAGTAAGACCTAACATTAAGCTTTGACAGAAGTTAAATGAGGATTCATGTTTGCATTGCATTTATTTGTTAATTACTTTCTATAATGTGTTGTTCCTATCTTTTCTTTTAACACTGTGCATTTTCATGTTTTTTTATGGTTAAATTTAGGTTTATAACACAAGAGCTGTGAGGCTAAAATGTGTTTATTAGACTTCCAAATCTTCTAGTTTCAGTGTTAGCATTTGGAATAAACACAACCTAAAAACACATCCAGTCATGGCAATATGACAAATCTGCAACCCTGACTATTAAATGGGTCGCTGGGGTCAGGGTCTCAATTTATAATTATGTTCTTTTTGTTGACTCTTCACCAGCAAATCCTTCCTTGGATCCTATAACACTGAAACTGTGCCATTCTGATTTCCAGACCTACTTTTAGGCTCAATAAATATCATGATAGACTTCTACTACCACTTTGGGCAGATTAAATATGGGCTAAAATGAAGCTTTTAAATACTTACTTAATTACTTAATATCCTGATGAAATATTGCATTGGAACTTAAAATCCACCCCTTCACTTCGTTTCACTTGCACGGATTCATAAAACACCAAAATCTAAGACTTGTGGTAAAATTGATGGAGTAGGTGGACTATCTGACTGCGCTGCACACCCAGGATCCTCCTTGTTCATAAAATATCTTTTGCATCTTTTAAACAGGGACAAGGACATGTAGAGGAAGGTCAACGTCCTCCCCGAGCTTCTGTCATCTTTATCCATCTTAAGAATTCACTCAGATGTACTTCTTTCATGCATAATTTTCAGACACTTAACACAAATGCCAATTACTGCCAAGACAAATGCCTTTTTACCACAGGTTTTCTTGTAAACAAATTAAGTCCAATGTGTAACTGCATTGCCCCCCCTTCATAAAAAAAAGCCAATCTGATGTTTAATTAACTTGCTAATTCTGATCCTTTTTAAAAATGTATTGTCTAAATCCAGATTTGTGAGTTAGCATTATTTTTCTCCCTTGTTGTACATTGCTGCCTTTCTGGTTAAGTTACCAAAACAAACTGGGTTTGTCAGGGTTTTGTATCCACGCTTCTACATATACATTCTTTATACATCCTTGTTCACATGCCAGGTAAAGTATGGACACCAACCTTACATGAACCTCCTAATCATAACATTGCTTCATACATTTCCCGTGGCTAAATTGCACAGTGAGGTCATATTGAGCTCATCTGGGCTATTACATGACTGACAGAGTTTTGCATGGATTCTGCAAGTATCATATAATGCCTGGCTGCGATTCCTGCCACCTGCCTGAACACAATTTGGGTTCTCCACTGATGTACAACATCTTTCATTATTTAGCTGCATGAATGCAAATCAAAGAGCAGGCTTTGAGGCAAGGTTTGTGGAGGACAAGGCAAATTGAGGTGAAGAGGAAGAGGTGAGCCATTCTTCTAGTGTCCTTCTCTAAGCCTTATTACCCAGGAAGAAAATGAACACAACCCACACATTATAAAAGACTAAAAACCATGGCTATCTCTAATACAGTCTTTTACCTCAAACAAAAGGAATTAAATAAGGTCTTTGTCAGCAGTTAGGGCATCTGTCTTCTTTCCCTCCTGTTCGCCTTGAGATAAAGGAATCAGCAAAGTAGCATAATGATTGTTAAAGGGATCTTTATTAACCAAATTATTGTCTGTCTTGCTGATAATTGCTCTCTCAATGTCATGTAACAGTGTTTCACACTGGCAATAAATTAATGCTGGACATCCATGAAGCTGACTCACCAACGTCTGTGTGGCTCCCTCTCATCTACTCGATTAGTTTAACCATGTTGATTTTGCTAGACCTATTTATACCATTAACATCTACTCATGCCTAAGACTAAAAAAAGCCCTTTGACATACAGAAAGCATCCACAGCTGTGGAACAACAACCCTTCAGCAGTCTAACCTAATGAGGATTCTGTTTTGTTTGTGTGCGCATGTTTCTTTACATGCATATGCATGTGCACATGTGTGTGGAGGAAAGTGCAAGCATCCATCTGAAATTCCATTGTGCTGCAGAGACAGAAATGAGCTTTGCTTCTTTTTAATTAGTGACCCAGCAGACTTAACCCCACCTCATCATTCTGCCTGAACTAAGGCCCTGCGATTAATTGACTCCTCTGAGTTGTCATGGAACTTCATTTCCTCAGGACACTCCGAGTGCGCCTCAGAGTTCACAACACATTTAACTTGCACAAATATTGAGTCTTTAGTGGTGACATATGCTGAAATCCTAGGAGGCTTTGAGGTTCAATTTTTCCATCTTCCTCACACCCTCAAGATGTGTTCATCTTTTCGGCTGTCTACAAGAACATATCATAAAATGTACCTTTTCTTTATTTTTTTGCCATCTCTCTTTTCCAACTCATTACAAGTTTAATTGTTCTTTTGAACTGTCAGTGCGTTGAATGCTGCCCTCAGCTGGTGACTCTATTACCGTTTCCATCCAACTGTCATGAGAATCTGAATTGCATTTCTGAAATGTCAGAAAAATAAAATGCAAATTAGATGCATTTTCATTAGCTGAAGGGAACACTCTTTAGAAATATAAAACTTACTAAGACAGAAAATGGACACAAAAGAAATATGTATTCTCCTGCTTAAGTGTTTATCAATTATTCCTTTGCTGGCAGCTTAACTGCTTCAGTGAGTGTCAAAACCTTCATTAAAATCAGCCGTTCTCATCCAGACTTTCTGGCTAAACCGATCACATGGTTTAGAAACCCATGAAAATGGGGGGGAAAGATTTAATACCAGCGGTTATTCTGAACTGGGAAAAAGATGTATATCTCACCAAAATATGCAAAAAATTGTTTTGCACAGTATGATTAGATATGCCACAGATGATGTATGAGGGGCACCTAAGATGGGAAAGCACCATGGGATCCAGAAAGCAAATAGGTATGCTCCTGCCTTAGGCTAAACTTATGTAGACTTCCAATTCCCCGGCAAGGTGTAATGGCTCTCAGTCTGTCAACGAATGTGGACCTCGAAACTCACACAGGGATCTTCTGAAAGAAATGGGCTAAAGAATAGAGCAATGTTTCTTCCATATGGGTATTGCTGGATAAACGTTTCCATCTCGTAACTATGCCATATGAATACAAACTTCCCTGCAGCGTCCTTGAGTAAACTTTGCCCAATTAGTGCATAACTTTTTGCCTTTTCGAGCCAAAACCTTGAGCACTACTGAGATTACTGTAACCTGTGATGGCAATCCAGACAAAAAAAAAAGCAAATATAAAAATAAATTTGACAGTCAGTTATGCATCTTTGTAATTATCAGAAACCTGGTGTGACGACGTCAGGTGCAGTTGTGTTTTTATCCACCAAATAAAAGCTGGCGAGGCTTTATATTTAAGCACTCATCTTAAAAATCATATTACCATGTGCAACAGTATGGCTCCTTTGAGTATTATTTGCACCTTTGGGACAAATTTGTGGTTTATAACAGAGAGAAACAAGGTATCAAGCTTTAGTTACATTTACAAATAGTTTGGAATTAGTCACCATTTGTTTTTCCCTTCTCTTGAGGTTTCTAGACAATAAAAAAATAGAATAGATTTATCCTGAAAACCCCTAGTATGCATTTACCACCAGTACCACCTGCAATCTTTACACCACAGTTTGGGAAGATTGTGTACAGTCTAATGAACAACACTAAACACCAATCATGGTTCGGGACTTTAATTGCTGCTAAATGGTGACCAAAATACCAGCAATACATTTGTTTCCTCAGGTATTGGCAGCTGCACCCTGTTATAAATGTCTCAGCAGAATTGTAGGCCGAGTGCAACAGTGGAATTAGTTACCTCTATTTAAGGTCTGCTGCCTATGCAGCCACATTAAGCTTACACCCACAGATTTATAGGAGGAAGGAAGAATGTACGGCTGTTGTGGTGCAATCTTGATCCTGCAAACTTAAACTGGAGCAGTGCCCTGTGAACTCAGCAGGGGTGCACATTTATATTGAACCTCATCAGTTATACCTGGCTATGCACACAACTGCTGCTCACCTACTGTGTGTCATCTCTCCGGGACGCTATTCTTTTCCTACAAAGTCACCAAAGATCTCTTTGTAGAATACAACCTTTGACAGTTGGTGCATGTGTGGCACCTGGAGACCGGAGACAGAATCCAACAAAAACTACCGTTAAAACAATATTGATCTACAGGTTACTGTGATTTCTATTTATATATATATAACATTTTCTATCACTTACTGTATGTGTTAAATTGGGATGAGCAAATACATCAACTAAACACTTAGTTTGTTCAATACTGATTGATATCAGCATATCAGATGGAATTATATGGTAGGGGCCAATATTTACAGTATATTGACTTCTTACTCCAGACTGCCCCCACCACTGTTGCATCTGCGTTGCCATGGTAATGCTACTCAACGCTTGTAGAAATATAACCATGCTATACATCCACATAACCAGAAAAATGTCAGCTAAAAGCTAAACAGAATTAATTTTCAACGATAGAACACAGTCCAAACAACAAGCACTTAAGGGGGCAAATATCAGCCAGCGTATGTCATGACTAATCTCATTCATCAAAAAACCAATGCGACGCCCGCTAAGCTAACACTAAGCAGACCCAACAGCACAAGTATTATTCCTCTACTGCTACAACTCACTGAATGAAGCAAAGAAGTGTAAAAAAGATTGCAATATGAAGTGATGATTATGAATTTAATGTAACTTACCTTACATATTGAACCTCTGTCGTAGCTGAATCATAGGTCACAAGACTTATTTTGATTGTAGCATGTATTTTAAAATGTCCTTGGCATTCAATATAATACTCAAGCAGGCACATGTAGCAGAAGTGAACCAAAGTGAACCAAAACTGAAGGCCTTTCAGGAAAATGTAGCCGCTGATTGATAGCTGAATCAAACCTTATCACTGCTTGTTCATCCAGATGCTAATGAGACAAGACGTCAGCTCGCCTCAGAACCACTCGGAATCACATGTTAGGGTTGCATTCTCTTATTATTACCCATATGGCATGTTTGCTTGGAGACGAGAAATGAAAGACTATTCTACTTTTTCAGGATGTCACCTAGAGCTGCACTTTTAAAGGGCTTTTAGTCTAATTCGTTTTCCCACCTCCATAACTACTACTTCTCAAATTAATGGGCCCCTAAACGTCTATCAGCTGAACACATTTAGCAGTGCTTTACTGTGCCTCAATCACTGCCAATGCTTTCAAGCATTATAATTTTGCTGCTTTGCATCAGTTAGAAACATTTGCTCTGTGCATTAAGTACATTACAGCGTTACCCAGGCCCAGTCTTACCCAGAGCGGCAAAGAGAAAAAAGCAAATTTGGCAGAATAAAGGCACTTACACAAACTTTATGACTATGTCTTTATCTCATTTCACTCTAACATGGGAAGCTAAAACAATCATGATAAATTAGTGTCAATCGTTGTTGCTCCATGGAGTGACTAGATCTGGCAATCTGGCTGAAAGGTCACATGACCATCCATGATCTGAAGCACAATTTTCCGCACCTTTGACAAAATGTAGCCTGACATAACGTGCTGCACACTTTTGATACCCCTCGGCTGAATATAGTGTAAGATTCTGTTGAAAGTTACTGCCCTATAATTTAGATTAGATTGTCTTTGTGTAAAAATTATTACATACATATTTACATTTGAAAGTAATCAGATATTATAACTGTTCAAGGCTGGTTCAAGCACACATATCACCCTAACAAAGGGGTCGTGTCTCCATTTGACTTCATTTGACCTTGGAAAAGTAAGTCAAGGTGACCTATTCTCAATAGGCTTCTGCTCCATGCCAAGATGCATCCACAGTATAAATTTGGTGTGGATATTTCAATGCATTCTTCAGATAATGCGACTACGTCACTGAATGGACAGACACAGACAGACAGACGACAAAATGATTACAATACCCCTTCAGCCATTTCTGGCTGAGGGGTAATAAAATAAACTAAGATATATAGCTCTGCGTGGGTTTTGTCTAGATTTGTTTTTGTCTGACTAAAAACTGCATTTTTGCATCATATACTGTATATTGATAGTACTGCAGCATTTTATAGTGAGAAAACTAGTCCAGATTTTCCTCACTGTTCATACATCTGTGACAGCTGCAGTGATTTCCATTAATTACCCAGACAGGTTTTATCATGAAAAAATATTTTACACTAACAAAACCCTACAGCACCAGATATCTGCACGCAGCTCACAGGCTTACAGTAATTTTTCACTCTCTTTTGTCAGACATTATTTCCTCAGCAGCAGGAAACTGGGTTACACAAAGCAGACTGAAACCCGACACCATAGTGCAGACCTGCACCAGACAATCCATCCCTATGAGTGGGCTTCAGTAAACTCACTGGCCGACCCAATGTGAAGCCAAATCATCTCCGTGTCCTATCCGGTGTGTGGCTGCAGTATAAGTCATAAATCCCAACCCCTTCAGGTACAGACACACAACTGGGAACCAATCAGGGGCACATGACATCCATACATACTGTATGTTAATGAAGTGAATGAAAAGAATTAATGAGTGTGTGGGTACTTTTAGTTTAACATTCCATTAAAGACTTTAATAGTGGTGTAATGTTTGTAGTTAAATAAACATTAATGACTGGCAACACATTACGTGACTAAAAATATAAACATTAATACCTATGAGATTGTTCATTAAGGGGGGGCTTAACTCCTTAACCTAGTTACAGTTGCAAACGTAAAATTGGACAGTGGACAGTTTGGGAGGGACTGAAAGGATCAATTACACAGATTTATGTTTTGAGATACTGTGAAGTGTCAGTTTGTGCTACAAGAGAGAAGCAGTGGCTGTTTCCACTATTTTTAATCTTTCAAATAGGAAACAATGATTTAAAAAAGACTCAGAAGATGAACCTATAAAGACCCAGCGCTACTTTTGTGGCAGTTCGCAAATTAATTTTTCTCCATATGTAACCTTTTTAAGTGATTTATCACTATGTATTATCGTATTATCCTCTGTATTTTGTGTTTTTTTCAGTGAAAATCACATTTTCCTATATTTAATTGGCTCATCATGTAGATGTTCATAAAAGCTCAGATTAAGGTTGAAGGTTCTTATAACAAAAACAGAGAAAACTGATGAAAATTGACTTTTTCAGCAAAGATATCAATAACTGAATCTAAAAACAAGCGTCTCCATCCACTGTCATTTATTAAACTCCATGGGTTTTACTGGTGAATCAATGTTGTAGAAGATGACAGTGTATCCACGTTCACTATGGAGCCTCTGAACATCCAAATGACCATGAAAAGATGACAAACTGTATTTTACACCAATTATTTTAACGTATTAATAGGTTTAGTGGCTCAGAAGTCATTAAACATTTTATATCAGTAGATGATTTTGGTTGCCAGTAGCTGTTTGGGTCTTTATGGGTTAATATAATAAAAGTCACTGTTGGTTGGAGCCCTAGTGCAGGCTCAACTGACCCGACATATTTTAGAAATAATTAAAGCAGTCATGGAGCTACGCCTCGCCGCCTCTTAGGCAAATATGATTTCGGCAGCATTGGTTGGCTGTCACCGTGGCCAATACACACTTTGTTTCCCCTTTTGTTTGGCTGTCATATGAGGATGTTGCAGATCAGGCGCTGCTTGTTTACGCCGGCATCAAGCAATAAGAGTTGAGACAAACGCCGTGGTGATACAGCTGGTGTGGGATCACTGACACAAATGCACACGTGTATGAACAAATACAGCTGCTTCCTATGCTTCCTCCCCTCAAACACACTTGGACTCCCACTCATGTAGACGCCGAACACGCACCTGCGGTATCGCTTTGCGGATTCACGCTACAGAAAATAGGGGCAATCAGATAGCAATCTCCTCCCACATACACAGAGGTGGAAGCGTACAAAGCACAGGGGTGTCGAGGAGAAAACACCCAACTAGGCCAGAACTGTTCTGGCTTTCTCAGTCACTGGCCTTTGTCTGTCTGTTCCTGGCTGGTTAGGAGGCGTTTGACTTTGAGGACAGTGAGCAGGAAGCCTCTGCCAGGTTGGGAAAGGATACAAAGCAGCAGCGTGACAACCGCAGAGCCCTTGATTCCCTTTCAAACTAACTGCCTTTCAACCGCCGCCCTGCCAAGAACCAGGACATGAGCAAAAAGGAAAAGTAACTGATCCCGATTAGATTGATTAGACCATACCGAATATGATTAATTAAAAATACTAGAATAAGACGCCACCAGACAGAGTGGCCTATTCATGATGCCCTCGAGCCGTGCTACCTCTTCATTTTTCCCTGAGTGGAGTTTGAAAAGTATCACAGATGAAAAAGTCAATGTTCATTTGGAGAAAGGCCAGTAAAGCTGTCCCCCCGGCTGAACTCATATTTGGCATTCATTGCGTTTGACTTTTCACGTGCACGTGCTTTGATATCTGTTCAAGGCTGCTTCGGCGGCTAAGGCCAAATCTAAACTGAGTGCATCTACACATTTGCTGCCAGACTGAACAGGTTTTATAGGCCTGAAAATATGCAAACATTCAGATGCTGTCTTCTGCATTCTGAATCCACCCAAGATCCAAGTGTAAAATCCTCTTCAGAATCAAAGTTAAGCGTCCTCGTTACAGTCTCAGCTCAAGCTAAAGCCAAGTGTAATTGTCTGCCTGCTTTTGTTTTGTGGTGTTAGCCATTTTATATGTAATTAGCTGTCAGGGATAGTGAAAAGAGGCTAATTCCCTTTCTATTTTTGACTCTACCAAGTGGAGGCTATGCTCAAGTCTGACACTGACAATAATTAAAAATCTGCCTCAATGACTCTCGCGTGCAGTGTTACAGTTGTTTTCACCCGTGCGATGTGTAATAATGCCCGGCATCACCCTCGCATTCCTCTGAGTAATTTGTTCCCACTGAAGGGTTTTGACCGCTTGACAACACAGGGCCATGATACTTAACCATCCCATCACTCACAACTCTAGTTAAGAAGTAGTCTGGAGGGTTTTCAAAGTCAGCAGGACCATCCTCCACAGGTAACATCGGATCTCCATTATTCATGCCACACAAATACTAGTTTTGGCAGCTAAGGAAGAGAGAGGGTTGAATTTTCCCTCTAGAAAACCACTCATTTTTTTATATTTGTCTTTTATCTTTCTTGAGTCATAATTGCATAAATCTTTAATGTCTGAGCTGTCAATTTCAACTGCTGTGCAACTTCGACGCAGCAAAGGTGACCTTTAATGTTAGCCCATCAAAAATAAAACCTATCAAAACTACACCCGAGTAAATAAAAATGCAATAAAAAATTTAACACAGGTGTTACAGCCTGTTTTCAAAATACTTTCACAAAACACAAAATATACACTCTCAATTTCTAAATCTGGAACTACCCACTGGAATGATTTACTCATTTAACTGTTACAAGGTGAATTAAATGTATTCAACAATCAACAACAGACACACTAAGTCCAGTACTAATCTGCCAGTACCACATATTTGTAATCTCCTGGGTAATTCAGCTGCACTTCAAGTATATTATACTTCTAAACATAATCCGATTTACAGTACTGTACAAAGTCCAACATTATGTTTGCTGGTTTAGTCAAGTTCTAATGACCACACATATACAATTGTCAGTCTCTGTATTACGATCCAATCTGGACATACTGTATGTGAAGTATGTTTACAGGAAAAAATAAACTATTCTCTATAAAACAACTGGTAATATTTAGTGTGACCTCCCTTTGCATTTAACATGTCTTTAACAAATTTGTTCAGACAATATGAGATTTACTGCATTAATTTTCTGAAAACATTTAGCATCCGTTTAACATCTCACTATACAACAGCTCACCTCTGTGTGACAGATGAGAGGTATTTTTATCTGTTCTATAATATATTTGTTTATAGGTTTACTGAACACAATCTGAAACAGACAGTTAAATAATTCATTAATCATCCAGCAATGAATTGTAAGAAATATTAGAGTAATATTGATGTATTTGGGGTCTGTTTTATAACATTGTGTTTTTTTATCAATTGTCTTTGTTGAATTGTGATTGTGTTATAGAAAGTACTATCTATCCATCCATCCATCCATCCATCCATCTACCTACCTACCTAAATAGTCACTTCAACCTTAGGAACATATTTGGCTCAGTTTTATCTGCATCTTTTAAGCCTGTTCACATATTTTCTGCATTTTCTTGTTGTATCAGAAGAATATCTTCACTTAGTGTGACCTTGAGTTTCATATGTTTTTAGCATAAGATATTTTTTAAAATAGCTCATCAGTTCCATTTCATACACATTGTGGTGAAATTATCAATGAATGAAATTCCCTTTAAACCTTTTTGGCCTTGTTGCTGTCTCCAGGCGATCTCTCTTTCTCTTTTTGATAAAGGTTTTCTATTGTGTGTTGCTTTGGTGCAGCCTCAGCCTGACTGAACCCATGGATTCCACTCATTTATTTTTACATGCTGTTTCAAATTGGTTGTATTGTATGCTGCTCTGTATTACCTCCTCGCAATACAGACATTTCAAGAGGTTGTTGAACTGCTTTTGTTTCCAGCTTCTAATATTTACAAAATGCAGACGTTTTAGCTACATCGTGCCACAGTTGTGTTGTGTGTTTAGGACACCTGTGTGACAGCCGCCGCAAAAACAAAGGAAACCAGCTCAGGTTTGTGCTCGTGACAAGAAGTGTAACCTTACCCCTGTTCTTAGTCCAGTTCCATCCACTGTGTGATTGTGAAAATTGCAACTGAGTGGAAAAGAGGCTGAGTGGGGCGATTAGTGTCTGAATGTGAGACAGGAGTCGTTCAGGGACGTCTGCATAACAGAAAATATTTATGCAGAACCATATGAGGCTGTGAGAGGTTCAGCTGGAGTCTTTGTACCGGTTTCACCTCCTAAGAAAGGCCAACCATACAGTCGATATCTGTAACGTGGACGTAGGGGTGGGCCATATGGCAAAAATATTATATCACCATTTTTTTTTTTTAAAATCACGATCTTGATTTTATCTTGATTCTTTACATTGACCTTTGAGACTAATTTGCATATCATTTGCCAGGTCAAAAGTCACTGCTTCTGTTACCTCTGTCCACCGTTTTCTACTCTCCTCATAGAGTACCGTACCGTACCGTCTTCTCCCGCTTATCCGGGTCCGGGTCGCGGGGGCAGCAGCCTCAGCAGAGGG